>PVJX010001050.1:0-185506 GCA_004027295.1 Dolichotis patagonum | reverse complement strand
AATGATGATGAACATTTTTTCATGTATTTATTTGCCATTCGTATTTCTTCATCTGAGAACTGTGTATTCATTTCAGATGCCCATTTTTGGATTGGGTCTTTGAATTTCGAGGGTCTGATTTGTTTTAATTCTTTATAAGTTTTAGACAAAAGTCCTTTGTCTGAGGCGCTGTCCATGAAGATTTTTTCCCAATTTGTGGAGATTTTGAGTTCCGAGGACAGTGCAGTGACACCGAGCAGGCTCTGGGTGGTGTCAGGGAAAACACGGAAACAGGCCTGGCTTTTGGCAAAGTTAGAAGGAGGCAATGGTTGTCTTGCGTGACGCCTCCATCACCTGCAGCTTGCGGGCGCCTTCCTTTGATCTTGGTGCGGTGCCCAAGTCTTCCAGCAGTGCTCTGTTAGCTGGCTGTCCTGAGGATTCTCTCAATTCCTTCAGTGTTGTGAAGTGACTGGAGTTCAAAGGTGTCAAACAGTTCTCCAGGAATATGTATAGTTGCTGAAAGGTGCTTTTGAAGCTAGAAAGGACACGCACCCTAAGGGAATATGCATTCAGCGATGGAAAGCAGGTGCTGTGCTTGGTCGGGGAAGAAGGACAAGGGGACCGGACCCCTTACTATGCTCTGAGCACTGAAGTGCATGGTCAGAAGCTGGGTCGGACCTTGGTCCAGAATGCTGGCTGAGATGCTGTCCTCTTTGTCCCTTCTCAGCCAGGACTGGAGGGGTGACACTCACCTGAGCTCCTACCCAAGAGTGTGTTGACATGTTTGATGGAAAGCCAAGTGTCAACTTTTCCTTGTTAAATGGCTCAAATGAACTTCCTATGAAGTGTCAGTGTTCCAGAACCTTTTGGGGGGCTTTGCTAGAGCCGTGTAAATTCAAACAATAGTCTTTTTCTGGGCTCTTTCATTTGGGAAATAGCTGGGACCCAGGCAGGCTGTGCCTAGATTTTGCATAAATGGAGCACAAGGGAACTAGAAGGTGGTCAGGGTCTTTTGAGGGCCCCTGAATTGAGCATGGGGTAGCTTATCCTCTAGCTCATGATGCGTCTGGGAGCTGAAAACCAGTCTACCCTACCTGGAATCTATTTGTGACAGTCCGTCTAGAGTTTTAGCCCTTTAAGGCATGGCCTCTTAAATATGGAGACAAGTCCTTCATACTTGACACCCACCAAAATGGTGTCTGAAGGTCTGTGATCCTAAACCTGGTGGCTTTGGGCTCACCTGACAGCTTGTAGAAGCTCAGGTCTCAAGTCACATTTTCAGAGCTATAATATGAATGCCACTATATTCTCCAGGTGACGTTTACCTTACAGCCTGGGAAACGCTGGCCCAGAGCCCTGGATCGGGTATAAAGGAGATGGATGCCAGTCTGGGGATCGGTGGGGCCCCAGTTAACTTCTGTGGAGGAGGAATAATAGTTTCTCTGCTGCTGAACCCACCGCAGTGCTCGGAAGATCAAATGACACAATAAACGGGAAAGCGCTCTGAGAAGCACACAGCGCTTGTGAAATGTGTGGCGTTTTCATGCTCATTGGCAGCTTTCCTGTCCCCACCCCGTTAGCCGGGGACTCTTCTTCATCCACCCAGCCAAATTAATCTATTCCTCTCCTCTTCCTTCTATACCCTCTTTGAAACAACATCAATTTTGGTTGTTTCATCCAAACTGTAAAGAGTATTTGAATTCACATTATTGCCTTTAGTGACATTCTCTCTTCTTCGCCTCCATTTTTTTTTTTTTTGACACACATTTTCCGTGGTGGCTGGGGCCTGGTGCAGAGGAGATTAGCATGGTGTTCAGCCCCTGGCCACGGCTCTGAGGAGCAGAGCTTTCTGTTTATCTCTTAGAAGCAGATGCTTTGGATTTTATCCTCAGGGGAGTTTATCAGGGTGCCCTGAATTCATTCATTCATTCATTCGCATATTCCTTCCTAACCTACACACACACACTCACACACACTCACACACACACACACACACACACACACTCACACCTCTACATGTCAGCCATGTCAGTGTTGTTTGCTGTGTATTTGGGAGGCTATTTTTCATACTGAGCTGTTTAGGATTATCTGTAGTTTAGCTCTCTTCCTCCAAGCTAATTCTTGGGTTGAGTTTCTTTACCCCATCTGTGGCAGCCCAGTTGGCCTGGGTCCTTGCTCTCATCTGTGTCCAATGCACGTAGATTCCATTCGGCTTGGCATTTTCAAAGCAACACTGTATTTTCATTTTCTTTCATGCAGGTGCGTCTACTTAGAATGGCTTGCGGTACTCAGAGAGACAGTCACCCCCATTTGTTGGGAGAGTTAGTATTTCTGTCTTGTTCAGCAGGAGTGCATAGAGGCGTACAATTATAAATGTACAGTTCCCACGGGAAACATTTGGTTAGGTGATCAATTTAGGTAGTGGTTGATTCATATTTTTATCTCCATGAATGGCCCATGTTTAGTGAGCAGGTATGCACATTTGTATAAGTGTATGAGAAGATGTATGAATTCCTTCAAATGTATTCATTAACTCAATACGTATTAAACCATTACCGTGTTGAAGGCACCAGCCATTGCAAGTGTTGCAAAGATATAAAGATGATGACTTTGTTCGCAGATTTTTATAGTTTCCTAAAAGAGATGAGCTACTACCATGCTGCTTTAATCCAAATTTGTAAATAACAAGGGTCAGCAAAGGAACAGTATGAGGTCGGAGGAATGCAGCACTGCTTTCAGCTGGAAATCAGAGGGCCACTTCTAGGAGGAGATGGCATTTGCGCTAGAGATTGGCACCTGTGGATATGGACACTATGTTCTAAACTGAATGTGCCCTTGGAACAAAGTCACAGAGCTAGAAAAGTGACACTGTGGCTGATACACCCAGGCTGGTAAAGGGATCGGGGTGTGATACAGTCAGCTTCTGTTAGATTGTGAGGAGACACTGGTTGTAGATTAAGGAGTTTAAAGTTGGGACCTGTTGACTAAACAGTTGTGAGTTTTTTGAGATGGGCAAGAAAGATGGTCAAATATAAGAGAGGCATCAAAAGCTGAAAAGAGGCAACTAAAAAATCAAACAGATGGATAATGACTGGGTGGCCTCCAAGGGCTCGTGTCTTGAAGGCTTGGTTCCCGGTCTGTGGTGTGGAAGGAAGGTGGGTCACTGTACCCATGCCTTGAGGGATATCTGGACCTGAGCCTCTCCTTTTTGTCTTTGTCACATAGCTGCCAATGAGCAAGCAGCCCTCTCCACCCATCCTTCCACGTAATGTATGGCCTTGTGACGGAGCCCCCAGTGACAGGGTCAAGTGACCATTGACTAAAATCTCTGAAGCCATAAACCAAAATAAACCTTTCCAACTTTTGCATTTTGTATCTCAGGTGCTTTGTTACAGTGACAGAAGGCTGACTTATGCAATGAGTATCTGATTTAGGGTGGTGGCAGAGGCAGATAAAGGAATTTGCAAATACAATATTGACAATGCTAAAACAACACAAAGAAGGTATTCTCTGAACAGATGAAGGATGCTGCTGCTGAGGTTTTAGGGCCTGAGATGATGAGGTCGTCATAACAGACATAGGATGTACAAGGATATGCAGCATTCTTGATGGAATATTGGATGAATGGTGAGTTTATTTTGGGATGTACCATGCTGAAAGTAGCGGGAGCATCTAGATAGAGACATTTAGCAAGCCTTGAGATGTTTGGAAGAGGCACTTGGGAGTGATTTTAGGACTGAAGTTAGATTTGATGACCACGTTTAGAGAGAGATAATGGAAGCTTTCAGAGCGGTGTATGATTAGGGGAGGGAACACAGAGAAAGGACTAAAGAGCTGCTGGGGCTAAGTGTCTATATTTAGGAAGAGGGAATAGAGAAGAACAAGAAGGCAGAAATGCGTCTCTGTGTTGTTCCTGGCTAACAGGAGCACACACACACACACACGATTTAGACTAAAATGCAAACAAATGACGACTGGCACATTTGCTTCCATGTAGCCAGATGAAAACAGGGAAGAGACAATGCCTCAGAAGTCAAGGAAGAGAGCTGATTACCAGCATCAAGCACAGTGGACCCATGCCTTACGGACTCAGCTCCGGTTGTAGCTTAGATTGTCAGTTGAAGCCACACGCTCCTCTACACTGCCTTCAAAGTCCCTCTTGTACACAGGCAGCTCTCAGTGTCCTTAGAGAGACACTGGTCCTGGATTTCTCAATTAACCCCTGGCAGGAAAGGATGTTGTAAGTTCCTTCCAGAACTCTCTAAGGGTTAAATCTCTGAGATCATTTAGAAGCGCAATTGGCCAGCGATCAGGTCCTAACTTGAGACTTCAGTTGTAAGTGAAAACTAAAATTCTGGTTATAACCCAGCTGTTCATATGGGTAGTCTGGCGGTAAGTCAAGTGTGCACTGTATAGGGGAAGAACCACATGGTAGATGAGTAGTTGGTTTCGTGTGTGCAGGTGAAGTGCTTAAATGGAGAAGGCTTGTGGGGTACGTGCAGAGGAGTATACACACACTCGCGAATGTATTTCTCAGTGTTTGAAAGGGAAGGAATCATAGAAGCAGAGACTATGAAAGGAATGGGATGGAGCTGTTTAATGAAAGACAGCGGTAAGCAGAATCACCATAAATCAGAACAACTGTGTACCAAACAGAATACTTTCTTGATTGTTATGTTATTTCTTACACCCTTAACTTGAGTTCTGAACTTTGATTCAATCCTGTGTGATTTACTCTTTGGCTTCATTTTCAGCTTCTAGACTTTCATTAGGGGTAGAATTATTGAGTCACTTTCTTTGCCCTAGATTTCTCTCATGTCATTGACAGCCTTTTTGTAATTAGGCTCTTAATTATGAAATTTACTTTGAACAGAAAATTGATCAGAACTTTTAGCTTGTTCCAGCATGTACACTGAGTGGTGGAGAAGGCACTTGACTGGTGATGTTAAGTATTCCCTTTAAATGGAGGAGACTGCTTTCTGCTTATTTGGGGAGGTTAGGAATCACATTACCTAAAATTAGTCAAATACCAACTCACATTGAATGTGGAGTGGCTCTATTTTAAGACAAGAAACCAAGGCAAAGGCTCATGATTAGCAACAAACAAAATAATGGATTTAATTCTCAATAATGTGCCCTCATTTCCCCCTCTATTATTTTCCATCTGATTTCTTTTTCAGACTTTCATTTTCTTAAAGTTTAGTTAACATTATACTCTCAGAGCTAAATCCCTGTGAGGAATGGCTCAGGGGATGTAACTCCAGTCAATACTTAAAATGCCATTTCTCCAAGACTAAGGGGTATGAGAAGAGCACGGGACACTTTGGCTTTACACTGGTGGGTGCCCTTCATTTCCATCATGGTTCGTTTTCACTTAATGGCTATTTACTGGGCTCATATTGCTCTGCATTTGTGAGACTTCTCTCTCTCTGCCTTCCACTCTCCCAGCTTCTTTTTCCCCCTCTTCCTTAATTACAAAACAGCATGTTAAACATTCTAGTCCTGAAACCTCATTCCGGTTCACAGAAAAACTAAATTCAAAGACATCCCTCCCCCCATTTCAGGTACTTTCTCAGGAATTCTCAACTGATTTCCCTTGTGGTTGGCCAGCGTCACATGGCATGCATGTGTGCTTTGTGTGAGTGTGTTTGTGCCTTCCTTTGTAGGGGATGAAAGCAGGTTTTTCTTTACAAGGTATGAAATAGTGTGTTGGTTTCTTTTTTCTCATTGCTGAGATAAAATACTCAATGCACAAAATTAAGGAAAGAAAGGTTTATTTAGATCACAGTTTATGGAGGTTTCTGTCCATACTCAGCTGGCTCCAGTGCAGATTACTGTGGCAGAGGGACAACCGTCTGTGGCTGCAGAAAATAGTGAAAGCAACAAACGCAAAGAGGGAGGAGAGCGAGAACAAGCCTCTTTTCTTCCATTATATTTTATGCGGACTACCTGCCCAGAAGGGGGGAGCACTCACATCCATAATCCCAGCATTGCACCAAGAATCAATCACAAACTCTAGAAGCCTGCCCCCTGGCTGCAGGAGGCTTTGGGGGGGACATCTAGACCCAAACCATAACAAACAGGCATAGTATTTCACAGCTGGCTGACTAGTAATGGAATTCTTCTATCAGAAGCTGATTTTCTGGATCCTAAACTAATTAGCAGATGCAAGTCCAGCACTGCATGGTGATGAAACCAAATCACACACGTGCTTGTGTATCCCTAGGTGGCATACACATGCACAGACACCGACACACATACACATAATTCTCATCCACACTCGTATACCTAGGTATCACAATTACATTTGTTTCTACAGAGTTAAAAAGTCTGTATCTTTTTGAGTTTCAAAAGGCAGTTAGGCAAGGAATTAGTTAATGCAGTGGAAGGAGTTTTAAAGGGCCCAGACATTAATGAGGAAATCAGAAATCAAAGATTATCTTCTCAATGGAGGAGAGGCTCCACCAGTTAAGGAAGAGAATGGTGGTCATCCTTTTATCCCTGGACTGTGTGTCCTTGTCCTCTATCAAACACATGTTTCTCCAGGGCCAGAATGGGGTTTGCTTCCCCAACTTTGGTTGCTACTGTACTATAACTATGGTAGCAGCTCAGGTTCCAGTTATGACTCTGTAATGATCTGGCAGTGTGGTTACTTCCACCACCTCCTGCCCGCCTTGGAAAGGTGAACCAGCAGTCAGGCTCTTGGGAGGCTCCTGTGGACCCTCCATGCCCAGAGTTGAGGGCTGATTCAGCACTTGTGTTGCTGAGTAGCACAGAGCTGCCATCTGGGTCCATCTTTTTTTGTCCTTCCTTGCTGAGGCTCCAGCCTCAGACTCAGGGCATCCCTGGCTACAAAGGCTACAGAACAGGCATAAGCCTGCTGCAAAGCATTAACTTCTCATTCTGTCATTTTACACACCAGATAGCCCTTACTGTGCCATGGTAATGAAAGTGACACTTCTGACCTGGCAACATGGGGAAGCCCCTAAAGGGTTGGAACTGAGTATATGCGAGATTCCTTTTGCACTTTCCATCTACTTTTCACAGGCATTCATTTGAGAACTTCTCTGAAGACCAGCTCTTTCCCCACTCTTGTCCCTTCTCACTTCAATCAACGATCTCATGCTTTATTCTCCTTTATCCGGAATGAAAAAGAGGACTGCAGTCTGCAAAGATGCAGGCTTATGGGGACACACCGCTGCCCAGTAACTTGTCTTTTGTGTCGGTCTATTTCCCATCTGCATCCTGTTTGTGTTGTGTCTGTTGCTGACCACTGGCCACTTTTGTTCCTACGTAAGTCTGGGATAAAACATGGGTTGAATGAAAAGGTGCTCCACATCATTTGTCATCAGGAAAATGCAAATCAAACCACCGTGGGACTGAGGAAAAACAAAGCAGAATAGAGATTTTGCCCATGGGAAAGGGACCAAGAGTTGGATGAAGTACAGAGGGGTGGAAGTTGTAGAGTCAAAAAAATGGATTAAATGCATTTTGCCCATGTACCAACTCCCCACGATAAATGTAATCATGATGTACTGTAAACATATACTAATAAAAGTTAAAAAGAGTGAAAAACAGAACAGGATTTCACTTCACACCTGTTAAAAGGACTCTATTAGAATAACAAGAGGTAAGAAGAGTTGTATGAGGATTTGAAGAAAAGGAAATTCTTTTACATAGTTGGTTGGGATGTAATTTACTATAGCCATTATGGAAAAGAACAGACACTCCTCAAAAATTAAAAAATAGAACAATCATATGATCTATCAAACATTCTCTGAGATATATATGCAGAGGAAACAAAATGAGTACCTCAAAGAGGGGTCTGTACCCTATGTTCATGGTACCCACTGTTCCCAGTTGCTAAGATGTAGAAACAGCTTGCTTGTCCATGAATGGATGAATGAAAAAGGAAATTGTAGTACCTGTGTTCAATGGGACGTTATTCAGGTGTACAAAGGGAAGTCTGTCCATTTGTGACTGATGAACACTGATAAACATGGAGGATATTATGCTAAATTAAATAAGCCACAAAGATGATATGATCTTACTTACATGTGGAATCCAAAAAATCAAGTCCATACTAGCAGCGAGCAAAAGGTGGTGTCTAGGCAGTGGAGCATGAGGTATTGGACAAAGGGTGAAAACTTTTACTTCCAGGATGAACCAGTCCTGAGCTCTTCTCGTCTACATTAGAGGAAGAGTGTAGAGCACAGGTGGTAATAAATATGTTGATTAATTTGATTGTGGCAATCACTACACTTTGTATACATGTATCAAATTATCATGTGTGTACCTTGACATAGACACATTTTATTTGCCAATTAAATATTCCAAGAGCTTGAAAAATAAAAAGAAGCATAATGGCCAGACTAGGAAACTTCTCTTTCTATAGAGCTGGGGTTGGGATTTCCAAACTTTCCCCATAACTTTCAGTCTCTTTCATACTCTTGACCTGCCAGTTATTCTTAAGAAGTTTCTAAAACTTTCAGCATACTTCTTTTACTCCTAGCAGGCACCACAAACTCAAAATAAATCATAATTTTTTTGTGACTAGCCCAAGTTAATTCACTGATTGATAAAAACGGAATCTTGAGTGAAAGAGGCTTAGTTACTTGCTCATCACTGGAACACAAAAACTGACAACCTCGATTTAAAGGAGCAAAGGTTTGTCATGGCTCACAGATTGCACAGGTTTCACCCAGAAGGCTGGGTCCGAGGCAGGAAGGCTTGGCAGAGAAATGTGGTGGAGGAGCTTTGCTTGTGGCATGGCAGTGAAGCAGAGAGAGGGATCAAAGGAGGAGAGAGGGAGACGGACCCTTCCTGGCCACATTCCCAGGTGATTCACCTCCTCCATCCGGGCTTCACTTCCCAACATCACATTTGGCTATACACTCATCAGAGGGCTAATCCACTGAGGCGTATCACATGCCCATGACCCAGTCACCCCCCAGAGTCCCCACCTATAAGCACATGAGGTTTTAGAGAGACATGGATATGTAAACCATAACAGAGGTCATTTTCATTTTTTGTTGAGATAGTCTCATCTTTCAGAGGAGATGAAAACAGAGCTCCGTTGGAAGACAGGACGCGCAGTGGATATAAAAATACGCTGCATGAGAATGGTTGGATAAAGTGGAGTGTCTAGTGCTACCATGTTAATTGTGACATTTCACATAGGCTGACAGTGAGTGCATAAAAGAAAAGACAAGCTCTGCGGTCCTATGGACAGAGATGCTTGGGAGAGGTGTGGTCAGGTGGAAAGATATCCTCAAAGGGAAAGATTTAGACTGAGTATAAAGAAGACTTTCTAAGAGTTGGAGTTGCCAGAGGGGGAATAGTGGGGAGAGGGGCCTCAAGGCAGTGTCCAGAGGCAGGCTTCAGAGCCCAGCGAGTGCTGATGTGCTGGCTGGAGGACGTGAGCCACTTTATTTCTGCTACTGGGAGTCTGACTAAGCCAAGAACCACTCAATACAAAGAACAGCTCCACACTTGCCATGTTTCCCTAGGGTCATTTTATTCACTCCAAAATGAGGTCTAAGGATGGGATGTTTGTTCCCTGACATTTGAGATCCATGTAGAAGTTATCTCCATGGTCAAGATTCTGATCTTTTACAGTGAACCCACAGAAACTGCTGGCAAGGCAGCCAGACCATAGATTATGGCTAAGGAGGTAAAGGCCACAGCAAAAAGCCTCATCTCCCATTAGCTCCAGTTCCCAAAGTCAGAAATCAAGGGTTTCCACTGCAATTCAGAGCAATTTGTCTTTGTTCACACACATTCTCAAAGAACGACTCTTACAGAACCCCAAATAAATATTTTCAGGAAAGTGAGCAAATTTATATTACTTAGCCCAAGGAATGCAAACAAGAGTAATTAAAGTGAATACCCATAAATAAAGTAAAAACATTACTTAGGAAATGAATTAATTAGTGTTTAATTACTATCAATTACTAAAATCACTACAGAATTACTTGTAGAATGGATTGAATCTCTTGCTCCTATTAATAATTTCCAATGCTAATTGTACGCAATCACATTTTCCTTTCTTTGGGTGCATCTCAGCTGAGCTCATAGGAGGAGGGAACTGAACAATGGCAGGAACATTTTTGTTTGTTTAGTTAAAAACAAAAGTGGTTTAAAAAATTTCTGTCTGGTTGTCAACAGTCAACGTAGGTGAGGAAGAAACCTAGGAAGATGGGTCATTCTTAGGACATTTACTGGTCCACACCACTGCCTGGTGAGGGAACGTGGGAGACCCCTGCGGTGGCACCCAGGGTGAAGGTGTGTGTGTGTGTGTGTGTGTGTGTGAGTGTGTGTATGGGTGTGTGTAGAGAGAGAGAAGAGAGGTGGGTGTTGGGAGGCTCACTGTCTGAGCCGCATGCTTTGCAGAACCCAGCTGTACAGTGGCAGACAGGCATCTCCAGCCCTATCTTGCAAAGCAAAGGGTTTGGCTTGATGTTTACCCAGTGGGCAGAGTAACCAGTGCGAAGCCTCTGCTGTCCTGTTCCCTAACAGGGTGTGCACTGGGCAGGGAGCGGGCTAAGCAGTGTGTGTAGATGAGGGGCTGAGCATAAGGGGGCCACTGCTGCCTGCCACACACCCTTTCATTCTCCTGCTGATGCCACAGACCCTTTCCTCTTCTCTGCTCTTCTCCTCCTCTGTCACAAACACTATCAAGCCAGAGGATGGCAGCCTTCGCCACCTGTGAGACCTTGGCCCAGTTACTTAGCCCCTCTGTGCCTCAGTGTCCTTATCAACCTCACATTGTGAGTGGTGCATAGCAATTTTTGCTGTTAATAATTTTATTAATAGTACTACTACATATGAATTTGTGAAAGTGTTGAGGGGTGAATTAATTAGAGGGAAGGGAGGGGCAACAGAAGAGGTAAATGAAGTGGAAAAGGAGGGATTTGTCCTTACGTGGTTTTTCTATATTAGTTAAGATTCTCCAGAGAAACACAAGCAAGAAATGCAGGGGTGTGGGGGATAATGAAGCAGCGGCCCCCATGATTTGTTCACTGAGAAATCCCATAGTCTGCTGCCTACAGATTAGAGACCTGGAAAGCTCATGGCATGATTCAGGTCCAAACAGATCTTGAAGCAGAAGGACAGATGTGTAAGGAGAGGAGAAGGCAGAAGTCCCAGCTCAAGCAGAGCATGGGAACATATTCATACTTCCTTTGCTTTTATGTTCTGTTGAAGCCCTCAACGCATTGGATGATACTTATCCACTTTGGATGCAGGTCTTTCCTCAGTCTATTGATACAAGTGCGGATCTCTTTTTTTGTAAACACAACATTAGAAATAATGCTTTATCAGCTCTCTGGGCACCTTGTAGCTCAGCCAAGGTGATATCTGAAGAATGTGAAAAACATATGTAACTCACAGATGCAGAGTAGAATGGTGGTTGCCAGGGACTGGGTCTTGGGAGAAGTAGGGAGAAGTTGGTGAAAGGATCTACATTTTCAGTTTTATCAAGAATTAAGTTCTGGAAGTCTGATGTAAGGTATGGTGACTCTAGCTAATAATGCTGTATGTGACATTTTAAATTTGTTAAAGGAATAGATTTTAAGGGTTCCCACCACACTCACTACCTCCCAGACAAAAGGACCACTACTTGTGGTGATTTGTTGACTTGGTTGTGGTAATCATTATTATACACTATTCAGGGAAACCAGATCATCATGTTGTGCATCTCAGATATATACAATTTTAACTTGTCACTCACACCTCAATACATCTGGGAAAGGAAAGAACAATATGGAAGAAACCAGGAGCAGGAGCGAGGTCTGCCGTTACTTGACACTGATCCTGGGTTCCTTTACATCATTACACACCTATCACTTCCTTGCCTGGTGATCATCAGTCTGTTAGTGATTATCTCAGCTCAATAGCAGGATTTCCATCTTTTAAAGAATGAAATCATATTTGCCCTGCAGCAATGACATGGATACTGGAATTCGAATGTTTTTGAGTTACCCATCAGAGCACAAGGCACACAGGTTGAATAAACACTAACTGGTACAAATGGTACTAAAACCAAGTTGACGCATAACGCTGACCATCTTACTGTGTTTACAGGGAGGTGTCACGAATTCTTGTGGAAGAGTGGTGAAGAGACAGAGCATCTCTGTCCTGACCTGGTCAGCACCCACAAACCTCATTCCTTACTGGGATGCTCCAAATGGATTTTCTTTCTAGAAGGTGTCAGTTTGTGAGATATATCTGATTTTGAGGACCAGATATATCTCACAAACTCACTTGCCCTTAATTTGTCTGGACTGTGGTCACTTCCATTGGTGCTAGGAGGTCAGTGTTCTGGTGACCACACACAGTGACCATGGAGGAGTGTCGTCTCTTTGAGTCTACTCTCACATCAGTGCATGATTTGCAAAGGCAAGGGCCCAAGAAGGACACTTCGCACTTTGAGTGCCACATGGCTCCGGATGTTTCTGCCTTAGACCAAAAGGCAGAGTGATCACTCTGTGTGTGTGTGCGCGCGCGTGCGCACGCGCCTGCCTCTGTCCTGAACGGCTGCCTTGCCTTCCACAATCACTCAGTCACTATGCTGAATCTCCCCGAGACAGAGCTCTGTCCAGGGGTGCACGGAGCTGCTCCCTTCATTGTCTTCTGCGCTCCATCTTATTCCAGCCCTGATTTCTGTTTTACTCATTCATTTATTCCTTCAGTATTGGTGAGGGCCTGAGTACAGAACAGTGGGGAGGAGACATCACTGCCTTTGAAAAGCACAGCTGAGTGGGTCCTAAAACACAGTAGGAAATGTACCACCAGCTTTTCAGAGGAGGGTAAAACAGGCATATGTCGGGGTGGTTTCTAAGAGGACGCACCCTAATCAAGGACCTGGGGAGTTGTGATTCCTATTCACCAGAAGAGGAAACTGACAACCAGAGTCAAAGAAGTTGCTTTAGATGACCCAAAGCAAGGGAGGTTTTGTCAGAATTGAGATTTGAGTCTAAGTCTGTGGACAGTAATTGCCCAGCAGCATCATGCTGCCTTTGGTTCCTTCCCATCTTGCCTCGAAGCAAAATCCCCCACCTCTTGTGCTCCTATTCCCCCAGTTTTGCTAAAACCCTAGAAAGCAGCTATGGCAAAGGGCGAGTTTACCTGGGGGACTCCGGGCTCTGCTTTGCTCTGAGGTGTGACTCCCAGCAGCTGACCCCTGAGGAGGGCAACAGGGAATACCAACCTCACCGCTGTGTAAGGATTAAAAAAGCAAGAAATATACAAACTTCTTTATTTGCGGAGAGCTTAGTATAGCTCCTGGTATGTAGTAATCTGGCAATTATTCAATACATGATAGATAATATTATTGCACACGCTAAGCCTCATTTTTTTGGTCTCAGTTGATTGTTATTAAGCCAGGCTAATGTGTTGCCTGATGAGCCATTGGTCTAAGTTGTATTTGCATTTTAGATGGTGATACTTGAAGATGAAAATTTATAATACCTTAAGAAGAGCAGCTGCCTTCCTCCCTGCCCTGGGAGGCAGTAAACGAAGGTTGGACAAAACCTTGCTGTGGGTCAGCAGAAGGGAGATGTTTTTAATGTCACCAAAACGAAACTTTGAAAAGGCACACCAGGCAGGAGTCCAAGCGTAAGTGATTTGACACCTGTGCACAAGCCGCCAGGGCACTTCTAGGGAAGAATTCCTGAGAACCCTAAGCTCTGCTGTTTCACCCACTGTGCCACCCCCCTGTGCTCACTCCAAAAGGAAATATGTCCAGCAAGGAACTCAGCCTTTGAAATGTCCGAGTCCCAGAGGTGAGGGTGAGCTGCCCTAAAGCATGGGAACAGCGCTCTGCCCCGCCTCGGGGAAGGCGGCCTCACCTCTGCAGGTGCCCCCTGCGAAGGAGAGAGGGGCAAGGGTCACGAGTTCTCATTTGCTGAAACCAGCGATTTAATCCTAACCTAAGCAGACCCTCAATCTTCCCCCTCCCCGGCAAAGGGCCTCCCTGGGAATGATTGAATTTCACAGGGTGCCATAAAACAAAGGGCTTCTGCTGAATCAGGCACCGGACTCCCAGGCCTGTAAATCAATGCTCTTCCTCTTCAGGTTGGAGACATTCTCCACGGCTGGCTCTTTCAGGGCCCTTGTGCTTTTGACAACCCCTCCTACCAAGGAGCTGACCCTAGATAGCAATGTCCTCTTTAAACTCAAAACCCAGCAGTGGCCCTGGGTGTCCATTTAAAACATCTGTGGCAGTACAGGGTTCATACCAAACAACCTCTCACGCCTGGACAGTTAGCTCCAACGGGTTTCAAAGTATCTCAGGTTGCTCATGGCTGCCCATTCCTGGATGGGGCCAAGAGGAGTGAGGTCAGGAATCGGGTCTTTCAGAGCACTTCCAGGCCAACTATTCCCAGGGACTCAGCTGCCTGAATGGGAGAGCGAGGGCTGTACAATCAGTTCTCCAGAGAGCTTTCCATGTGTGCAATAGAGGCTGCTGGTTAGGACAAAGCAGAGAGCTAATCAGCGGAGATTTTGTTTAAATGAAAGTTTTCAGAATCTGCTGTTGAGCCTAAGTCAGGCTCAGGAAAGAGGCAAGACGGACAGAAGCTAAGACCCCCAAATCGCTGCTCCTCCCCATTCCTGTTCCACCTAATAGATTTTACAAGCCAAAGCCAGCCTGTCTCTTCTCTGAAGAAGGACTTTGTGCTTCCTTGGTGAGCCCCATGGGGAGGAAGGGGGAGGCTCTGGGATGCAGGGGACCAGGGCAGCAGTCTCCACTTTGCCTCTGACTCTGGGTCATGATGATACGTTGGCCTGAACTTCCATTTCCCTCCCTGGAAACTGGTGATGGGGATGGACCAGAGGACTAGATTACCTCGGCAGCCCTTCCCATTTTAAGTGCTTATCTGACTTCTAGGAGTTAGAGGGCACGGGGTATCCAGGAAGCCAGGAGTAAGAAATAGCTCTTGTTCTTGGTGCTAAGACCCAGTCTAACCCAAAGGTGCTTTTATCTCTGTCTGTAAGCTGGCCTAGGGAAGCTGCCAGATTTTTCTGGTGGAGCGTCTAAAAGCAACTCTCAGAAGTCACCTGGCAGAGACTGCAGTGGCAGAAGAGATGGCTCCTTTCTGTGATTACCATAGCAGTCTCTCAGCACCTCCACTCTACCTTCCACCTCCCCGCTGGCTTGTCTGTGTTCCTGGGGTGGCCAAGAGCAAGCGCTCTGTGGGCAGACAGCCATCTTCAAATCTGGCTTTGGCAATGCGTGTGACCTTGGGCCATTCAGCATCTGCCTCCTTGGTTTGCTCTGTGTTAGGTTTGCTCCTCCTGGGTTTGCTCTGTGTTAGGACAGAATGCAGGGAGAAGCAGCCTGCTTTGGAGAGCTGGGCTGCAGGAGTGGCAGAGTGAGGTCATGGCTCTCTGAGGGGCAAGGTCACTGTTCTCTATCTCTGTGTCTCCTGCTGGACCCACGTGAAAGGCCCAGCTGTGTCCAACCTGAATGAATGCAAGTATGAGTGAGTTAACACAGCTGGCTGGCCCACGTGGGCTTCAAGTACATGTCTCAAAATACAGGTGACTTGTAGGACAAGCACCCTTGGAATATGCTGTTTGGCTTCTCCAAGGAAAGCTGCAGAAGAAGCTCCATCATCCCTCCCACGAGGCTGGCTCATAAGTGGAGCCCCGCCTTGCCCCACCTGGGTCTCTGCTCTTGGCACAGGCTTAACTATTGTGGGCTTCTGAGGGTGAGCAGGAAGCTACAGGGATCCCGTGGGCTTCTCCCTCCCCAGACACACACATAGCTTCTCCACAGATGTGGCAACCCAGTCCTGCGTGGTCCGTTAGTCATCTAAACCCTAACACTAGAGAGATGGAGATGCCAGTTATGGGGGTAGGAGATGAGACCTCTACAACCTCCTTTTGTTTCTTCAGCATCTCAGTCACAAAAGAAAATCTAAGGACCTTAACATCTCTCTGCCCATCTGGAGCTCCACTTCATGTGATCTGAGTGACAGCTGTGTCAGTCTAGCTGTTGCTACATGGGACTGGAAGTCTGGAACCCTCTTCCAAGACTCTGCTGTTCTACCTGGCAGAATCTCAGTTCTTCAGTGCCTCACCGGGCGGTCAGGGGAAAGGTTCTGGCACCTTTTCAGGACATCCTAAGTGATTTCTGTCACCACCAACACTCCCCTGGCATTAAGCCTTTTCCCACTTGGGCCTCTTTAATACTTCAAGAGTTTCTAAGTGTCAGATATGGCAGCACATGCCTGCGACCTCTGGTACTTGGGAGGCTGGGGCAGGAGGATCTTTTCTATGGGACAGCACAGTGACCCGGAAGCCTGTCTGGTTACAATGGTGCTCTTCTGATGGGTTTTCTGCGCTGTTGGAGACATCATACCTGCCCTCCCCCACAGTGCCCTGATCTGTCTTCTGGAAGCCCACGAGGATGCTAATCGGGACCCTTCCACACAAACCCACTCTGTTCACAGTCTCCTCCTATCTGGGCCCACTCACGCTCACCTTCACGGCATCTAACAGACCCTTGGAGGGGTTTCCAGGATCACCCCAGCCCTGAGGCAATGTAGGTTGCTGAGTTCCAGCTCCAGAAGTAATTACCAGGACTGAAGGTGTAGGGAGGACACTCTGGGGACCGTAGCATCTATCCCGTGGCCCATGGGGTGCCTGTCAGAAATAGAAATAATCTTAATGAAAAGGCACAATTCCTCGGTCCCCGTGCTGACCAAGCAAAATGTAGGGTAGATTTTAATAAATGGACTGGCGGACTCTGCTTTCAGCAGCAAAGCAGCCTTAGGGGAAGGAGGTGGAGGAGGAGACCAGAAGGAAAAACCCTGGTGTACATCAGTGGCTCCTTTACGCTTCTGCCTTGCTCTTTTCCATGGCAGCAAAGATGAGCACAGAGGTGGTTCTATCCCCCCAGTCACACAGGGAGCCATTTTTCAGATCAGACCCTGCCCCGCGACAGGAATGGGAAGTCATAAAGATGTCATAAAAGCAGATCCTCAGCACTTCCCAGCTTCCCTTCTGAGCTCCTCCTGCCTTTTGGTAGAGCCCAACCTCTGCTTCCCAGGCTTGTTCTATTCTTTCCTGAGCTGCAAACCCCACCAGCTGAGAGTTTAGGCCAGGAAACTTACTTATTCGCCGTGGCTTCCCTGGGAATCAGCGCCATGCCTGCTCGCACTCAATGCTCTGAATATTTGTTAAAGAAATGGAAATCTTGAAGCCTCCACTAACACGTAGATGTAAATGCTTGATAACAGCTGAGAGCTTTACACTTTGGGGACGTCTGTATTTCAAACACGGATCAAAAGGACATGGGATGAGGTTTCATTAAACCGAATGGTAGGAATTCCAGACCTCAGCATTTGATCCTTTCTTTTGAGCTAAGGACCTTCCCCATCCTAAATCTAAATCACAGAAACCTGTCGCCTATCTGGGACACTGGAAATGGGTGAGCAAAATCCCTTTACCTTTGCAAAGAGCAGCTGTCAATTTTACTGCATCTAAGACTTTCTCCTTATGGGGAAGTGTTGGAAAGTCTGTGCTGTGTTCTGTGCTTCCTGAAATCATTCCATTTAAATGCAGATTGAGAGCTTTCCTCTAAGTGGTCATGGAGAAGACAGAGCAGAGTTGAAAATGGTAATTTCCCTAAGACAGGCAATTGTTTGGTTTATTTTCCTATGGCCCTGACTACCATCTTCTTTTTATGGTAGTATTCTTCATTTTTTCTCCCCTACTACACACCTTAGATGGCTTTCCTCATCCTGGCTCCCCAGTTTTTACAGGGATAGGCTCCTTAAATTATGCAAATCCCCCAAGCAGCAAGTATTTTGTAGTGTAAATAGAAAGAACCCAGCCCCAAGTCCCATGATTATCTACTTGCTCTGTATTTCTCCACCACATCCAGGCCCTTTTATACAGAACCAGGGGTAAGATGAAAGGTCCATGTTGCTGGGAAATTAGCAGGAGGGGGTGAAATCATTAAAAAGAAGATCTTTCCTGACATTTGATTTTCAAAAGCCGTTTGAAAATTCTCTGTTCTGAACAGCTGACCAAGGCAGAGGAAACCTCTCCCAGAACAAAGTCAGAGCTCACTCTGATTACCTGAGGATCGGGACCATTGGGCCCTTTTCTTGAATCTCTCATGTCTTCTCTTGGAGAAGGAACTGATTAATTTCCACTGTTTCCCCAATAAAGGGCCCCTTGGGCAGTTGGTTCCCACATCTACTGGGATCTAATGAGAGTTTGAAGCAAGCTGCGCCCCTGGCTGAAAAATCCACTGATTTGTCATCCGACTCTGCTCACTGAAGGCTGTGATGTGGAGCCAGACATGTACTGAGACTGTAGAGGGACTGGAGTGAGCAGCTTTTATACAGTGTCTATGTCTGATGTCATTCCTCTCCTTTGGGAGGATGATAGTTTATCGCCTGGGAAATTCTAGTAGTACATTGTCCCGAGGTCCCTCCCCAAACCAATCCCTTCACCTTTAGATCTATCTCCTAAATCATAGGGCCTTGACCTCTATTTGAAGGAAAGAGGTCAAGGATCTGAGCGAAGACAAAAATAAACCCCTTGATATTCCCATCTTCCTCCATCCCAGTGGCTTCAGACTCTGCTTGGGAGCGTGACATGGAGAACAGAAATAACTTCAAGAAGATGTCAGATGAGTTCACAGATAATGGAACCACAACAGTTACTAAAAGAAAGTCAGAAGGCTTCAGAGCTCTGTCTTTCAAGGGGTCTGTAGGAAGAACACACAAAACCAGGTGTCAGGATGCATGGATTTCAGGCACAGGTTCTCTAACTATAGGCTGGTTTTATGGTCTCTTCTTGTAAAAGTAATTTGCTTCCCTGGAACTTAGAGTCTGCATCTCTAAAGTGAATGAATAGGTCTATATGGTTTCTTTCCTCTGCAACTCAGATCTCTCTCTCTCTCTCTCTCTCTCTCTCTCTCTCTCTCTGTGTGTGTGTGTGTGTGTTTACAAACACACTCTTCCCTTCCCCCTCTCTCAAGGCAATATGAAGGACCAAGTATGCCAGGGACTAGAGGTGGGCAGATTTCCTGCACTTTTGGATGCACTGCAGGTCTCTGTCCTTCCCTGTCTTCTCTTTCACTGGAAACCCAACCACTAGATCCATGAACTAGAGAAAGAGGAGGGAAGATGCCCTGAAATGTTTATGTAGACAGTGCCAACAAATCAAAAGAGCATTTGACACATACGGGATATCTGGTTACCAAAGATCTTATGAAGATCATTCAAAGAAGTTAGTGAAAAATAAAATCAAACAAGCAGTTGCAGTAGATGGCTCCCATTTTCATTCTTTTGTTCTCTAACTCAGCCATGCAGAGCAGGTAGGAAATTAGACCAAGTAGTTGGGGAATAGGATAAAAAGACAAAGGGGCAATGGAAAGAAAGATGAAAAAGATTCAAGGTTAGGAGAAGAACAAAAACAGAGACAAAAATTAAATGTTGGCAAAGAACATGGATGAAGGTTTTCCCGGGAATATAACTTTGAAACAATGGTGGGGAAAAGGAAAAGGAGGGAAAGAGAGGCAGTGATACGCGTGCAAGGTCAGCCTTTCCTGCTTCACTATTTTACTAAAGGTAGAAAGGCCCTGGGGCTGTGGGCCCACAGGTGCCCATGTGACTCACTAGTGTCACAAGATGTTTGCAGGACATTGCTGGCACCAGCCTCACTGCCTCGTGTCCTATTACTCAGCTCGGAGGCCTGTGGCTCTGCCCCCACAGGCCAGATCTCCCTGTGCTGAAGGCTTGACATTCAACCACTCCTCCCAGACATCACTTTTCTTTTCTTTCTTTAAAATTATTTTTATTTTTACTTTTTTTTGTACTGAGAATCAGAGTTAGGACCTTGTGCTTGCCAGGCAGGCGCTGTGTTGCTGAGCTGTAGCCCCCACCCCCTGATCATCACTTTTCTAACGTGTTTCCTGCTAGACATCTTGCCTGTCTTCTTTATGCCAACTGTGTTCCAAGACCAGTGTTCTGGCCTTCAGAACTGTCTTGGTTACTTTTCTCTCATTGTTTGGACAAAATATCCATCACCCAAAATTAAGGAAGGAAAGGTTTATTTAGCTTACAGTGTTTGGAGGTTTCAGTCCATAATCAGCTGGCTGCAAGGTGGGGTGGCAAGGCACTGGGGCAACACTTCAAGGCAGCAACCAGGGCAAAGCGAGGAGATCAAGCCTCTTTTTTCCTCCCTTATATTGTATACAGGCCACCCTACTCCCCTCTCCAGCCTGGGTGTAGCACTCACAAAATCTCCTTGCCCTCCTTTGCATGGGATGAGGATATTTACAAAGTAAGAACACTGGCTCCCTGGTGAGTCTCTCAGTTAAACTTCTGAACTTCTCAAGTTGACCCAGTGTGTCAACCATAACAAGAACACACTGTGGTGGGAAGAGTCTAGGGCTTGGATCAGACCCATGTGTCCTTGAATTAAACTCCTAATGCTGTTTGATTTTTGGCAAGGTAGTTTCCTCCTTGATAACATAAAGACAATAAGAATGCTCTATACCCTGAGGCTTGCTGTAAGGATGAAATGAGATCCTGAGTGTGGAACGGTTTAATGCAGAGAGGTTACTAGGAAAACCTTGGTAGCCATCTGTCTACAACCCAGCACTAGCTGCCAAGATGAGAAAGTAGCAAGAAGCACTGTGACAATAAGAACTCGCAATGTGCTGTGACCATTCTGGTCACCCGTGTGCTAATGGCTTCCTGTAAGATCTGGCTCCGCAATGCCTGAGTGCATGTGATATGGATGTGTGATAGGAGCACATTGCAGGCTGACTTCCCTAAAGTCAGTAGCAGAGGCCTGATGAAAGTTTTAAAGCTCCGTCAGCCCTCAGGTGCTCAGGCTGACGTAAAAATGAGTTCTTTCCCTGGAGTGTGAGAATAGCTATCCCGAAGTTACAGAGGTCAGTGTCCTCCTCCCTGGGGCCCAAGCGTCAGGGACAGACCCCACCGTCCACAGAATGCAGAACCAAACCTAAATCCTTTCTCCCCTCCAAGGATCTTCAGTACCAGTTTTCATTTTCCTGAGGTGCAGGTTCAAACAAGAGGGAGACAGAAGCACATGCAGACATAACGCAGGCGTAGTTCTTATGCTCATCTTTCACCCTTTTCTCAGTGGGAGTCGGTTCACCTATAGCTTCTGAAGCAGTGGGTAAGGAACACGTACCCTGCCTCTGATGTGTGTCTGTGTCCTGCTGGGCTCACCTGGACTCTGAAGAAGCCAGAGCAGTAACCTAAGGGAGGATGTGAGCCCAGCACTTGCTCTAGGTCTTTGGCCGTCACTGCCGAGTAATCTCTGCCCTGGGAGACGTAGGACTGAGAAAGGTCATCTAAGCCATAAAACTTGGCAGTGCATTTTATAAGATGTTTTATATGGTTTGCTTTCGTATTTTTTTTCTGTTGGTAAAATGCAATATTTATTTATCCTCAGTTAAACTGTAAATATCTCAAAACTCATACGCTCCACTTTGCCTCGTTTACTAAGTGACAATTACTTCTCACTGTACAAGTGTCCGTTTCTGCCTTCTGTCTTCTCTTTTTAAAATCTGCTTATAACTCATTTCCTTCCATTAGTAACATTTCTGTAAATAACCCCCTCTGGCTGCCATCCCTCATGTTTAGTCCTATCTCTTTTACACATCTTTACATTTTAGATGATAGTAATTAGTTCTATTAATATATATCCTATATATATGTGGGTAATATCAGTTCTTTATATATTTTATGTTTTTGCCCATCCGTCCAATTGCACATGGAGCCATTTCTACCTAGCAAAGCATCATAGCCTGGGATATTACCTCACGGCTGTCTCACAGGTGAAATGCAATTGCCTTGGTCAAGGGAACCTGGAGAATAACTGGCAGAAAGCAATGTGTAAGAGGAAGAAGACTTTATAAAAGGGCAAATACTTAGCTTGAAAGGGTGCTGGGAGGGATGGGGAGGCTGCTACAGCTTCAGCCTGCTTGCCTGTGGATCCCTCCTGTTCTGGCCCAGGCAGGGCCAGGGGAACTGGAGTGCGAGAAGCCCTAACCATCCCTCATGCTTGCTTTTCTCAAAATGGTTCTGATCTGAGTTCTCTGTGTTCAGGATGGCAGTGTTTGGGGCTGCTGGGAGACTGCTGGGGGCCTGTGAACATGAGGTGTGTTAAGGATCTGCCTGAAGGTAGAATTCACAAGCCATTCTCCCTAAAATTTCTAAACTTGTCTTTTGGATCTAGAAATTGGATCTCATATTTGAAAATAGTTGGAAATTATTCGATAATATGAAGAGCAAAGCCTTTGTAAGATGCTTATTTGAGATAGATTCTTATTCTCATCTCTATGACCAGATCAAGTTACTTGCCCTTTCAGACATGTTGATCCATTCCATGATCATGCACTCTCTTTTGTTTTCTTCCCTGTTTTTCCTAAAGGCTTCCTTTGTCTTTCTGCATTCCTCTGACCCCTGGGGCCTTCTGCAACGCTGATGTTGGTCTGGTCCTAAGTGAAGATCTGAATGCAGGGACGATGGGAGGACTCCCACCTCTCCCTCTCAGACCTCCTTTATTCTGTCCGTACCCTTTGCTCTTTCATATATTGTGGAATTTCTCCTCTTTCTCTCTCTCCTTTCTTCCCTCTTCTTTTAAAAGTTGTATATAAAATGAATCAAAATAAGTAAACAGGAACAATTAATAACCAACTCTCAGGACATCGAAGCACAGGACAGGGCACCTTCAGTCTCCAGGTTACCCGGTGGCCCATGTTGTTTGAGTCCTATCCCATACCAACTGGAAAGAATACATTGGATTGCTGAATGAAACAAAAGTGACATATTTCCCTTGTCCTGGAAGATCCTGAAAGGCTCTTTTCTGATTTTAGATTCCAGTCGTGCAGCCCAAACCCCCTCTTATCTGCTTTTATATATTTTTTTAGCGTCTTATGATTAGGTTTGATCTCCTTAAAGGCTTTGATTAAACAGTCTTTTCGCTTCCCGATGTGCAAGTTCATCATTTCCCATCGAATACGTCTTGACGCCGTTCACGGACTTCACAATGAGAATGCTATTTTCGCCCTCCAGCCGTAATGGGCTTTTCATCATCAGCCTTATTATTATTATTATTATTTTAGTTTTTGACAGAGAGACAGGGGGAACGCCTCTTGCTGCACAGCTGGGCCTTTGGGGCTCCCCTCTGTGACACTGAGGGGGGGAGACCGAGGGTGGCAGCGAGGCACGGGCCACCTTTGTCGCTGTGGTTGGCTCACAGGCTCATTAATGGAAGAACCGAGGCAGGCAAGTTCACAGGAAGGCGTGTGCCCTTCCAACCGAAGGCCATCAGCTGCCCACTGCAGGACATCGGGGGTGCAGCGGCATGTGTAACGGGTCACCAGCCATTCCTAGGACAGGAGTTTGTCCTTGTGATGTTTGGGCCAGCAAACTTCAAGGGAGATCAAAACTTGAGAGGAGGTCACAGAATGACAAGCGGGCAAATACCAGGCACAGCAGCGGCAGCCCCACAGGGCTCTATTGCTGCATCCTAGGTGGTTTATTTGAAGCATTAGTAGAAGAACCGCCACTGTGTCTTGCTGTCCTGTGGCTTTGGGGTTTGGAGCATAAGGGTTTCAATAGCACTTGAGTCCACACCTCAGCTCTCATTCATGATGGTATCTGGCCTTATTTTCCTCTCTATTTCTCCATTTCTGTCGCTCTCCATATTATTTCTTGACCTAAAAGTCTTTGATACTTAAGATGAATGGCCTTGTCTCCATTTTCTGGGTCTGTTTATTTCGTGGAAATCAATTTGAGGCCCACAGTAGGGGCTTATCCCGTGTTTTCCAGTGAGATGTTAGACCATCAGGGGAAACATAGTGTCTCTCACTCTGCGACTTTCTTTGAAGTTTCGCTCAGATATACTTTTGTTGTTGATGTTCAACTCATGTGACATAGACCTCAGAACTTTTCACTTGCCTCACCAGGAAAATGTAAGGCTACTGTCTAGGAAGGATTTAGAGCAGCTAACACATACCTGCCCATGTGCAAACACACACACACACACACACACACACACACACACACACTAGCAGCAGCAGCAGCAGCAGCAGCAGCAGCAGCAGCAGCAGCAGCAGCGGGCTATTATCTCTACCCGTGCGACTTGCAAAAACTGAAGTTTCACATGCTATCTGGCATTTCCTTCTAGAAAGGGTGTGACAATATATTCCTCAGCCTTCAGGCTTCAGTTTCACATTCTATTGTCTAAAGTCAGAAAGCAGGGGTTCAGAAATAATGAAGGAAAGGTTAACTAGAGTCTGTTGAATGTCAGATAATTAAGAGACACAACTATGAAGAATTATTCATCTTTCTAGTCTCCATCGATGCTAGGCTACATATTTTTCTGTAAGCCTTCCACTGTAATTGGCTAAGCAAGTATGGTTCTCTCTCCTAAGCCTACAACAACAGCCTCAAACAGACGAATTCAGCTGTGGTAATGGGTGGAAGCTAATGACCAGGCAAGTCCATTCTTCTGGCAGCCACAGGCTCTTTGGGACAGGGCTTGTGGCCTGAGCCTTATCTCTCAGGCTCAGTTACTGCTTACAGAGGGATGATGAGGGATGATGAGGGTGCTGAAGCTTTTAGCTCAATTTTCTATATTGTAAGTGAGTACGGATGGGGTCGCTGGGACACACAGCTGATTGATCAGGCCGCTTGTCTTCCTGGTTTTCTCCTAACTTGGAGTTCAGACCTGACTTCGGATTTAGAGAAGACCAAGAACACAGGTTTGTCAAGTCATACATTTTTAAAGCACATACCATTCAGCATACTAGCAGCCTGGGATAGTTCAAATCCTAGTTTGTGTAGTGACTGATCATGTGTGTGTGCTTGCCCAGGTGTGTGCGTATGTGTGTGTGTGCACAAGATTGATTGCTGGGTTTGAACCCTGACTGTGCCATGCCTTTTAACCCTAGCCTATGTCTTAGCACATTCCAGCTGTTCAGAACCATGACTTGAAAAGATGGACTGATTGAAATGCTGACTGTACACTAGACAGGCAGTCAGCCCTGCACAATTAACAAAGAAAGGGGCCCTGTTTGCTTCCCCAGTGTTCTTATTTTTCCAAAAAATAATTTCTTTCCTTCCAGAGAAAAGGGAAATGTGCAGAGAAGCAATTAGTTATAATTATATACGTGGTGGAGTATGGGGGAACTAGTCACAAAGCACTTTCAAGTCCCCAAATTGTCTAATCAAAACTACCCAACAACGTCATCTTTTGGAGGAAGTAAAATTTTTATAGAGTTTGGTGATAAGAAAAATTTGCTAAAAGCAACTGATCTTAATCACTACACTGTCACTTTGCAAAGTAATTGTAGAATTAGGAATAATTATCCTCCAAAGGAGGAAAATGAAACAATCTGCCTTATGATCTGTTAAAATAGAATTATGATTTTGGGTTGCTCCATAAATCAAAAAGAGGGAAAGCACCAATGTGTAGATAAGGTAATAACCTGGGGTCTTGGAAACTTAGGTTTAATGATTGAGGGCTTCAGTGCTGGAACACAACCTACTCACTTACAGGGACCTATCCACAAGAGAATAGGTGGAGTTCGGTGGGCCAAAGTGTAGACCAGGTGCCTTCAGGGTGGGGATGCTAGAGCTTGCAGACTGCACTGTGATCTCCACTAGCATCACAAACCTGAACAGAACAATGAATCACTTTCAGTCAGTGTACACGTCTGGTAAAGCTTCCAGATCTCTGCCAATGAAATTGCCTTAGTCTCAGCCAATGCAAGATGCTGAGTTACAGTTAGAACAGTAGTAGGAAGGACCTCAGACAGGAAAAGTTCCCTTGGTTCCTACACGGTGCAGATGACGTCATGCTGAAGGGGTAATGGCTGGTGTGTAGGAAGAGAGCGTGAGTAATTCCTGCTATCAAGGAGGGAAAACTAAGAGTGTATAGAAACCTGGATCTGCTCCAACACTAAGCTGTTGTTTCTAGAAATTTCCTGTATGTACTATATTGACTTTTCGTGATAGAAGCGGAGAGGTCTGGAACAGTGGTCGGGCCAGCAGAAGACTAAAGGTTAAAATGGACAGTCAGCACACTGAATGAAGGCCTAACAAGAAATAAGGGACCAGAGTATAGATATTAAGGGAATAACAGCTGAATAGTAAAGATAATACATTATGCCAACAGCAGCGACGAAGGAAACAGTGCATTTATAGAGCTAAATAAAGGACAGATCCAGGTCCCACAATTTGACTCAGAACAACCTTCTCAGTTGGATTTTTGCTTCTGCTTAAGGACTATTTTGGAAAGAACTATTATTATCCATGATTTATCATGCTGCACTAGGGGGAACTGGTACTTTTCACAGAGACAATTATTGAATTCTCACTGGAGGCTCTTAAAGGAGCCAAGATCTGTTCTGAGGGTTCAAGTGGAAAAGATGTTCCTGTGGGGGTCTGGGATCCAGTGCCTAGGACACAGGTACTGCCAACCCCTTGCTGTGCTGTGAGGCCTCAGACTCCTTCTCATTAAATGCACCCTTCAATCTGCGCATTGTTATCAAAGGGCGGAGGAGAGGAGTTCTCATTTATAAGGCTCCTCCACAGGTGCCCATCACTCCCGGGACTCGCAGGTATTAATACTTTCAGAAACATCATTGAAATGGAAGCCAAATCAAAGCTGCACATTAGAGAGACAAGAGTCCGGGCAGAATCTGGAAGTAAGTTCTTCATGGGAGTAGGTGTTCCTTGAAGAAGCCCAATTGTGCAGCTGAGTTCTGGTGGAGATCACCAGGGGTTTTGAAAAAGAGAGAAGTCACTGTTAACATTAGCCATGAATTCTGAGAAACCAGAGGGGAAAATATACTGCTAGCTCCCCGCAACAACTGGGAGAATAAATAAAGATAAATACAGTATTAAATCTAGAGAGTTATGTTAGTAGATAATAACAAGTAAGAGAGCTAATAGCCAGCTGTTCATATGAGCCTATTTATTATTTAAAACATTTATTAAGATTTAACAATAGCCAAATAATTTTTCATTAAACAGTTATTAAACTGCATACATCAATCTACCAATACTTCTCATTCAGAATGTATCTCATTATATTCAAAGGGGTGTGTGTGTATATGCTTCCAAAACAAACTTGGAGATTTAAAATGAACTGTAGCTCATTTTTTTCTCAGTGTAGATGTGTAAAAATTATGGTGCCCACCAGCTGGGCAGCCAGACAGCAGAGTGGACTTGTCTAATTAAGAACAATTGCTGATAAATCAATTCTTTCTTTTTATAGGACAATTAGAATTTGTGTGTGTGTGGGTGTGTTTCAAATTCTAATTGGATTTTGCACATTGTTCTGCAACTAAGTTAATTCTTTGAAGCTCTTTTTGATGGTGTAAATTTCCCATAAAATATAAATAGAGTTATTGCTGTTTTATCAGTCATGCAAATAATCCAAGATCCATCTATTCATCTGTTCATATCATTGAGGCACGAACTGCATACAATTGCTCTTTTGATGCCTTTAATCTCATTTCCTACACTAGACCCCAAATATGACTTTTAATTACTTGACTACTATAACTTTATACTCTCCCCCCTTTTCAAGTTTGCTTATCAAAATCTTCCCTAGTCTTTCAAGCACAGCTTGAAGATCACTTTTCCGATTTCTTTAATTTAGAAGTTTTCTTTTGATTGTTGTTCTTTGTTTGTTTGTTTACTTGTTTTGCTTTTTGAGCCTGGGTCTTGCTCTGTAACCAAGGCTGGCCTCAAATTTGTAATCTTCCTGCCTCAGCCTCTTGAGTGCTTGGGATTATAGTTGTGGGCCACCATTCCTGGTTCTGGGTACGATTTCTGAACATTTGAATTTTCACTTGTATCTTGGATTGCATCTAGCAGAGCACATAGCACTGGAATGTTGAAACTATGTATGCAGACAGACAAAGAAATAAACAGGGTTTCCAGGAAATGAATGCATGACAATCCAAGTTCTTTAAGAGCAGCAGCATCTAACCTCCGTGCTCTGGTATACCCCACAGTTCCTGGTACAGTTAACTGGAGAGTAAGTGGGGTCCTAAGGCAGCTCAAATCCGTGTGTGAGCAAACAAACTCAGGAGAAAATAATATTGTCATCATGGTTCTTCCCAAGGCCTGGGATTTGATTGGCCGTAATTGCCTGGGGGAAGTATTTTTACATTCTGTTTTGCAAAACTTAATCTTCAACAACTAAGAAGGAAAACAGCTGCCACCCACAGTATGGGGCAGCAAGGTCTGCCTGTGACGGATGGCGGACAGGGTTTCTGGTTCAGCCTGGCTCACCGGGGACCGCAGTGGGCGAGCCGTCTCCGGCCTGCAGCATCCGGGTCAGGAGCCCCTCGAGAGCCTGCTGCCCCTCTGAACAGTTGGACCCCAGCACCACATGCTCACCTTGTCCAATTAGTCTGCAAGACTACACAGAGCCAGGGCTTTAATTGCCCCGAGGACCTGTTTGTACACAGCTGGGGAAACAACTTTAAATGCATTTTAAAATAGGTTTTTTCTGGGTGAAAGGACGTTGAATTCTAAGGGAATGGTGTTTTGGGGGGGTCCTCCAACTACTGAAGGTGACAAGGAAGAGAAGTGCACATTGGTCTTTATTCTCTATTGTGTTTAGTGTCACCCAATGATCACCTTTTGGGTTATCAGAAGGACCTGTCATTTCTGTCATTGGTTTCTCCCAGAGAAATCTTCCCTTGTGAGAATTTACATCCCTGTCCATTAGTGATTTCCTCGTCTTCCTTCACTCTACACGGTGCTGGCAAGAATAACATACGCTGGGTTCAGTCTCTTAAATGCAATGCACAAGACTTGACCACTTAGGACCATAAAAGGATGTCATTCAGCATGACGAAGCATATAGATGCTGTCGAATCACCTTGACTTTATCTCTGAAATGTTTCCTTGTAAAATGTTTTGGCTCCTACTTCTTGCTGCCACCTCCTCAGGTCTGGACAGATTGCTTTTTGCTGAGATTAATGAGATAACCTTCTCCTGACCTCCCTATCTCCAATCCCCACCCCATCTCATCTCACATTTTTGTTAGATTTTCTTCCTGAAGAGCAGACCAAATCCTGCCCAGTGGCCTTCAGCAACTCTTGACTGTGCTTTCTGGCCATGATGCCACAGCTCTGCCTGCTTCCCCATTCTCCTTGAACTACCTGCAGTTACAAACAAACCCAGTGGGGCTGATCCAGGCTTCACACTGGTGACCTGGTTCCTTTCTTGATTTGTGCTTGACACGCCATGGGGGCTGCTCTTGCCTTTGTACCCATCACACAACATGGGACTTACCCTTCAGACCTGATTTAAGCCACACCTTCCTCTGACACTTTTCCAGAATATCCTAGAGCTAACTGGAACATTGGTCTCTTTCATCAAATGTTGAACGTCATTTAATCGGTCTTGGACTCACATGTTTCTCTAACACAGAGTTTCCCAAAGTGGAACACTAGATCCATGAGACAATATGTTTGTGAAGAACTCTACAATTTATTTTTCCAAATACATTTGGAAAACATTTTTTATTTAAAAAAAATAAAAACCATGATTCAGAATTTCAAAATAGAATAATAGGAGGTTAACACTGGTTAATATATTGTGTATTGTTATTTTCAAAATACTTTGGAAGATTTTGCAGACATGCTCCTCTGACAGCTTTGGAAATCATGTCCACATGTCAAAGGTTCTGAGAAGCTCGATAGTCAAAAACCTGTGTACGCTCGTTTAAATCAATGCTATGGAAATTTATTTGTCTATATAACTCCTTTTTATGTAATACCTACTAGCTAGTACTCATAGAAAAACCCGTTTGAGGAAATATGTGTACTATTGTGACTTTGTGAGCAGGAAATCTCTCATACCTTTGACTCTTCATGGTGTCAAGTATGGTAGGTGCTCAATAAATATAAGCTCAATTTTTTTTGTGGTTCTAAAAATTGAAAATTGTTCTCGTACATGTTAGGCAAGTGGTCTGCTACTAGCTTCATCCCAAGCTGAACTTGAAAAATATTATAGTGACACCATGAACTATTTGAGCTACATAGGGATATAATTCTTAATTGTAGATGTACAATTCATGAATCAATTTAGACAAGTCATTTTAAAATTTCTGTCCTTAATTCTAAGGAATAAGTTTTCATTTACACACACACGCACACACACACACACACTCGTAAACTCTCTGTGTATTGTTCTGAGGTTGTTATAATAATGTGCCAATAAGAAGCATGAGAAGGATTGGGACAGGGAGTAACAGGAGTTGCTAAGAGAAGCATCACAACATAGCACATTTCACTTGGATGATCTGCTATTTTACTAGTTTGGTTATTGATAGCAGACGCTACTGTTTATAGAGAGCAGTAATGATATGCCAGATACCACACTGAGCACTTCACACATCGTTCCATTTTGTGTCCCTAAAGCCCTCACGGGGTAGGCACCGCCGTTCTTACTCTATAAAGAAGCGGATGCTGGAGTAACGAGGCCCAGGGTCACAGACTTGGAGGCGAACCGGTTTTACCCTTCCAACCACTTTCATGACCACCATGCTGGCTCACACCTGTGGCGCAGGAGGGTGCTGTGGCCCTCTGTGTTCTGGCCTCATTTTTCCTGCCACTATTGTGGCATCGGAGCTGCCTTCCTACTTGACTGCCCACCTACTTTCTGTTCATGCAGATTGGAACTCTTCTGCTTTTGAACAATTTAGAGGATCGGGGCTCATTATTTCATTTTACTTAAGGCCACGTGACAAGGTTGTGGAGAGAGAAAGAGAATAATATTTGCTGGGGGACCCAATGCAAAGAACTGAGTACTTGAGTCCCCCCAGTTTCATATATTGAAACTCAATCCTCATTCGGATTTTTTTTAGCTTCTTTTGTTTTATTTTTATTTTTTTATTTAAAGAAAGAAAGAAAGAAAATAGAAAAAAAGGTAGAATAATACAGAATTTAAAAAAAAGAAAAATTAATACTAAGAAATCACTAGTTGATGCATTACATAGTGTCATCTTAGAAATAGTTGTTCAAGTTACAAAATCAGAGCTTAAAAAGTGGATAGACACCTCATTCAGATTTGGTGAGGAAGTGGGACTTGTGGGAGGTGATTAGACCTTGAGGGTGGGGCCCTCATTAATGAGATTAATAATGTTATAAAAAAGAAAACGAAAGAAATGCCTCACTCCTGCTGCCATGTGAGGACCTAGTGAGCAGCTCCAGCTGTGAATCAGGAAGTTGGCTTCTACCAGACCTGAGTCTACCAGCGTCCGGTCCAGGACCTTCAGCACCCAGAGCTGGGAGAGATGAATTCCGGTTGTGTATAAGCTACTCAGTCTACGGTATTTTTATAGCAGCTTGAGAGCACTAAGATTCTCATATCCTGAGATCCTGTCATTGAGACATAATTGAATTACCCATCCTCTATAATCGATTAAAATCCTTACATTTATGTAAAAAGCGTTCCAGGTTTTTTGATGTCTGAAATTTGTATAGTTTGGCCTGTGTGTGTGTGTGTGTGGGGGGGAGCTCTAAAAAAACAGAAATGCCAAAATTACACGCATAAGAATCAGGCGCTAAAATGTGTTTGTGCAAGTGAGAGGCACTGATATTTAAGATTTATTAACTTAGTGTGTCTAACACAGGGTCCAACGGCAGAGATGCTGCAGAGTTTTGGAAAGTAGGAGACACTGGCTGTCTGGGGTGAACTTACTGGTGTTACGTAAACACCACTTGGAAGAGCTACAAAGCACGTTGTCCATGAGCGGTCACTGACTTTGTTGCCCAAAGAGATACTGACTGAAAATTGGGTCCTCTGGAAGATTAGAGCATCTCTCTTCTGCTAAGCAGAGGTCAGCCACTTTAGACCTAGATGGTCACTTGTCCAAGTGAGAACATGAAGGGAAAGATGCCATATCTGTACCATGAACTGGCAGTTTTGAATTAGCCTCCCATACTTGTGGTTAGCACGTTTCATGTTATGATTAGAGATGCAGAGAGGCAACTTTATCTGGTCCTTACTGAACAGTCTGCTGCTTCAGTAGGGAGGGACTAGGACTGGCTTTCTATGATGCTCTTCTAAACCAGCAGCTGTGGCAGGTGACCTAGTGTCTGTGGCCCATGAGGGGTTGTATCTGAGATGACTTGCTCTGACCATTTACATTGATACCCATCTAGTGAGTACCGTGTCCATTCTGGGACATTTCTAAATCTCCTTTCAAGAATGATCCATTAACATCTACCTGGTGTATTTCTAAAGCAGGCTGTCAGCCCATATATTTCTTTCTTAGTCCACTTTCCAAATCTGCATGAACCTTTCTGAAAGTCATGGACATGGTACCGAGAGCGGATCAGACGCAAGCAGATCCCACACAAGTTTCCCTCACTGGAGGGCCTCTCTGTGCTTTTTGTTGTACTTCACTCATTTCGCTTCCACCATGAGTTTTCCTAAAGTATGAGTCCTACAGGCTTGACATGTATTCTATGGATCTTTATTCATATTTGTAGGGTAGCTTTAATATTAAAAGAGGAGAGAGAGCGAGATTGACATAGAGATTGGGCAGGCTCATAAAACATTCAAGGGAATCTAGAGATTGTCTGATTCATTCTTCATATTACTTTATTTTTAAAAATTTAATTGGATTACTTTTATGCTAAAAAGATATAAGTGCAATCTGGCCATATTAGGGAACTTCAGAAAATGGAAAGAGTAGAAAGAAAATCATCCATCATCTTAATGTCCTATTATAGCCAACATTATCAATTACCATATGCGTATTTTACCAACTTGTAATCATAATAAAGAGTCAAGGTTGTTTCCTTTTATTTTAGTTTTTAAACTTAATAAGACAGATGAGGTCACCGAGGCCCTAAATCCCACAACTGTGTAATATCTGCTACTCACAGTATTTATTGTTACACTAACCAAGAATATGCATCTCATTTTCTTTTATTTCTCTCCGGAGGCTTCCTCTGCTGAGCCTGCTCAGTGGACGGGCGAGTGCCTGTGTGTGAATATACACCCATTCCAAACAGAGTGGCAGAGGGCAAGATGCTTAAACTTGGTTTGACTCTCTTTCTTCATCTGTAAATGATATAGTGCCTGCTCACATGCGTGTACCAGACTCATCTCTGATTCTCGTGCCCTCCGGCTTGGGGGTTCAGTCACTAGGCAACCCAGGCGGGCGAGGAAATGAAGGAGGAGAATGAGGTTAGGGCATTAATTCCCTGGGTTCTTTTCATGCCTCCTGGCCTGGAGCTAATTATGTGCCTTGATTGAATATTACTGTTTCTTTCAAAGCAGCTGACTTTCGAGAATTCTTTCTTAGCCATCTGCAATAGTGCCTCCTCTCTCCTCTTCCTTCTGGCCTTGGGGTAGCATCATTGTAGCTGCCATTGAGCTCCAGCTCCTGCACTCTACCTTGTGGTTCTCCAGCCCTCACACATTTGTAAAGTGTCCCTTGTACATAAATCCTTCTAGAATGTTCCTATTTTTAGTGCAACACCCATTTTCTGTGGGCACCCTGACTGGCGGAAAATGTTGCCATTACCTCATCCATGTTTCAGCGAAAAGTGAAATTACAAATTTGAAAGGACACATAATTAAGACTTTTTAAAAAACACTTGCAGGTATTGGTATTAAAGGGCCTTAACGGACTTGAAGTTGGGTGGGTAGAGAACTAGCACCATGAAGCTTCCTGTGTTCCAGGTAGGCTTCTGAGGACTCTACATGTGTTGTACTGTTTTTGCTTTCGTACAAAGTGTGCAAGGTAGATATGAACAGGATGGTATTTATTTGGCAGATGAGACACAAACAAGCACGTGAAATAGCAAAAGGAAGAGCTGACTTCCAAGCCCAAAGGTACGCTTTCAAGCCACCGGGCTTGTGATACGTGCATGAGGTCCCAGCCAAGGACAGCTGCACTGTAAATTGGTGGGGGCACAGGTTCCAGGCTCACCCCAAATCTACTGCCTCAGAAGCTTGGTGCAGTCTGTGTTGTAGGCATCCTGCCAGCCTGCCTGGTGCTCAAACCGAAGCACTGTATCACCTCTCTCTAGAATTTGTTCTGAGGTCACTTTGAGAACCTGTAGTTGTACTCAAGGTGCCACATACTGAAAAAGGCAATGCAACCACTTTTATAGCCCCTGAGAACTTACAAAAGCCTTTTAGCACACCTGAGGTGATTCAAGGCAGTGTACCCCATGGCTACGTGCCCTGGATTTTTCTGAACTGTATTAACTGCAAAATGAATTATTTCTCTAATCTCTGCCAACTTTGTTTTTCATCCTTAAAACGAGAATAACAATAGTATGTGTCTTTGAGGATTCATGGGCAGGAGGTGGTTAAACAGGAACCACAAACACAGTGTCATATTTGACACACAGTAGGTGCTCAATAAATGTCAGTTGTTGCTGTTTTCATAAATATCAGAAGAAGTGGGAATTAGTGCAGGTGAGGACACACCAGCTCAGGAATGTTGGTTTACCTAAGCTAGAGCTGGGACTGCACATTGGATCTTATTAAAAACTGCCCTTCTTTTATTTCTAGTTTTATTTCTATCTTTGAGAAGTGATGGATGGTGACTCTGAAACATATGGTCCTGTGGGATATTTGATACTGAAAAGAGCTTTTCCTTGGAAATCTTCCATGAGCCCCTGAAGACTCTGGGTCAGGCCTCCTCCACTCCTCAGGTGTGACTAAGCTCTGAGTGTATTTCTGAGTTTGCCCTTTTCTCCCCCTCCTGCTCTGTGGTGACTTTTCACACTCAGGATGTCTTTTTTCCTGAGAAAGTGCAGACTTCCTAGTAAAGGGCCACAGAGGAAATAGTTCACTTGGCTGCCTCTCTGTGGAGCTTCTCAGGTGTGTCATTCCCAAGAAACTTCTAGAACCACTGAGAAGGCAGCCAAACAGGAATGTGAAAGTTAATAACTTCCTTATTTGAAAGCTAACCCTTTCTAAGGCTATCACGGGGAGCTTTTTCTCATACGGGATTAACGGCCTGACAAGGTTGAACTTTGAAAAAAAGGCTACTTGTGACTTATGGGGGAGCTAGGGGAGAAAGGTCTTGACTTTTTAAAAACAAAATAAAACAAAATACCCAAGCAAACCAAAACGTGTTCATTTTTCTCAGACATGTAACTCACAAAGGGCACCTCTGCTCTGGTTGCAACTTTCAAAATGACCCTCCTCGGAATCAAACCGGGGTGTGAGCAAGTGGTGTCCCCCAAGAATCCGTCTACTAGTATTTATAAGGGTTGAAAATAAAAGTTCCTAGGGGAATTGTTTTCAAAGCTTAAACTGATGGAGCTGTTTCTAGCAATTCCTTCTTTTATTTCCAATATCCCAAGGCATATTCGATCAGACTGTAGCTACTCTGACCATTCTCCTGCAAATTCCTAGCATTTGGTGAAAAAGCATAAATGAACTTTAATGTATAAGAATCTCAAAGCAACTTAATAAAACAGATAAAACTTTAGGAGTCGGAATTAAGGACAGAGCTTCATATATGATGGTTTGTGTTCTAGGATTTATTAGAGGTTAACCTGGGTACATGACTCCTAGAGGTCTCTGCTACCACTTTGGAGAATGGGTATAGTTATAATGCACTGTCCTTCCCTCAGATGGGACATCCCTGGCAAGCATGTGATAAAAGTGATTTTCATACTTTATTTTTAAAAAAACCTAACATTTAAAACTGGCTTAGAATCAACAGCAAAATGCTAGACATAGAGCATTTATTTTATGTTAAAGCACATCCCTCAGCTGCTCTAGTCAACAATAGGTGTTAAGCCTCAATTAAATTATTAATTACATTAAAAGAAATAAAATGGAACTTACTGTGTTAATTTTATAGGTTCCTTAATTTATCAACTGGGATTTTAGAGAATGTGTAATGATTTCTTAGAGTCTAACATGATGGGTTTTCAGTACATACTGGTTCTGAAGCTTCGAACACCTTGCTAGCGGAGGGACTAAAAAAAATTTAATGTATCATTGTTTTCAGCATTTCTGATAGTGCATTATTATTGCTGTTGTTGTTTAGCAAGGTGAAGTCACATTTCTGATCCCTTGTGCTACAGCCTGAAGGACAGGGAGAGAATCAAACACGCTGGACACAGGAGTACTAATAGCATAGGGCAGCATAAGGGAGTGTTTGGGTGGGAAGAAAAGGAAGAGACGGTGGTCTGGCCACTGAGCCTGAGCAGAGTTTATCTGGCTAAAAGTCAAGTTGGGTTCTAGGACAGATGACTGACATGAGATGGAACACTGTGGCTTATTTTACAGACAAAGCTCAGAAATGAGAAAAAGCAAAGCATATCTGCGGGGAGTGCGAATAGTTCGTTACAGCACATGTCTGCGTCGGTGGTCAGAATCAGGCTGACTCTGCTCTTTACAGAGAAGATAATACCCGATAACTCGGAGTGTAAACTGAGGGAGAAAATGGAGCCAGCAGCAAGGTGATAGTGGCGGAGAACAGGAAAATTGTGAGGTTTTAAAATTAATGGGACTGTAGTCCAACATCTAACTGCCATGGTTCTTTTGATCCAAAGTGCTTGAAACAGTTTCATAAATTCATTAGCTGCTCATCGGCTGAGCATATTTTCTAGATTTTGGATATTTTTAAAAATGCAGCTTCATTATTTTTCGATTACTTGAGATGCCTAGAGTAATGCACAGAGCTATTTGGGTAGTGCAGCATTTTACAAACTTGGGACTATCGTATCAGTTTATCCTAAGGTCATTATGAATGAATTTTGACAGATATTTTTGTATTTTTCATTTGGGACTATTTCATATTTTGTTCAATCATATCAGCATGGTTTTTGACCTTTATTATATTTTTACTTCATGATCTACCATTCAAGTTTTATTTTGTGACTTTGTATTGATTTATGTGGCTACACATGCACACATTGTGTATGCCCAGTCTGTGCGTGCTGGGAAGCCGTATAAAATATACAGCATTTCTTTCTGTGGGTCGGGGGAGAAACACTTGCCATTATCTAACAAAAACACTTAAACTTTAATTATTGGCTATTTTAGAAAAATAGAGTTCCAATTCTTGAAAACACTGTGTTATTTAGTTTAAACGAATTTGTTTATGTTGTTACACATGTGGCCTGCCCCACTCTCCGTTGCTGGTATAAGGTCACCTGGAAAATTTACTTATAGCCCGATTCTAGGTCTCCTTCCAGTTCAGTAATTCTGGGTTGATTTTTAAGAATCTCTGCCTTTTAAAGTAAGGGCCTCAGGTGATTCTAAACAAATTTTCTTAAAGTTGGTTTAAAAGTGGAGAGATTAGGAAGCTTCAGTTTTTAAAGCGACATCGTTTAGATCAGGAGAAAGGATGAGAGTCATCAAAGGAGATTCTGCAAACCTGTCTACATCTTCCACCCCTTGATGAATATTTTCATGCTTTACTTCAGTCAACAAGTCTCCAGTTGCTTGCATTGTGAATGATTTATATTTTTCCATAAGTTTTGTGGGAGGGAAAGATGGAGAATGGAGGAGAAACAGTGGTTCGTGTAGATAATGATGTAAGTAAGTTGGAGAAGCATTGTAGGAAAATGTCAGAAAACTCAGCCAACCTGCCAAGGACTCAGACTGTGATCTGAATTGGTGTCAGTAAAATTTGTCTTACTGAGTCTAATACTGACTCTTTAGGACTTTAATTCAGCCCTTTCTTTTTTTTTTCCTGCTCTTCCTCCACCTCTCCCTTCTCATTCTTTCTTTTCTTCTTTTCTTCCTCTTTTCTCCTCCCTCCCTCTCTCCTTCCTTCTCCCTTTCTTTCCAACTTCTTTTTTAGCTTTCTTTTTTGTTTATGTTTTGATTGCTTTGTGTTCTTTAGAATGCTGTAGTTACAAAAACATGTTAAAATAACATTACTCATCATACATCTGGTTAGTATCTGTATTGGAAAATGTTTAAACAAACGATCTCAATAGCATTCCTAATAGGTAGGGTGTTTGCCCAGATGCTGACTGCTTTGGAGATGATAAAACTGTATGACCCAGTGTTGGGAGCAGTTAAGAAGCCCATCCATCTGGATAATGGGCACAATACCACAAGCGAAGATTGATGGAAGGACTTGAATAAAAGCAGCTCTTGCTTTAGTCAGCTTTATTACTGTTGTTCATTTACCCAGTAAACACTTGCACAGTACACAGCCATGAGCAAGTTGGCCTGGGGTAACTTTTGCCAACTTTTGTTTTTTTGTTTTTGGTGCTGGGATCTGATCCAGGACCTCAGTGTAGCACTGAGGAACGGGCTCTCTGTCAGTGCAGCAGGAGTCAGTCAGTGGAATATGCCTTCAGATGTTATGAATGTGATATGAATGATGTGCTGAGAGGTGGTAGCACAGAAATTCAATTGAGACTTCAAAGGAGATTAGGAGTGGAACAAATAAATAAAATGGATTTTAGATAATAGAAGCCAGATTTCTCACTGTCAGAAAAAGAAACTACCAATAAGTGTCAAGGGGAAGGAGGCCAGATGAAGCTTTATGGTGCTGGATTCAGCACTAAGTCATGTGTATATGCAGACACGTCTATGCACATGTGCACGTGCACACGCACAGATACAGTTGTGCGTGAATACGTAGTGTTATGGTTTAGATCTTAAGTGTGTCCTGAAGGCTCACGTGTTACAGGTTTGCTTCCTAGCCTAAAGGCACTATTGAGAGAGGCGGAGATGTAAAGAGGTAGGTCCTGGAGGGAAAGTTGTATGTGATTAGAGGCATGTCCTCGAAGGGTGTATTGGGACCCTGTTCTCTCCCTCTTCCTCTGTCTCTGTCTCTTCCTCTGTCTCTGTCTCTTCCTTTCCTTCTCGGTCTCCATCTGTCTGGCTTTCTCTTGCTTTGCCTCTCTTTCTCTCGGCTTCCTGGCCACCAGGAGATGAGCAGCCTTCTTCCACCATGCCCTGCTGCCACATTCTTGCTTTGCCATAAACCTTAAAAACATTGGAGCCAGGTGAACATGGACTAATGCTTCTGCAACCACGAGCCAAAATAAATCTTTCCTCTTTGAAATGATTTCTGCAGAGTATTTTTCACAGCGACACGAAATGAGGTGTTTTGTCCTTCTGTGTGATCCTGCCGTGAAGTACTGTGCAGACACAGGCCCAAGGCAGCAAGACCGACTGTCCATGGTTGAAACCTCTAAGACTGTGAACCAAAATAAACCTTTTCTTTTTATAAATCAATTCTCTCAGGTACTTGTTATTGTGACAGGAAGCTGGCTAATGTACTTCCTAATTCAGATTGTCGAGTTGGTCTAGAAGCAATGCCAGACCAATAGCAAGAACACACTTGGCATCCAGCTCTCAGCTTCTGTGTATCGTTTTTGAATAAACAAAATTGGGGGTCCTGGGAGAAATGTCAAGAGATAGGCAGGGCCAGGGAAAATATAAAATAAAATTGAATTAAAGTATACTGTCAAAAATCCAGGAAGTATTAAATAGTTTAAAAAGAAAGAAAGGGAAAAAAGAAGAGAAGAAAAGAGGAAAGAAAAGAAGGAGTCAGAAAAATTGAGACATAGCAGACAGACATTCTGTAAAAGCCCCCAAAAGCCAAAGCTGGAAATATACAAGAAAGTAAATGATGTAGTATTTAATTAAAATCCAAAGTCTGAAATGAGTGCACATAAGTCCATCATGATATAGATAAATTGGTAAATAAATGGTGTGAAGAATCCTTCCTTATTGAAAGATCACAGGTAATGTATGCTGATATCTCTCCAAGAGGTGGAGCTCAAACCCACACTTAGAGTGTAGACTGGACCTGGAGATACTCTTCCAAATAACAGAGTGAACGGAACAGCCGTAACTGTATAGCTGAGCAAGCTGGAGGGAAGTGCCTCACCCAAACAGGAGATCAACACCAGCATCGCTAGTGATAAGTTAGGTTGACACTATGAATCCTGTTACGTGGGAGGAGAGGGCATTTCCTCTGGTGATACTCACTCCAAAACGTGTAACTCCAGTCTGATCATGAGAAAAATAGCAGATAGATCTGCACCGATGGACATTCTATAAAATGCCTGGCTAGTAGTCTGTAACATTGTCAAGGTCATAAGCTAATGAAAAATAGAGAATCTTTATAGATTGTTGGAGACTAAGGAGACACAGTGATTGAATACAGTGTGGCAGCTTCAAACAGAGGAAGAGCATGAATGGGAAGACTGGATGAAATTTGGGAGAAATCTGGGCTTAGTGAATCATTGGAACTCCAAAAAGATTAAGAAACAGGAGAACTGTATCCTAGAAGAAGCTGTAATATGCACATTTCCTTTCAACGAGTAATTGAGCTTCAACTTTTTGTATTTATAAATACAAATTGTTAGGGGACTATTCTATTTCCTTTACCGTGAAATGTGCCAGCCCTTAGTGTTGCGATAGGGAAGAGGCATAGGGCTCCCCTGAATACTCCGGGGGCCTCTAAATCTGCTTCTTACAAGTGAGGACAAGTAGCCACAGCCAAGCCCATACTGTCACTGGGCCATGTAGAGGAGGACATGAGGTGTTAAAAGTGTCTGAGTGGTGGTGGGTGACGTGTGGGGTCAGAGCTGCAGCATCCTAGTGGACCAGCTGCCGTGGCCAGCCCCACTGCATCTTTCCAATGCAATATCTCCCTGCACACACACACGCACACATGCACGCATGCACGCACGCACACCACAGGACTGCATATATTTGTGAGTGAATAGACTAATGTTGGTTGGTCTTTTCTGTTTGCACATTCACTTTTCTCCTTCCAAATAACCACATATCTCCTACAGGACAAGAAAAGCTCACTCATATCCTTGGATTCCCTTTGACTCAGAGAAAATTTTGCCTAAGAAGCTCCTGACCACAGCCCCAGACCAGGTTTTGGCAAAATGATCATTATGTAGATTTTTCTAAGGTCAGTGTTCATCTTCCTGGGAAGGATTTGAGTACAGCATTGAATGACACAGAGAAAGTGAAACTAACAGTGTAAGAGCCATGTTTAGGGTTGTTATTGGCTAGATCTAAAATACCCCTGCTGCTCCAAATCTCTTATGTTCAGCGGTGGGGTTTCTAGAAGGTGATTAATCATGAAAGCCATGGACCATGCTGTTGATGAGTTTGTAGCCAAATGAGCTATTAGGAGGTGGGACCCAGCTGGAGGAAGTGGTTACTGGAATACGCCTTTGAAGGGTGGATCTGTCTCCAGTCTTTCCCCATTTTCTCACTCCAATCACCATAAAATAAGCAGCTTTCTTCTTTCAGGCCCCTCTGCCACGACGTTTCTGCCTTGGGGCCATGTGACCATGGACAGAAACTTCTGAAACCTTGAACGGCAGTAAATCCTTCTTCTCTTAAACTGTATATATCAAGTGTTTTGTCTCAGTGATGGAAAGATTACTTATAAAAGGATCATAGAAGGAACGCACAAATGAAGGAATTAATTTTCAGTATGTCTAGGTCACCCTTTCCCCAAACCCCTCCTTTGCCTTTCTTTTCATTTACAGGTGAGGATTTTCCATCTCTTTTGAGATTTCTACGATGGCTTATCCCAGCGACTTTTCAAATATGTGTTTCCTGGAATGGCTTGTGTGTTTCAGGAACCCAGCCTCCCCATGGTGTGCTCCTAGTTGTTAAATGTTATTACAGGCCATGATAACAATAATGCTGATGTGGTGTAAATGATGGTGATGGTGATAATGGATCTATCGCTATTATTATTGCATTTGCTGTCTGCAGCACTAAAATGATTTCAAGTGCTGTAACCCAACAAAGATGTCTATTCTTTTCCCACTTTGAGGACCCAGAGAGAAATCTCACAAAGGGACATTGAAAAGAGCCCCTCCATGTGGTCCCACATCACAACATGGAACTGCAGAGCTCTAAAAGCCACTCGCCTTAGCAAAATTTCACTGTCATCACATTTCCTGGGCCATTAGGGTACTTGGTCATTTGGAAGCTCTTCAGATGCAGGAAGACATGAAGGAAGGAGTAAAGGGAATGAAACACCAGGAAAAGCTGAAGATGGTAGATGGGGGTGAGGTGATAGTTGTGGGATTTTTAACAATAACCACCTGTTTAGTTAGGCTGTTCCACGTCACATAAAGCAACTTCCCAAACCACACTCATACTCTGCTCCATCCCCATCTCCATATCTGAGCTGATACAGTGGTCACCATTGGAAACATTTCTAGAAGAAGGGCTAAGGAAACGAGAAAACATGAACCATGGTGACCTGGTTCATAAGTGCTCTCATCAGCAAGTGACACACGTCACTTCTGCATGCAGGTCAATGGCCAGAGCAAGTTTACCTATCTGGTCCTGGCTTCATGTGGTGGGGAAGTGTCCTCTCTAGTAGCGAGAGAAGGGAAAAGAACTAAAAATATTATATGCGGTGGTAGTGCCCACTCCTCACCTCATGTTGTGTGCCTGAGAGAGGTAATACGAAAGGCAAGCAGAGAGAGACTATATACTTCAAGTGTCAAGCGGGAGCTGATACTGCAGGGTGACTGGACATGAAGTCCTAACGCCTTTCCATTCTGCTTCCTTTCATACTGGGCACTTGGTCTCCCAACTTCTCTTGCACCCACGAGTGGCCGAGCACAGGTGCCAGGGAAACAAGCTGCAGGTGGAAATCCAGTGGGAGGGCATTTTTTCCCCCCTTAGGACAAAGCTGTAGGAAGAGAAGGGTTCGTGCTTGTCCTTTGTTGTTGTCCGGAAGATGGACATCAGCAGCCACCTTGGTGAACAGCCACGGCAAGACGAAAAAAGTTCAGAAAACCTGCAGAAATGCTGACCTTGGAGACTTCAAACTGCTGCACCAAGGCCACAGCCGCTTGTGCTGTGACACAAAGGAACCCATTCTATTACTTGCAGTGAAAATCATTCCTGTTACCGGGGTGGCAGGAACTTGGGCAGTGATGAGGTTCTCATTTACTAGGTAAGAAAACTGGCACTGTGCAGGTTCAGTGACACACCCAAGGCTCACAGAAATAGCAGAAATGTTGGCCTAAGGATTAGGGATCAGCGGTTTTGTCATTCTCTGATGGCACTTGCCTTTTCTTTTTTTATCCTTTGAACCCTGAGCTTCATCTGCAGACCTTATTTTTATTTTTATTTTTTAATTTTGAGACAGGATCATGGTGAGTCACTAACTTGCGCAGGCCAGGATGGAACCTGTGATTGCCCACCTCATCCTCCCACAGTCCTGGGATTATAGAACTGCGCCGTTACACCTAGGTGCCACTTGCTTCTTGTTCTTCTTTGTTCTCTGGGTCCAAACCAACACTGATGTATTTCTCCTGGATTCTCATCTAATATTTACATCTCTTCTCTCATCTCCAGTCTCCCAGCCCATTGTAACCCTCTTCCCACAACCTGAACCATTGCAATCTGTTTAAAAGTTCATCTGCAGAAACAATTACCATCTTAAGACTCATACACGAAGCCACTGTAGCTGCCCTCCCATCATGCAAAGGTAATCAGTCAGAGGCAGGATGTGCCACAGTCCTCTGAGAAGTTTTCTACTCTCAAATTACACTGGGATGTCAAGGACAAGAAGAAAAGGTGTCTGAAGCCAGGTGCAGCTCACGCCACCACGGCATATGCAACACAGCAGCAAATCATAATTGATTTCTAATGGCAGAGAATACTTAACCTGTGTTCGCAGAGAGAGTGAAACAGTGAAACAGAGAAAGGAAGCTGAGTTCCAGCTTTACTTAAAAACTTCTTGAAGTCTAAATTAATTTGGTCCTATCTCACTTCCAGGGAAAGTATCTATTTCACTTGCAGCTCGAGTGAGCGTTTATTTAACCTCTTGGGGGATAGGCTATAGCTACACGTAGACCTCTGCAAGAAGTGGCCTGGTTATCCAATTTCCCTCTAATTGCTCTAACAAGGATGAATTAGGACTTTCATCAGCAGGCCTGAGCGATCAGTTTGGAGTCAGCCATGGGCGGTGAAGCTGGTTATTAAACAAAACTACAGTGTTAAGTCCTAATAATACACAGTGAGGGCAAATTAAGCAGAAGACAAATATGCCATACTGGTGACACTGGAGAATAAGTTCTCTTGACTTTATGCTTTAAAGTGATGCTATTATTAGTGCCGTTGAAGTTCATTTCTAAGGCATAATAGGAAGGTAAATGTTCACTTGGGTTTTCTAAGCGGTTAAAGAGAGACCATCTGACAAGGGAACACTGCATACTGTTTAGTTATCTACTCGGACTATGATTAACATTGAGGTACATTAATTATTCCAGTATATCACATCAAGAGAACTTACAGAAAGCCAGAGCAACACCACATCCCTTGACTTGATAATTGTTGCTGACCAAAGAGGTCTGTAGCCACTACTGACTTTGTTGTCTTTGCTCAAAATGTCATTGCCCTTATCCAAGGTAGCATACAAGAAAACGCTCCATTTCCACTTAGTTTTTCTCCACCCACACCACCCTGCACCAACTCCTCAAGTATAAGTTACAGCAGACATGCTGACTCTGGCAAGAGAGGGCCATTGAAAATGCAATTCGAGTTAAATAAATTGATCATATATCAGGAGAGTGGAGGAGAGAAGAGAGGACCATTCTCATGTCTCATCAAAACCTCAGAAACCCATTCTGGTAGAACCTTGTTAATTTGCACTAAGGACTCGGATCGACTTGACTAATTACTGAGCAGTGTGGATTTGAGCTTCTGAGAGCTCACACAATTTAGAAAGCTGGGACCGTGCATCAAACAAATGGACTTCATTGTACAATTAAAAACCCACTTGAACACTGCCCAGAATGAAATTCAATAGCAGCATAAGTGCTTTAATAATAACACTTTCCAGAGGTCAGACGACGAGCACAGAGCCTTTGGGAACCAGCGTCTTGGCACGCTGGACTTCGCCCCATCATCAGTCTCTGCTGACCACCTCAGGGCGACTTCCTCCTCTGGCTCCTCATTCTTATTCTTTGAGGGAGAGCAGGCACACGCTCTCTGCATCCTGTATACGATACAGTAGGCACACGTTAGGGTAGCGAGAGCGCTTCCAACCTGGCTAAGTCAGGCACATGCGAGAGCCCCGTCCTTAGAGCGCCTGTTTTTCTCTCCTTCTTTTTAGTGTTTGGAGTCCCAGAGAAACCAGGATTACAGTTGTAATCTGACCTTACTTAAGGAACCTGCGGATGAGAGGGAAATAAGCAAATACACTTAACAGAAAGACAAGGCAAAGCAGGTGATAAGAAATCTTAAGGAGCGCGTCCTTTCACTGTGGGAGTGGCTAGGAGGGAGTGGGAGGAGCTGAAGGGAAGGCTTCCTGGTGGACGTGACCTTGGAGCTGCGTCCTGCAGCTCCATGGAGTTTGCTCTCAAGGAGGGTTGCAAACATACTGAAAGCCATGGAAAGGCTCCTCATTGGAGGGAAGGACACAAGCCAAGAAAAAGGCATAGAGGTAAAGAATCCCCACGGAGGACAGTGACTATCAGTTCTATTGGCAAACTCCAGAGAACACAATCAGACTATAGCTTTCTATATATAAATGTCTATCTCCTTTGCCATCCTGATTTCCTAAATAATCTCCCAAGTCTGAGCCCAAATCTTGTCAAAATGGAGAAGTGGGACAGACATGGAAGGTTTTAGAAACCTAACTCGTTATATCTTTAAACAGAAGTGCATTTCTCTCTTTCTCTTTGTTCAGCGTGTAGAATATGAAATTCATCTCAGAAAGCCCCTGAGATGACTCTATCGACTGTCTTTTAAATAGAATTAAAATTGACTCAAGACATATCTGCCAATCTATTGAATTATATGGTCCACAATTGAGCTGCAGCTGGTCTTGCAGTAGGAAATTAAACAGGTGAAGGGAGAAGTACAGTAAAAAGCTGCCCCTGGCTGCTGAGGTTTCTTGGAGAGGGCAGAGGAGCGGACTGGGTTGAATGTGAATGGCGTATCCTATGGTGGGACCGCAGTTGTTTTGCTGAACTGACGGGACCAGGTAATTCTCTTTCCCATATGTGAGGAAACACAGCACTCATCGTTGTGGATTCTTCCCTTCAGACTTCAGGAAGGCATGACTGAGTTTAGAAATCTCCGTGTTGTCCACTTGTGTCACTGCACACTTAAACATGTTCTATGTCCTGTGCAAAGATTAGAGACACAGCGTAAGTAAGGCATGGTCTTTGCCACGCTCATTTATTTTTTTCCTCCAATGATTATCTTTTCTCAGCCCCCTTTCTGCTCACTACCAGCAACCATTTCTTCAACCCCAGTTCAGCACTGGTAAGTCTTTGGGTATTGGTCACAGAAAATACTGCCTGAGGAGATCTCAGCCTCCAGAGTCAGATGCAGGCCTGGTTTCCCGTGATGTGCACTTTACAGCAGGGCAGTGTTGAGATTCACTCCCTTGAGTTAGTTCTCACCCTTCCAGAGTCTGATAGTATGCCAGAGGGGTGAAAAACCTGACAAAGATGTCCTGTGCCACAAGACAGGGTGATGGATCTGCCTTCCATTGTACTGTTACTTCGATGACTCTCAACGCTGTTCCTGCCGCTGCCACCATCATGACTGCAGGTGATGGTGGTATTTATGGTGCCGTAGTTTGGGCATGGTCTAAGTGTGTCTTCTACCAGTTTGTGTGCTGGGAACTTGGTCTTCTCTGGTGATGCTGGGAGATGGTGTTGCCTTTAATAAGTGGGAACAACTGCCATGCCTTTGGGAGCATTGCCCTTGGAAAGGATTAAAGGAGTTTTTACGGGGCTCTGAGTTTGTAAGAGGGTGATTGTCATAAAAGAGTGACCCTGACCCTTCCTTGAGCTCTTTCTGATATGTGATCTCTCTCTCCTCCAGACCTGCTGCTACCATGTTGCCACCCACCATGATATGAGTGGGCAAGAGGTCCCTTGCCTGAGCCCAGCACATACCAGTGCCCTACTCTTGAGCCTCCAAAAGTGTGAGTTAGCTAAATCTCTTTTCCATACATTAAACAGCCTTGGGTTTTTATTTTTGTATCTATGAAAATGGACTAATACACATAGTGAACAAAGAAAGAAAGGTGCAGTGGGGGAAATCTTTGCCTGTGAAACAACAGTTCTGCGTTTTCTGTTTGGAGAAAGAAAGTTTCAATAGAATAGCTCCATTTAAACATTCCCCTGCCCATATCTCCCACCACACCACCACACCATAGCCCTACCACAGGATATTCTTCTTAATTTGTTCCTTAAGTACAACAAGTATTTGTGAAACATCTATATAGGTCAGGCACTGTTCCAGGTCTTGAGACTAAAACAGTGAGCAAACCTGTGACCACAGTGTGCCCTCATGAAGGTTAAAGCAGCAAGTGACAGGTACTAAGCAAGCAATTGTAAAAAAAAATCATTAACTGTAACTGTGATAAGTGTTGTCAATCAAGACTGATTTGTACCAGACCAGGTAGAAATTCAGAAAGTATCTACACTTTGAGCTTTTGTCTCCAAAAGAAACCCAACCTGGGTAATAGGGTTAAGTTTCTTATGGAGAGAATTTTGTTGAATAGTATTTCCTTGCAGGAAATTTTAATGTGGACACTTTCATTGCAGGAATATGTGTGCTGGGTGATCAAGTGTCCTGGTTTGCTCAGGTCTGAGAGATTTCCATGTCACAGACTTTCAGTGCTAAAATAGAGAGAGCCCTGGGCATGTTAAGAGAGCTGATAACCCTACATTGGTGTTTGTGCATGTACAAATACGTGTGCTCGTGTGTGTGTGTGTGTGTGTGTGTGTGTATTCATTAACTGGCAAGCCTTTTTATCAGACTAGTAAAATGGGAAGTGGGAAAACTCAGCTCATTCTGGCATAAATATTTCTGCTTCCTAATGAGTACCTCCCGACATAGCGTTTAAGTCTGGGTGCTCCATTGACTGTGAGAACTTGCTGCAGCGTTTGGTGTATGCATACTGGGTGGGGGCTGCGTGTGGTCTGTGTGTATGCTGCATAAAACACAACCCCTCCCCATCATTTTCTATAAATTGCAATTGAGCGTAATTTCTAAGGGAGCTTTGAGCCCAATGCTAAACAGTTTAGCTCTCTTTGTGCCACACTAATCTACTGTACTTGATTGCAAATGGGCTGCCATTAGCCTTGTTGTTAGAGCTGGGAAATCTGTGTAATTGCTTAGTAATTTTTTTAAACTTTTGAATGGCGTGTATACATGTGTGGCTGTTCAGCGCCCATCTATCTATAGGACATTTAATGGGTTCCAATGGGAGCGTGTGCAGCATACCTCGTGTCTGGCGACGCGCATACTCGTCAGCGCTTCAGGCACGAGAGGTATTTTAAAGAACCTTTACCATGAGAGGAATTAGTGTGCACCATCCCTCTGGAGCCCGTCGCGTTTCGATTCTGACCCCCATGGTGAAAAATAAATGCATGTAATGTAGTTGGAAAAAATGTCTTTAGGGAATTTGTGCTACATGTGGTTTTGCTCTACAGGACACTTTCTTCTTCTTTGTTTTAAAAATGAGGTTCCCACATGGCAGTGGCCAAAACTAATATTGGTTGCTGTCATCTGGGAGGTTAGGGATTTACAGCAGTGCTGATCGGCTGTCCCCTGCCAGGACGCTTACAATGGCCCTTGGCTCACTGTCATTCAGCTTCCATAGGTTCAGCCCTTTGCTGGCGTCCTCCTGTGTGCTTTCAAGAATTTATAGCTGGGTCCAACTGATGAATATAATTCATCAAGATCAAATAATGCAGGAGGGTGCTCAGTTTTAAAGACAAAATAGTTCCAAGAATGCCTGGGCCTGGAGAAGGATGGGATTCTCTGGTACCCACTTGGGATATGACTCAAATTCCACTTTTCCCTTCTTATTTCCAATGTGTCCCTTCCCTCTAAGATGCTTAGTGATCGTATTACTTACTTGTTTTCATATATTTTGCCTTGTGACGATTTTTAAGCTCTTGTTCAGTACTGATACTATTTACCTTTTGCAATCTATGCCACGTCCATTTTAGAATGATTCTAAAATTCTTTGCCACATGCTTCATTACCCACCTTCTTTGGAACTTAGGTCACCCCCTCTATTATAGGCTCAGGGATGACATATATTCAGTTCAGCTTTTCATTCTGTTATTAATACTTTCTTGAATGATGAAATGATGGAAGTGAGAGTAAATATCAGATGGCAGATGTTAAGACAATTTTGGAATCCTTTTCTTACCCTGGGACAAATCCTTTACTGAATATATTTTCTTTACAACTTTCTATGACATTAAGGGGAAAAAAGTCGCCACCAAGCTGTGGTTGTATGGATTCCTTGTTATCTCAGAATTCATTAGCATAGTCACCAGGATGAGACCTGCACACATCTCGGAGAATTTGCACAGATTATACCGAAATGGTCTTACCAGGCTTAGTATTTTATTTTTATGCATTTTATTAATAATTTTATGAGTTTCCCCCTGGAAACCCCTCTGCCCCATCTGGCCTTTAATGGGGAGAAACAGGGCTAGGATTACAACGCTTCCAGATTTATATCCAAATACAATCCAGTTGCATTTGGAGCCCTAGAGAGTCAGTCAAGGCTATTATTGGCTGCCAGGATTTTTAGAAAATACATAAATCTCCTTTTGTGCCATAAATACATTTCTGCATTCAGAGCTCAGAGAGAGAGACCTCATTACACCACATCCTGAGAGAGGGAGAAGCACATCTCATTTCGAGTGACAGGTGACATGTTCTCTAGAAACATGTAAAAAGATTGCAAGCTAATTTAATTCCCTTCTCATTTTTAACCATGGTTGAAATAATTGTAGCTGTGCAAATGATGCTTGGTAGCCTGGAACACACGAATTTTGAGCTACATTATGCCTAAAAGCCCAGGTTGTCTTTGTCACCATACCTCAATGGCACCCGTCTTGACAGCATGCCTCTGCTGTAAATGGCCCACTGAGTCATGGCTGGATGTTTTCTTAGAGCAAATCAGAGCTCGGTCTATCAGACTGAAATGATCCAGCATGGGGCTCCCCTACGACTATCTGCAATTAGAATACCCCCCCCGCCTCCGCCGAACCTTCAACATTACTGATAAGCCTGGGCCATTTTATTGGGTCTAAGTTGGGCCCTGAATTGTATTTGTAATGTGCATCCAGGATGGAGGGCCGGTGTTCTAGTAAAGCTTTCAAATTTATCGTGCATCAGATTTGCCCAGAAAGCTTGTCAAAGGGTTCCACGTTTTGTGAATTGCCAATGTGATACGTTCAGATCTGAAGACAGTTATTCTGATGCACATTGGGACTGAACTATAAATTGTCTTGATAATTCTTTGCTTTTCACTTTTAAGTTATATCAACCTGTTAGGACTCTAAGCAAATAATTAGTCATTTACCTAAAAATGGACCTTCTGGAACATGTTTCCCACTCTCACTATCAAAACAAAGACTCAACCTTGCAAATGTCTCGATTTTCTTGTAAACTGGAAAATGAAGATGACAAATCTTGTACTTTTGGGAACATTAGTACATAAAGTTCTTTTAAGAGATGGTAATGCTGAAATGCCACACACAGAGCCTTTCTTCCTTATCTAGAGCTGAAGAGAATACCCGGACAAGAATAATAATTTCCAAAATCTGAGGCCAATTCCTTTTGATCCCTCTGAAAGCCTCAGTACCAAGTATTTAATTGGTCGGAAGAAATCCACCTAGAATATAGAGATTCTGAGTCCATATCTTCCTCTGTTTACAGGTTGCTGGTCTTCTCTACCTTTACCCATTGCAGCAGGAATCTGCATCAGAGTCGTGACATGCCAGGGGAGCTGCTTCTGTCTTAGAGACTCCTGATAGCCTTTTAAAGTCAGTCTAGCATTCTTAATGCTGCCTAGCAGCAGAGTCCTCCAGTAATAAACACCCTTTAAGCTCAAAATCACAGCCCTGATCCATGCTGTAATGTTTTCATAACTGGAGTATAGGGCCTATGACTCCAGGATATTTTGGAATAAATTAAGCCCCTGTCTACCTGTGCCTACTAAAAAGAATTAAATGGGGAAGAGATAAGCATAGTTTTGCAAACCATTATGAGGTAACTGGGAACTGATTCCCAATTTAAAATGCATTGATTATCTGTGAGTTTCTTGACCTACTTTGCATTGGGGTCACAGAAATCATAGCAAGGAGAGAGTGTGCTCTTTGATATTAAAATTGTGTTTATTATGTTTCATCTCTGAGGTGCTCCTTTATGTACTCAAGGGCCAGGAATATGGACTTTAAATAACCGAGTATCCTTATTTGGGGCTGAATGACTCACAGCTGAAATCAGAGTGATCATTATCCACTAGCAAATGTCAACATGATCAAGCAACAAGGGAAGAATCCCAAGTTATTGATCTTGTCTCTTTTATGTCTTGGAGCGTGGGTGCGGAAGTGTGTGCTGCTATGGCCAAGGCTGCCCTTAGATGCAATGCAGCAAGAGGCCTCCAGAATATGTGCCATCACTGTGGCCTCCGTTTACCCGAGAGCCTGGAAAACGCAAACGCAGCCTCCTGGCTGATGTGGATGGTGCTAATGCATGGACTACTTTTTGAGGGTGTAGAAGACTGACTTCTCCGCATGGGGAAAGGGGTCTGTGGTGCCCAGGGGCTGAGCATATGCTCATCCTGAACCCTCTTCTAGATCATCCCATGGGTACCCAAGATTCCCAAATTCTTCACCTACCTGTCCCTTAGCTTATGGCACCTACAAGAATGCTTGCCTCCTCTGTCTGTGGCGAATGTATGATGCCAAAAATGAGTATATCATGAGGCCCGTGAATGACGAAGCATAGCGGTTGGCAGTGGTATGGATGGAACTCGGGCATGCAGGGCAGGGCATCCGTAGACTTGGGTGTGAGGTGCTGCATTCCGTGGGCCAGAGCCAGAGATGGGAGGAGAGGGGCTCCATGCTAGGAGCTGGTTCTCACCTCACTGCCCAGTTGCAACACAAAATTCAGAAGAGTTTCATAATTCTAAATTCAAATCTGACCTTTCAGGACATATGAACGATGTTTGTTAAGGTAGGAATTACAAACATTTAATAGGCAGTTTATTAAAGCTTTACACTAGCTCATATAAAGTTTTAAAATATTGAGCTGTCCATATATGTGGGTCTTTTCTCAAATAGGGACCTACAATACTTAGGGGCAAGCTTACTGTTGACCTATAAAATAAATGCTATATGTGCGGGTATGTGTGTGAGTATACCCCACTGTCATTCTGTTGCATATTATGTAGCTCAGGAAAGCAAAGTAAATCCAACTAGTGTTTCCTGATCTGCAGAAAGTAAGCTCTGTTTTATTCTCTCTTCAAAATCATCCTTCTTAATTGGTCTTTTAAGTCTCTTCTTCCAGTCATTGTCCCAAGTTGACAGTCTCTCTTTGAACCTCGTTTTTTGTTAGCTTTATTTATTAGAAAATTCAATTCTTGTGTAGGCACAACACAAATCCATTCAAAGAACATCAAAGAGAAGAGAAAATCCACCTCTAGATCCCTATATCCTTTCTGGGAGGTAGCGGGGGCAAAGCGAGAGTGAATCAGACAGGCAGTAGCCAGTGAGGAATTAAGACACAGAACTGTGCTAAAAGATGACTGTGCTCTGGTTCCCTGGGTCTGCAGTGCCCAGCGAGTGTCATAACAAAGGCGAAGCTGACCACCTATTACGAACCAGGCAGAGGAAGACTGGACAGAGAACAGCTGGAAATATCAGCGGCTGCTATGCTAGATTATCCATTGGACATCATTTGAGTTTAACAATTTAGAGGTGGGCATTATTTATTTATTCATTCAGAGAGGTGGAGAACTTTGGGGGACCAGCCTTCCTTCCCCCACTCCATGATGGCCAACTCCGTGAGGTCAGTGCCTATCTTCTGCCTTTATAACCTGAAGACTGTGTTAGGCTCCATAAATACTTGCAGAACTGAATGGAATTGAGAGCAGAATTTGTCTCTACTTTCTTCCCTCTGGGCTTACTGACAGAACTAATGCTACTTCTAAATTCCTCTGAGATCATTCTTTCTAAAGGCAGTTCCCAGGAGGGAATCAATGATGCTGGTCCCTGTGGAGAATTGATGATTTCCTAAGGATTTCTAGGACTAAGAGCTCTCTTGCTCCATTGGCATTCTGTGGTGTATTATGCAAGACTATGCTAAGAGAGAGGTCTGTCAGAAGCAAGTGAAGTCTAAATGAATGATAAACAGATTGAAAAAAACCCCTTGTGTTACACTCGCTGTACGATAGATTATAACTGCCCCAGGTATGAAATACTTACGGCCACTCCTCTCCATCTAAGTACAGCTAGTTTTGCTTTGCCTCCTGTGTGTCCCCATAGCTGCAACCTGCATACTACCAAACATCATCATAACAAAATTTGCAATTCCTGTAAGATGTCTATAAAATTAATAAAAAATTTGCATTTCAGAGTGATGTTGTAAAGATTTCATGAGCTGATGTATCAGACTCTGTCTAGCTTAGAGTCAGAGTGACAGAAACTATTATTTGATATCTAATGGCAAATGTTCATTAATCAGAAAGGATGCTAACTGTTAATGACTAGCTGCACGGAGGCATACCCATGGTGATCGATCCCAGATATTAACTAGATCTCAGACCATTGTTAGTTTATTCGCATTACATGGGATTCATCATTACTAAGGAAGAGTTAGCAGTTTGACTTAAGCCTTTCATTAGTGTAGTTCAGGTTAGCATCAAAGAACATACAAAGGTCAGTATTGGTGTAGAATATTTGTAATGCACTTGTATACGCTGTCATTCTGGAAAGTTTAGATACCCTTTATTCTCAGTATTGCTCTTCCCATTCTGCTTGATATAAACCATCTGAAACTCTCATGCCCTCACAGTGTAGGATAGATTAGAATACATTAAAATAAAATCTGGCTTCAAAATAGCATTTTTCCATATCTTACTGTACAATTCTTCTTGAGAGTGATCTACAGGTTTCAGATCTTAAAATGAGATAAATCCCATATAATTGTTTAAAGAGGACATAAATAAAATACATTGGGTGACAAAGTATTTTGTAAACTTTGGTAAGGTGCTAAAGACAATGTCAGGTTATTATTGTTGTAAATGACAATTGTCAGACTAGTATAACTAGCGTGTCTTTAGAAGACTTTGAAATTGCTGCATAACAGCTTCCAAATAAACACAAACTCCTACTTTCAGTTAGTTCAGGTCAGAAATTCATCAGATCCAAAGTTTATTTGAGGGTTTTGAATACCCAGCCAATTTCTGTCACTAATTGGTTGGTGTCACTGTGCTATGAAGTTTCACACTTTCATAACATTTCTGGCAGGATGAATTCCCTGAATCTGATCAGAATCATTTAAGAGAATGTACACACAGAAATGTAAATTGCTTCCAGTGTTTAAAAAAAACTCACATTTATTCAAACCTTTGAAGTGACTATTTCTAATAAAAGATGATTCCCTTGGGAAAGCGTGAAGTTTGAAAGTTTAGTTTTGTATGAATTATTTGTATGCAGAGATCCCTATGGGCAAAATAGAAAATAGCTATTTCCCTGCTTGTTATTAGAGGGGAAGAAGGTTTATTTTCCGTAAACCTAAATAACTGATTATACCAAGAAACCCTTTTCTGCAGGTTTAGCGAGCTTTGTGGCTCCTGAATACCTATCTCTTTAAGCTTCTAGCCAGGAAAGGACTGTGTATCCATAGCATTATAAAATCCTTAAGGGTCAGAGCTTAGTAAAAACTACTCTGTGGCTGCTCCAAAAAATTTATTGACAGTGATAATAGTAATGATGGCACCAATTAAATGACATTATGAAGAATGAGAATGCTGAAATTTAGCTATGTCTATGTGACATTGGAGGAACAGCAAGGCCTAGGGTTCTTTGCTGTGCTTATTTAAAAATTTGTCGAGTTATTCAATAGTAATTGAGAAGACACAGAATTTGCTTATCTGAAATTGCCAATTGACACATCTTAAATTTAAATTTATCAAATAATCACTTCCCTTGAGTTCTGTGAAGGCTCAGGTTCATTGAGGAACAGGCTGAGTACATGAGTATTGTGAACCTGACTTCAAGCTATACTACAGAGCAATAGTAATAAAAATGGCATGGCACTGGAACACAAGCAGATACATGGATCAATAGAACAGAGTTGAGGACACAGAAACCTCCCCAGACACATTCAATTATTTGATCTTTGACAAAGGGACCAAATCGTATGTGGGAGGAAACATAGCTATTTCAGCAAATGGTGCTGGGAAAACTGATTATCTGTGTGCAAAGACTGAAATGACCTTATCTATCACTAAATACTAAGTTAAAATAAAAATGGATTAGAGATCTAAACATTAGAACAGAAACATTAAACCCATTGGAAGATAAAATAGGCAAAACACTTGAAAACATAGGTATAGGAAAGGATTTTATAAACAAACTCATCTGTACAAGAAAGAACAGCAAGAATCAACAAATGGGATCACATCGGGCTAAAAAGCCTCTGTACAGCAAAAGAATCAAACAGTAGCGTGAACAAATAGCCTGCTGATGGGAAAAATATTTCCGGTTACCCCTCAGACAGAGGACTAATATCTAGAATACACAAAGAACTCAAAATAATCACAACACCTAAAACTAAAGTTTCAGTTAAGAAATTGTCAAGAGAAATGAACAGACTTTTAACAGAGGAAGAAATACAACTGCTCAACAAATGTATGAAACAATGCTCAGCATCTTTGGTCATTAGAAAAATGCAAATTAAAACAATGTTGGGATCCCATCTTACTGAAGAAAGAAGTGTAATCATTAATAATCAAACAATAACATGCTGGAAAGGCTGAGTGAAAAAGGATCACTCCTTCATTTTTGGTGGGAATGTAAAATAGTATAATCAGTATGGAAATTTTTGAAAGACCTGAAATGAGAAATTCTATATGATCCAGTGGTTCCCTGCTAGGTATCTTCCTCAAAGAGTTTAAAACATACTACAGGGATCAATACATACCAGTGTTTATAGAAGCACAACTCATAATAGCTAAATCGTAGAAACAGCCTACATACCCATCAACAAATGACTGAATAAAGAAAATGTGGTATCTGTGTATAATGGAAGAGTACTTTGCTATCAAGAATGACAGATTTGAGACATTTGTAGGGAAAATGGATGCACCTGGAAAATACAGTGTTGAATGAAATAAACCAGACACACAAGTTTAAATACCTTGTTGCATCTCTCATTTCCATGAAGCAAAGTGCAAAGAAAGAGAATCACAAAGGGTGGATAGAAGGGGATGAGGAGCTGGATCTCTTGTAATAGAGAAGTGGTCCAAGGGAAAAAGCACCAGGGTGAGCAGAAGGGGAACGGGAAATGAGTAGCATAAAGATGTGCCATGTACAGGATCCTAATAACCTCAGCTATTGTGACATTATATGCCATAACATGAACTAACATCAATAATATCAAAAAGAATGAAAAATGGTATAGGGGAATTGGAGCATGAGGGAGGGAGGGGGAGAGGAATTAAAACAAAAAAGTAAGTTGTGGTATGCACATGTGTCCCCTCCCCAAATGACTGTAAACTGCAAGAATCAGATGTACTAATAAAACCAAAAATTAAAAAATTAAAGACTTTAAAAAATATATCCACAAGTAAAAAGCGAGGATTTTGAGTTTCCAACTTCAAAAAATATTTATTGAATTAATTTATTTGTGAACAAGTGCTATTGCCTGAGTTTCATGGTTTTCTTCCCTATTCTTTTGCCATCTTGTAAAATAGCCCATCAAAAATCGAGACACAGAAAAACAGCAAAATATCATACAGCCTGCATTTTTCTGTAAACATGCACTCTCCCAGTGGAACCTCACAGCTGACTTCTGGTGACCTGCAGAAATACAGGAGATACCTGTTAACATTCTCCTATGTAGGTTGCTCACAAAGACACAGATGGAGTCTAATTGGCTGAGACAAGGCCATGAGACTACAGCTGAAAAGAATGCCTTCAGCTAAGGGTAACAAGGTGAAGGACAGGCTACGCTAACGTGGCTGTTTAAGGAGTGAAGGAAAGTTGGCCAAAGATGAACTGGATAGGAAAATAATTACCCATAACTTGGAAATGGATGAGGACCTCTTTGGAGAGGTCACTGTCAGCCGGGACTGCCTGGGCTCTCTGCGCCATCCTTTCACAGCAGAAAGTTGATCTCCAGTTGCCTAGTCTTGCAGATGTGAAGAAGTAAAAATAGGAAGCAACCACGGGGTCACTCTCTTGTCCCTAGGGAAGGAAGGCTGGTGCGTTCTTCCGTTGAGGTTTAAATCACACTAACAGTGGAGACTGCTTTGGGGAGCTGCAGGTTATTTTCTGGATGTCGAAGGTCGTATGTTATATTCAACTGGAACTGGATTCTGTGCTGTTTCTATCAGCTCTTCGCATTCACCCGCTTGGGTTTCAGGAGTCAGTCTCTTTCCTCCTACACTGGTATCCTTGGCATGCCTCAGATATTCATCGTTTTTCGCGAGCTGCCACGCATACAGCTCTTCCTTCCGTCTTCTCTTGGAAACCAGACGTCGATTATTAGCTTTTGTAGAGAGCGTAGCATTCTCTGGGGACTGACAGGGTGACCTTTGGCCAAGTGATAGCTTGTGTCTGTTTGCTTCAGTCAGGTAAAAGCTTGCTTTATTTGTTTGTCTGTTTGTTTATTTATTTAGTTCACCATACAAAGCATCTTGTGATTATGAGTGAAACAAAACGAAACAAACAACGACAAACAAGCTTCCAAATAGCTGCATAGTTACAACTGTTGTTATGATGAGAATTTAAGAAAAAAAGCCCTGAACCCCCTGATTGTTTACCCTTTGAAGTTTCTATGCTTACAAGGTACATTTTCTTTCAATGTTAATAATTAAAGTAAATTCCAAGTGCAAAGCACAGGCTCCTTAAATAAGTATGTGGAGAGAGGATTTTTTTTAAAGAAAACTTTTCTTGATGATTTGTTTTTTCTTTCCCTTTTTAGTATTCTATGGAACGCTCTAATCTTTGTACTCAAAACAGTGCCCTTTGAGATTCAGACCTTGGCAATCTTTGGATAAGGTGTAATAAAGCCCCCTGTTGTAATAGCACCCTGCTGACACAGGCAGGCATCTAAAAGGAGTAGGGGAAGAATTAAAGTCTTCTGCGCGGAGGTTTACATTCTTCCTGGAAGGTGAATCTTCTACCAGGGACTCATTGCCACCGCGACTGCATCTGAAGGAGACACATAGTTCTGATTCCTTGACTGAGGGGAAAAGAGAAAAGACAAAAACACACTGAGTATGACTTCAGTTGTACAGATTAAACATATGATCTCCTTGACACTGCTGTCACTAACTGTTGATAAAATAGTTCTTGAAACAAAGAAACAAAAAAAGAGATGAAAGAAAGCTTAAACCCAAACCCCAGGTTTCCCTCCTAAAGAAAGCATTATGGGGAAGAAGTGAAAGCCTGCCAGCTTAGGACTCTCAGCATCAGCTCACTCGCTCGTGGTGATTGGATTCAGGGTGATGAGGTCAGTGCTCTGTGGTCTGCTTCTTTGTTGTCCTTTGAGTCTCTGCTTGGGCAATGGAAGAGACAATCTTCAAGCTCTTTTCTGAGCATCTACAAAAAAGAACTGCATACAGGGAATCTGGTGCAGCAATTTTTCATCTAAGCTAAGTCTTCCCCTAGATACCACCTGTATTGCATTCTATTATCTCAGCAACAGAATCGCTGTTCCCCAAACCCTTGTGTGAAAGCTTTGCACTGACCATGATATTTTCATCTCTCCATGCATGGTCATTTGAGACCTGTCAGTTCTTCCGGTGTAGTGTCCCCACCATTCTCTGTCTACTTTGGTCATCACGCTTACCCTTCCTTTGGAGTTCCATGCTGGGATTAATAAAGTTTATTTCTTTTTCTGATTTTGAGTCTCTTCCTCTAGCTGGTCCCGGACACCCTATGAGCCTCCATTGCTCTCTGCTGTGTTGTCTGGCTTATGTGACAGCTTCCTGTAACCTAGACCATAGATTTTCAGTCGTCTTCGTGCGAGTGTACTGCAGAACAAAATACTAATGCAGAACCCAAATCAAATATCAGAATATAGAGTGCTCTCTTTGGGGGAAATCCATGGAAGTCTTCACAGCCTCCAGCCTCTAGTGCCTCTTTGTTTTAATTCATATAATTTTTAATACTAGGGGATGAACTCAGGATCTTGGATATGCGAGGTGCTCACTCCACTGCTGGGCTACACCCCAGCCCTCTACTGCCTCTTTAGCAGTCTTGGAGATCCTTGTGGATTCTCCTAACTCCGGATGATATGCTAAGAACCACTGCAGAAGCTGGGCAGGCACACTTGTCACAAAGGGACACACAGTAAATCACATAATAAATAGTTGAGGCTTTTTAGGTGCATATATATATATTAAATATAATATATATTACATATTATATATAATCACAATCATTTTAGTTCATGGCCCATACAAAAACAGACCATTGTCTGCCAAGCCCTGAAGAAGAGAATCCTAAGCTTTCTACAGCACAAGGGACTTCCTGCAGCGTGCTGTGTATGGGTTCATCTCTGGGTGGCAGATGAAGGAGCTACTTTGAGTGTAGCTTCGGGGAGGCCACCAATTCTGTACTTATGACCTATGCGACTTTGGGGAATTTAGGCAGATGCTGCCTCAGTGTCTTCATCTGCCATCAAGGTGATACTGCCCTGTTGTCTCCGTTCACTTCCCCCTAAGAACCCTGTGTGTGCTGTTTGCCTCTTTTCTCACCTCACTCTACACTCTGGATTCTAGAGCCATTCTGAGTGGTCCCACCTCATTCCCCTCCACGGTAGGTCTTACCCTGCCATCTAGGCAGAGAGCCCAGGGTCAAAGTGCCTGAAGGACCTTTGCAATCAGCGAACCACTTGGCAGAGAGCAATCTGGAGAACACAGTGAACGGGAATGCTCACGGCTTCCCTGGGCACACACGCAGGAGTGGCAGTGCCACCGCTGAAGCTTCAGTGTGCATGCTCTGTGTGTGTGCGTGGTCTCACACTCAGGCCCATAGCAAGGTGAGTGAATGGACTCCTCTAGCTTCATTTCCCTGAGGCCTTCTAGGCCGAGCAGCCCTGCTCAGGAGGGAGCGCTGGTCCCTAATGCAGGGCTGCTAGGAGAACAGGGACACTGCCTCCCCCGGGACGGGATCACCCACACTGGCTGGCAGAGCCCTTGGAGTGAGGGCCAGGCATCTGTCTTTCTTCTTTCCTAGCAGAAGAGAAAGCTTCCCGGGGGCTGTTCAGGAAGACACTGGAAGCCTGGTGTTTCATTTCAACATGAGGAGGACAGGAGCGCACAAGGCCCTGAGGGTGCTCTCCCTTCTCTTAAAACAAAGGGGGTGCTTTTCCAGACCTGTCGTGGATTCCACAGGAAGAGCTGGCCTGGGGATGTGTAAAGCAAGTTTGTTTGGAAGGCGCAAAGCCCTCACAGAGGGAGCTGGGTGGGCCTGGTCTCTGGGAGTCCTCTGAGGCCCCAGCAGCAGAGACCTCACTGCTACCCAGGGAGCTGTCAGTGGTTTTTCCTGAGGTTTCCAAGATCAAAACAATAACAAAATGCAGCACCCACTCTGGCAGTTGTACATGTTACCCAGAGGGTGTCCATGTCCAGGTTGCAGCTGCACCTTTTGGGAGAAACTGTCTCTTCCTCCTCATCCTCTCCCTTCCTGGCAGAGTAAGAGGAGAAGCACAGGTGGGCAAAGTGAGGAGAATCGGGCTACACTGTAGCTCCCTTCTGGCTTGAGGTCTGAAGGAGACCACTCTGAGGCCTAAGGAGAACTGTGAGTGCAGTGAAATGTAAGGGTTTGATAACTTCAGGGACCTGGGCGTTTTCATTACTGAATTGAGACTGCTTTTGTGGTTCAAAGGAGCTTGCGTGGTTTTGAGACTTCTCTGAAGTTTTTTATTTTTGTTTTTTTGGTACTGGGGAGCAAACTCACAACCGTACACTTGCCAGGCAGGCACTTATGCCACGGAGCTAAATCTGTGGCCCCGACTCCCCTGAAGTTTTATCCCAGATAGAGAGGAACTAATCCAGAATGATGTCATATGAGGAAGGAAGTCATCTACTCTGATGGTTGCTTTTTTAAAAATCAAGTCTAGTTCTTTTAATAAAATAGCTGCACACATGAGCCTGCTTTTGAAACAACAGAAAATGCAAATTTGGTTAAAATGTGTGTGTGTGTGTGTGTGTGTATGTAATGACAGACAAAGAATCACAAAGGTCTTCCTGGTCCTTTTGCTTTGTTAATTACGTAACATAAGTGAGTTGGAGTTGATTTCTTCATCTGTGAAGCAGAAATCTTACTAATGCTTATTTCAGAGGGTTTTGTGAAGATGGAGATAATCTATTTATTCCCACACCTTTCCAACTGAGTCATTCTTTCTTCTACCACCACCGCCAACCAACACCACCACTGGAGGGAAGGGCACAGACCTGATTTTTCTTTTTATTTTATTCAATAAAACTCTTGGAACATTTAGCAGTCAATAATATACATTGAATGAGTAATGAGGCAAGCACAGATTCTGCTCTAAAGAGCTCATTACTAAGTTAAAAATTATACTAAATCTGAGTGGTAACCACTATACAGCCAAAGATGGGGCTCAAAGGGGTGATAGTTCATCCAGTTTTGGTTACAACACGAGACAGAGAATTCAAGATTCTAGAGTGACTTACAGTTGTATGTTGCAGGAATATTGTTATTCATTCATTCAACAAATATTTGCATGCCTCACCTCTGTATTCAGTCTTCTGGCCACTGGTTATACCTGCACATGTCAGATACATTTTTCTTCTCAAGATCTCAAGGGGTTATTGCTTAAGGAGACAGATTAAGAGCCTCAGGCTAGGAGGACACAACTCATTGATGTGGGGCAGAAGTCCATGGTACAGTTCATATTTTGGGGCATGCTGGAAGAAGGCAGGCAGAGGTCCATGCCTGAACCAGCCATGGAGCTGATGACTGGTCAGATGATCAGCAGTCCATATTGATTTGCAGGCCGTGGGATGCCAAGGTCCTTCCATCAGGGGAGCCTAATATAACTGCACTAAAGGGAAGGAAGCAAGCAATAGCAGAGCTCCAACCAGAGAGAACTCTGTGGCCATTTTTAGGGAAAGGTCTTCCTTCTTCTCTTCCTTCCCTTGTTTCCTTTGAGAGATATTTGGTGAGCTTTCTAGAAGTGTTGATGAATGACCAGCGAGGTGGCAGTCTGTGCTGTCAATATGCAAGTCATCTATGTGTCAAACTGTCAGCTCCTGTAAAGGTATTGCGAGTGTCACGTGGGCCAGATCAAAGGCCTGTGTGCACCGTGTCCCTTCGGAGATGCGGGTGGTGGAGAGGACCGTCCACAGCAATTGCCGAACAGATGACCTTGATAACTTTGGCTTTTCTTTCTGACCTGTCAAATGGCCCATTGCCTTTCACTGTTCAGCTTCATCCCTTAGAATTATCAACACTCACGGCTCAAGTCACGTCTCTTTCCTCTGCTCTTTATCTACTGTCACCTGGGCAAACGTCCTTGGTCCAAACAATTTTTTTTCTTGGAGGAGGAACATAGTTCTTAAGTCAAGGTTTAGATGTTGTAATGGCCCCAAGCTATTGATTAGTAGGCATAATGTAAACCCCTCTTTTTGATGCCAGGCCAGCTGGGTAGAGAATCATTTTTCTGCCATTTATGTGTTTTGGGGAAAAGTGTATTTATTGACTGTTCTCTAAGAATAAAGTATCAGGTGAAATTTTTGTTTAGAAGGTGAATTATCCCTCACAGATTGGCATCCACAGTAGGAAACAAGTACACTAAAGATAGAAATGTAGAGTAGCTCTAGGAATACCCATATCTCTAGTCTCAGAAATTCCTTAACATGGTAGCAGCTGAGGAGAGGTCCAAGATGTGGAAAGGTCATTGGCCTGGGATTAACAGACCTAGGATCTTTCTTTGTGTTGTCCATTAACAAGATGATTTGCATTTAGAGAACCTGAAAGAGACTAGAGGTAGAGAAAGCGATTAATTGAATTGTGCATTTTCTCACCAACCTAAACTCTTTGACTACCTTAAGTAGTGACCAGCACTTATCATCTCTAAACTCTAAGTGCATAGAATTAATAGTATGAACAATTCAACCTACGATACTGTTACTTTGCTCACTGGTTTTATTTATTCATTCATTATGCACGCATTCATTCTGTTATTCACTCATTGTGCAACAAAGATTTCAAATATATGTTTTTGTCTGAACAAATAATAGAGGCAGTCAGAAAAGGGGTCCAATAAGGCAGAAAATCTAGCAAATTTCTGGCCTTTGTTTTGCAGATTCATTAAGAGTGAAGCTCTTAGCTCTAAGGGTATTTGTCTCAGGCCTTTCACAGAAACCCATCTCTCTACTATTTGATCTAAGTAGTCTTCAATTTCAGATAGTAAAGAATATCAAGGAAAATACTGCCTGATTAACAAAAAACTGAACTCTCAACAAATTGCCAGTAACTCAGTTGCCGAGATAGGTCTCTAACAGGTAATACTAGAGATAAGATCAGTTAGAAGACTCAGGCCCATGCTTGAATAAGAGTATTTGCTTCAGCTGAGATTTGACAAAAGAAAACAATTCTTCATGATGATCCTTTCAAAGGTAATAGACTTAAATTGGAAATCAGGTGAAAAATTGTGGGTACAGAAGAGAGGAAAGGCATTACTACATTTCTTATAACCGGATGGAATTTGATGAATACTGGAAAGGTCAGAAGGACCCAGATGGAAAAGTTCATTTAGGTCTGGAACATTTACTACAGGCTTGGTCTACAAACGAGCAATGCCATCCCAAAGCCAGTGAGAGGGAGGGAATGATTTGTCAGAATTTCTAGGCAGAAAATGATTCAATTCTCAGTGCAGAGCTCAAAACATTGGGAGATTAGAGGACATAAAATAGCTATTTATATAACATAGAGGAAGAAGGAATATGTCCTGGTGGAAGGCATCCTGATATAAACGTGCCCAGGTCTCTAAGTCTCTGAGTTTTAGTGTTTTCATCAATTAAACGGAATTGGAGTGAAACTGCAGTTGGTAACGGGCCTAGATCCCTACCACGCTCAGCAGGTGAGACATTTCAAAGGGGCATGGTGGGAACTGTGTTAGCTGGGAGACACGAAAGCGTGTGCCTCTTCTGAAGACTCCAAATAGATCTGAATACATTCTTGAAGCTAGTTCTACATTTGGCTGAGGGCCACAAATTTATAACCCTCGGACTCAATTTATTTGTTTAGCAAACATTTATGTTTTCTTATTGTCTAACTTTTAATCACAAAAATTTATCAAGTTCTTCTCAATTGAACATGGTGTGGTTTCTTGCCTTAATGCTGAAAATGACTGACTGATCAGAGTCAGAATTTAAGAGCCTCAAAAATATTCCATTTGGCAGCTCTCACCATGGAAGTCATTTTATAGTCCCGGCACCTTCCGGTCCCCGGCCAAAGGGCCCTGAGGAAGGCTTTGGTGGATTCACCAAAGAGCCTGGATTCAAGCTCTTACCCATAACCCATGGCTCTTTTCTCCCCATAGCAACCCCAAGGCCAACTATTGCCTTATGAATCAAAGCCCCTCCCTCTTCCCTCTCACTCTGATTCTTTGGTGGCAATGGCTTAGTTCCTACTACTTGTGCCATGCCCTTTGGAATTAATGGAGCTGCCATCCCAGCTCAGCTCTGCCCAGCTCTCTAGGAACTCAGCACAGCACCACCCACCTCATGTCCAGACTAGGTGCAAGGAATTCCTGCTGTGGACTGGCTTCTGCTCACAGCGACAAGTTCTGCCAGTGGTATAGGCACACGGCAAGATCCGAGTTCTCTGAAGCTCTCCTGGTTTGCCCCTTTCTGGTAGCTCTTCCCATCCTCTGAGACGGGTGCCCAGGGTTCCATGGCCCCACATGAGGGAACCAGCTTTTGCAGGAAGTCACAGTGTGCACTTCCGGTTTCACGCACTTCTGGTTTCAAGCTCTTACGTGGTTGAATTCTTTAGATTTCCTGGCACAGCTGATGGCAGGCTGGTAAGCTAATGTTTCATCTTCTTTCCTCCAGAGACCTAGGCAACTTCCCAATAAATAAACTCCTTCTTCCAATTCTACCAGCAAGCACCAATGCTTCACTATTTAGCTCTGAATGCGGGGAATGCTTTTCCTTACTCTCTCTAGTAGGGGCTCATCTTTCTTTTCTCAGTTTTAGAAATCAGCACAAACATCTCACTTTTCAACTTTCTTTCCATGTGAAAAGCTAAAAGAAGTGGGAGGAAAAGGTTGCAGTTTCAATCTTCTCTTCACACCACTTTGTTTTCTGAAGTTTGGAGGTGATGAGGCTGAATGACCGAAAATATCCTCTGAGCATCTTCATCTGCCCTGCAAAGAGAAAGAGGGGCCAGGCACAGCCTGAGCAGTACTTTGACCTGGGCCAGCCTGCAATGGACCCCACAGGGATCTAGGTAGCACTGGTGCAGCCAAGTGTCATTGTACATGAGGTCCCATTTGCACAGATTAAACAGGAGAGGTTTTATTTTTTTAATTTTTGTTTATTTTTTATGCAAGCTTTCTTAGTTTGAGGATTTCTGGCCCTCATTGTTCTGGTGCTTATTATTTATTCTCCAGGGGATATAGGACATTCTACTTTGCAATGAGTTTTTCTGGAAGTGGTCTTGATGAGAAAGTAGCACTTGAATAATTTTGTTTGGTTCTATAATATCTGCTCCTTGAAAATACATTGCTTCACTCGCTAGATGTAATTGTGTGGCTCTTAGAGCAATTCACTCACAAGTATATAAAAACCCATTCACAAGTGTGTAGTCCAGAGGCAGAGTCCCCAGGATTGTCATAATGGAGGAACTTTGGGTAGGACTCTGTAGATAGTTTTCTCTACCTGTAAAACAGGCATGGCACATGTGTCTTTATAAGTGGAAGTTGGAAGAATATTCCTGAGTAGTATTGTTTTGCATGTACTATCTCTGGCTGTGTATAAACATGCAGATATACACAAAACCAGAGTAAGAAGAAAGCAATTTTGTAGTGTATAATGGGCTGGAAGGCAATGCCAACTCACAGACACGTAAGACAGATGAATTGGACAGAAGCTGCGGGCACAAAGCCGCTCATTGCAGCAGTAGTGGTTCTGTGTTGGATTCCTGGTGTGGAATACATGCTGGGTCCCTGCTCAAAAAAGAGACTATTCTTCCTTTCTTCCTTGTGACCCACATATGGGAAAGTTCCTTGTATCTTTTTGTTCAACTCACTCAACAGATATCCCAGATAGGTTCCAAAGTAGGATTTCAAATTTTAATTTAATTTAATTTAAATATTTTATTCTGACATACTGGGGATTGAACAAAGGGAACACTGAGCTACATCCCAGCCTTTTAAAGGTTTTTGTTTTAAGATATGATCTGACTACATTGTCCAGGCTGGGGTTGAACTTGTAATCTTCCTGCTTCAGCCTTCTGAGTGGTTGGTTTACAGACATGTACTGCTATGTGCAGCTAGGAAGGTTGAATTTATCTTAACAACTAGTGAGTCTTAGCTTACATGAAAATTTAAATTCTACTAAGTTAAGATTAAATGAGTGCATGGCTCATTAGAAATGAATGCATGTTAGAAATAATCTAGTCGAGCCAGTTTTTAATAAGTGGAAAAATTGAAATCCTTCTTGTCATCACTTTTCTCTGATCATTTTTATCTTCGGGTCCTCTGTGCCCACTCCCATCAAGGATTCTCAGTTCTTTCATTCTGCCTAGGGAAAAGTCATATTAAAACTTAAACTTGCCAAAATTTGAGATTTAAAGTGTTTTTCTACTCTGAGTTCTCATATTTGAAAAGATTAATAAGAAAAACGAAATAACAAAAGATTAATATAAACTTCATATGAAATTTTGATTTCAATGAGGAAGATACATTTAAACAGAGGTCTTTTTAGGTGTCCTAAAAATCACATTTTTTTCATAATAAAGGAATTGTGATGATCCAGTTTACTACTGTTAGTATCCACTGTTGTACTAATGAATAGCACTTACTGGACACCGACGATGGCTAGCACTGCTTTAGTGCTTTAAGTGGTTGACTTCATTTAATAAATCATAGCAATGAGATCTGCGTTAAATACCTTAAATATGCTTGTTTAAAGATGAGGGGATGGAAGTAAAGAACTAACAAGAAGCCTGTGCTGTGGGGTGAGTGCGTGCCACGCTCCTTACTGCTCCTGGTGATGGTCCCTAGATGACTTAGGTCGCGCTTTTCCTCCAATGAATGTGAGAGCAGAGACAGAGTGCATCCCCATTGCATGGACCCCTTCCAGTGTCTGGAGGCTTTGGGGAAGTCAGAGAGAGAGGGACACCCACTGTACCCTTCATACAGTACCTGGCAAGGAGTGGAAAGAAGGCTCCCTCGCCAAGCTCCAGGAGAGGCGGCTGGGACGCTACCTGGTACAGTCCCATGGACACAGGAGCCAGCACAGGCCAGAGCAGCGGGGGGCTGGAGGTGGGGCTGTGGGTCTGCCTTTGCCTGTCCTGCTTTCCTCCCCTTCAGCGCCTTTGCTTTGGCTCCTAAAGTTATTCTTCATTCGTTGGACTTTCTAGACCGTTTTTTCTTGCCTTCAGTAAGCAAGTAAGGAAGATAACAGATGAAGTCAGTAAGTGCTGAGAACTCTACGCTTTAAGACTTTCCGTTCCTTGGAAGAGAGGCTGGAGGGTGTGTGTCTCCCTTTAAAACAGACCCCATCAAATTGTCAGCCAGGCCCGGGGTTTCTCTTGCAGAAATCCAGCTGCCCTCTCCACTGGGAGCTCTTCAGGGCTCTGTGATCCAAGGCACCTTGACTTTCCTTTCTGTTACTCTTACTTTGGGGTTTTGCGCTGTTTCAATTTCTTGCCTTCTGGGAAATTTCCAGTGGCACAGAGCCTCCGTTTATTATAATTTTGCATTTTGTTATTTATACTAAGAAGCCTCTGGGTGTGAGCAGCTGCAGATTAACATTCATTATGCCTGCAATCTAGTGCATCAACTGTCTTAGTTACTTTTCACTAGTCGCTGAGACAAAATACCTGATGCCCAAAGTTGGGAAACGAAAGGTTTATTTCTTGCAGTTTTTTTTTTTTTGTACCAGGGATCGAACTCACGACCTCATGCTTGCCAGGCAGGCACGTAAGCCACTGAGCTAAATCCCCAGTGTAATTTCTTACAGTTTTTGGAGGTTTCAATCCATACTCACTTGGCTCCAAGGCAAGGTGGCATGGCGGGGCCGCAGTTAATGGCGGCTGCAAACAGCAAGGCGGAAACCGGCAAGAGAGAGAGACACACCTTCTTCCTGTCATTACATCACATCCTGGCTCCACCCCTAGGCCGGAGTAGTACTCACACCCCCAATCCAATCACTAGACAATGAACCAATCACAAATGCATAATGCAAAGGCATGAGGATTGGGGGCCATTGACATAACCTATGACATCAACATTTTAAAGAAATGCAGAAGATTTTCTACACACCAGTATCAATAGGTAAGGGCAAAAGGGTGTGTCCAGTGGCTATAGGAAATGTATTTGTTGTTTTCATTTTTTTTCCATCTGAGAGAGACAAAGTTGCTAGAGCTTTTCTATGGGGGTGTAGTTACCAATCCAGTACATGTCTTGACATTTTTAGCTTCTTAAAAGAAATAGTTCTCTTTTCTCAGTGCAGTATTCTTTTGTCCTTTCAAAATGGACAATCTGGACAGACTGACATGTTAAACCAAAGAGAAAACTAGATGGAAGCACAGTGCTGCCTTCCAAGAGGGGTTCAGCAGGTTCAGAGAAGATGTGGAGAAGCTGAGAGATGCTTGGGAGCTGTTACTCTCCCACCAGACACACTGCAAAGGAGATCTGTGAAAGACTCAGCCTATCACAGGTATCTACAGGAAATCTCCTGAGTCATAGGGCCTGTGGTTACACAAAACTTTATGTTTCTTAATTGCTACTATCTCGAAAGTGATTTGGAAAACACAAAGTATATGCTTCGTAAAACCTTACGTAACCCGTAAGCGATGCCTGCTTGATGATGGTCTGTGGAAATGGGAACAGTGGGGAAAAGGAAGAGGCTGTGCCATGAGGGACAAATCAGCTTTTGGTGTGTTCAGGAAAGGGAGCCATCGTGCATGGCCTCCATTTGCCCCGCATTATGAAACAGTTTGCAGGTTCATCTTGTTCCTTTCTTCAGTGTTTCTCACCCCATCATCAAACTTCCGGTTTTGTGTTTTGTGTGTTTGCCTTGGACCCAGGACCCAACACATTCCAGGTAAGGTGGTTAAGTTGAACAGAAAACCACAAACATTTCGTTTTAAGTACAGATTTTAGGATCTTTGCAGCTGCTGGGATGTGAAGATGGGGATCTTTGAAAGGAAAGAGTCCAAGAGCAGAAACTGCAGGCAGTGTGTCCAAGTCTCTGAGTGACCTCTGATGTGGGGACACATGGGCCGTACTCTAAGCATTCCATTTACTGTAAAAGAAACACACAGAGAATTCAGCCGCTTGCTGCTAACAGATAAAGCTTTAAATCTATGCCCAGTGAAGTTAATTGGTTACTAAAACAAAACAATACAATTCTGTGTAGTGATACAACTGAAAGCAGAATGACTGCAATGTATCATATATAGTATTTACAAGACAATTTAAACTTAGAACAAAACCGGAAGTGTAACAACTTGAGTTCAAGTGAGAAGGAAGTTAATGGAGACAGAATCAGATACTGAGATTTAGCAGATTAAGATTTTAAAGCAGTGAGTGTGGCTGTATTTGGGTGTGTAAAAGAAAATGAGCATGGAGTAAGAAAGCAAGTAGGAATTTTCAGTAGAGAAATAGAACAGAACAGAAATGATATAATGGAAAGCACAAATACAACTTTACAATAGAAGATACTGTTTAGATAAAACGTGTTGGCTACAACAAAAGAAAGACAGAAGAAATAATTAGTACATATAAAGATGTACCAGTACAGAGTATCCAGTTTGAAGAATACAGAAACAAACATTTTCAAAAAGAAGCCTGTGAGACTTGTGGAACAGTAAACAGATTCTAACATACATGTAGCTGGAATCTCAGAAGGAGAAGGGAAAGAAAATATGGTAGACATGCTACTCAATAAAAAGAGTGAATAAAGAGTGAATAAAAGAGTGAAAAATTGTCAAGCTTGGTAAAGCATAAATTTATGTATTTAAGATCCATAAACACTAAATAGGATAAAGACCAAGAAAAGAATACCTTGTACCTAAAAAATCATAGATTAATGGAATATTGAAAGTATAGACAAAAAGATCCCACAATAGTGAGAGTGCTGGGCTGACATGAGCTCAGTAGTACTTTGTGTGCCCAGTACGTGTGGAGCCCTGATTTTTATTCCCAGCGCTGAACAAACAGAAGAGAAAGGAACAAAAAAACCCCCACCACTAGACCAATTAAAATTGAATCCTAAAGCAAAGCATAAAAAAAGTCTGGGGAGAAAAAGACACAAGAGACAGAAGTTTGAATAGAGAGAAAAATAAAATGACAGACAAATCCAGCTAATTTTCACTTTAAGTGTAAACAAACTTCGAATAACCAAAGTTAAAGGTGGAGATTAGAAAAAAGAATAAAAAGCACAATTGTAGGATATCTGCCAGAGATACACTTTAGCTGTAAAGACAGAGATGATTTGATAGAAACTGGATGGAGAAAGAGATACCAGACAAAACGGGCAGGCATAGAAAGGGTAGTGTGACTACACTGGTATCAGATAAAGAAGACTTCAGGAGTGTTATCAGAGGTAAAACAGCACATTTTGCAGTAATAAAGGGTCAATTCATGCAAAGTACAAAACACAACAGTCATAAAAGCATATGTACTTCATGAAAAAGATTTAAGAGATATAAGCACAATATTAGTAAAATTAAAAGGAGACAGAAAATTCCATAATTAAATTCATTATCTTGTGAAAAAACTCTAGACCCAGCTTATATGATAATTTCTCTCAACATTGAAAAAAAAAATAGCAGTTGTTATAACTTCTTCCAGAAAATAAAAGATAATTTTCCATTGAATATTTATTGTTTTGCTGTTGTTGTTGTTGGTGTTTTGTTTCGTTTTTTGAGATGGGTCACAGTATATAGTTCAGACCAATCTTCAGCTCACTATGTAGCCCAGGCTGGCCTAGAACTTGTGGTGATCCTCCTGCCTCAGCCTCCCAAGTGCTGGAATTACAGAGGTGCACCACCACGCCCAGCTTTCATCCAGTAATTACTTACTATGTACTGTTTTAAGAATTTCACATATGTTGTCTATGTTCCAAATATTCTTGTGAGACAGAACATGTTTCATCTCTGTTTTACAGATCGAGAAACAAGTTTAGAAAGGCTAAACGAATCACTTCAGATCATACAGCTAATAAATGCAATTTGTTTGATCATGAGTTTGATCCATTTCTTTTTTCATACATGCAAATTTGATCATGAGTTTGACTTTGACTTTAACTCAATAAACCGTACTTCCCTACTGTTTACCTTTATGCTTAAGTATAATGTATATTATATACTATATAACATAATATATATGTGCCAAGTAGTAGGCCCACGGGATATATTTGTCATATGAATGAACAAGGGACACGGCTGAATTCTCTTTTGGTAAGGAAACATTTGTTCTCACAACTTAAAAGACAATAACGGAGTGTACCCCGGATTGTCTGCCATGGTGACCCCTCATTTCTTGCCATTCTGGAGTAATTTCTACCTCTGCTCTTTTGTTCCCAGTGCCATAGATATCCTTTGTCCTCCCCTCCACCTTCCCCCGACCCTTCAAGGGCCTCTTGTGTTTCTGGGTCCCCGGTCCCCATGCACCTTCCGCCCTCCAGGAAGCTGGAATAAACACCTTGTTAGTCGCAGCTTGCCTGTGGGTAGAAGTTCTGAGGCATGTGTGAGCGGGTGCATTTACTCATTTAAGGGGAAAAGATGGTAAAACCCAGTTCTTTACCAGACTGGTACATACGGTATATTTTCTGAAAAATACTGTTCACAGAGTGAGATATTTTCACACTAGCATTTCAAACCCTGTTCTTTGGAAGTGCCTTCTTGCTCTTCCCACAGGCCTGACGGATTGCAAGCAGAATTCATTTGCTCTGTGTTTACGTGGCAGCGGTTCAGGTGCCCAGGGTCAGCAAAGGGAAAGCTGAAACCTTGATGAGCTAAGCATGATGCTGCTGGAAATGGAAAAACTGTAGATGCCTGATGGGAGAAAAAGTGTGTTTATTTAGTTATTTGAAAGTGGGAAGGAGACTGTATCTTAAAACAGGCTTACTTGGGAGTGACTTTGAAGTGCTTCCGGTTTGTAAATTTTCTTAGAGTGGGCACAAGTTATTCTCTCTCTCTTAAAAGTTTAATCAAACAATAATTTGCATATGATAAAATTCACTCATTTTAAGTTCATGATTCAATATTTTTATGTACTTATCAATGCATTCCAGTTTTAGAACATTTTAAACTACTCAAAAAGACCCTTCATGCCTTTCATAGTCAGCCCTGTTGTATCCCCAGCCCCACCCATGCAACCAGGGATCCAACTCCTGTCGCTATAGATTCATATCCTTGGACATTTAGTGTAAATGGAAGCATATGAGATGAGTTCTGTTGTGCCTCATTTCTTTCTCCTGGGATAATTTATAAAAGCAAAGCATATGTCAGTCCCTTGTATTGTTGCATAGTATTTCACACTATGGTCACACTCCACTTTATTTATCCACTTCCTAGTTGATAGATACTTTATTTTTTACTTACTCATTGGTTCTGGGGATTGAACCCAAGGCCTTCTCTTAGCAGCCCGGCACCATGCCACTGAGTTACATCCCTGGTCCTGATAGATATTTTATAGTGATACACTTTTTAAACTTTATTGGTGTATGTTTGTGATACATGATGATTGGATTCATCACGGGGAGCTGGTCCATGCACATGACATGTCTTAATTCTTTTATTAACCCTCTCCTCTCCTCTCATTCTCCCTACATCTCTAGGACTCCTTCATATATGTGAATTTTAATACATGTTTGTAGCATAGATACTCACATTCCTCATAAGGGAATGGTGCATGTACAGAGAACTTTACAATCTCTTTTTTTAAAATCTCATTTCTCTCTCCTGTCCCTCCTTCCCTCTGTCTCTCAGTTCCCTCCCATATGCCAAAGATATAGTTGGATAAATTACTGCGAATAATTTCTTACACTTGAGTTTAACTTGTTGTTTGGTTTACAGGCTGGGATATATATTTAAATTCAATTATAAATTTAAATTTTAGCGAATATGTATTCCATTAGACAAGTAGTTTACCAGAAATCAAAATACTTTCTACAAGCAGAATTCAACACACATATATTTAGTACTTACTATGTCCTAAGCACTATTTGATATTGTGGAGAATGAGCTTAGTATAGACATGGTCCATATTCATAGAGAGCTGTTCTGTTTGGGGGAGACAGACAAGAAGCAAAGAGAGAAAGAGGAGGGGGTAAGAAAAGAAAGAAGGAAGAAGTGAGAATGATGCTGCAGAGACAATGAAATTATAAAGGCTAAGGAGGTAGCTGCTCTAGGCTGCACAGTCAGAAAGCCTGTCCGAAGAAACACTATTCGCTCTAAAATCTAAATAATACCGAGATGGCCATACATAGTGGCTGGGGAAGGGCAGTGTGGGCTGACGGTATAAAGGCTTCTTATTGAGAATGAGCTTGTCAAGTTTCAAGATTCATAAGGAGGCCATGAGGCTGCAGTGAATTGGGAAGAGGTGAATTTTAAGGGGCAGGTGGGGCTCCCATCCTGTAAGTAAAGCAACTTTAGGAAGTTGGTCACGGTCTGAATTCACAGAGGGACAGGGAGGGTTTTAAGCAGGAGAGTGTCACCCTACACTTGAGGCTTATTCCTGTATTTCTGGCCTCTGTGTGTATAGCACGCACTGTAGGAGGCAGCAGTGTGAAGGTGGGGCCAGGGCCGTGTCATGACAGCCAGGAGGGCACCCAGGGTGCTCTGGGTAAATGGATTTCAGTAAGGTCTCTGGGTGGTTGGGGGTAACCTGCAGACCGCCATGCGGGGGTGGGTAAAGTCAGCTAAGGGGAGACTCGGCTTTCAGGATCCAGACATTGACTGAAGATCTGTGCGTCCCATTGTGATGGGGACATTGGGGTAAGGATCAGATCCCTACAAGGGAAAGGATGACAAGGGCAGAACAGAGTTTTGCTTGGCCACGTTGTGTCTCGACTTAGGCATTCGGGTGAGGACATTAAAGACACAATTGAAACACACATCGGGACTTCTAGGGAGGGCTCGAGGCAGAAGCTATAAATTTGAAACTGGAGGGGAGTGCACTGAGAGAACTCAACAGTCGGGCAGGATTATGGTCCCCAGAGGGCAAGGTGGCCAATAGGAGAGGAGGTGGTGAGAGACAGAGCCTGCCCTTTCCCCACGTGAGACAGACATCTCTTCCCACTTAGCGCTGCTCTTAGAAAAGCCTGTTACAACTGGGTTGGTTCTTTACAGTCCGGGAAAGTAAACCCTTTACTTCATTGGCTGGGTGTAGGCAGTGGGGGTTCCCTTAGGCCATGTGATGCCAACGGTAGCTGATTTCCTTTTAAAACTTTTGTTAGTCCATGTTTTTGGCGCACAGTATTTACATCCCTTGTGGGGAGTCTGTGTAAATATGTAACACAAATTAATTCCTGTATTCAGCCCCTATTTCATCGTTCCTTCTCTGCGGCTTCACCCCTCCCTCCGTCTGCTGATCCTTCCCCCTTTGCGAGCTCTGCACTTCCTATTAGCCGTCTTTTATTTTGTTCTTTATTTATAACGTACTTATATAAGAGAAACTATGAAATATTAAGCTTGTGTGTCTAATTTACTTCATGTAACATGATCTTGAGATGAATCCATTTTCCCACAAATGACTCAAGTTTGTACTTCTTTATGGCAAAGTAGTACTCCATTGTGCGTAAGTACCACATTTTCTTTATTCATTCATTTGTTAATAGACCTGCAGGCTGCTTTCAAGATTTAGCTATTGTACTGCTATGTCCACAGGTATGCATTTATCCCTGTAATATGACGCCTTCAGCTCTTTTGGGAAGATACCTAGAAGGGTATAGTTGGGGCAAATGAAATTTCTAGTTTTAGATTTTAAAGAATCTACATACTAATTTCCATAGTGATTGTACTAATTTACATTCCTGCCAACAATGTAGGTTTCCCTCCTCCAACCAAAGCATTTGTTAGCGTTTGATTTCACTCCAGTGTAGTGAAGAACACTGCTGGACTTTTGTTTAGGACACTGTTATACATGTATATCAGTTTTGGAAATAGGGCCATTTTGACTATATGGGGTCTGCCCATCCAGTAACAGAGGATATCCCACTTCGAGATCTGGGTTCTTGCAGTGCCTCCTCCTGGTTCTTGCTGAAGCATGTGCTTGTTCAATTCTCAACCCTGGAATGTGGAGGTATCCATACCTCGGGCTTCTGCCCAGTACATAACCTTAGCAAACTAAAAGTCCTATAAATTTTGCTCTGTGGTACCAGCATTATTGTTTAGTTCTATTGTTTAGTATTATTAGTTGTGTCTTATTTTTTCCTTGATTTCTTCTGTAACTTCTTGTTTATTTCAGAGTGTATTTAGTTTCCATGCATTTGTATAATTTCTGTTTTCTTTTGTCATTGATTTCTAACTTCATTACCCTAAGATCTGCTAATATACAAAGTATAATTTAATGTCTTTACATTTACTTATACTTGCTTCACTGGCTAGTGTGTGGTTTATTTTGTAGAAAGTTTCACGTGCTACTTAAAAGAAAGGATGTTCTGTTTTTGTTGAGTGGAACACTCACTGAGTCCATTTGTTTGAAGGTTTTATTAAGCTCATATTTATTTGTTGACTTTTTTGGCATAGTTGACTTGTTTATGTGTGATAGTGGGGTACTGAAGTGCCACACTATAATTGTGTTGATGTTTACCTGGTCTTTTATATCCAGTACTACTTGTTTTATAAAGTTGATTGTGCTGTTGCTCATGCATGTATCTTAATAATTGTTATCATATATGTATATGATATATATTGTTATAATTGATAATAATTATTAATATAATTGATAATAATAGTTATATATATTATATATATGATATGTATGATATGTATGTAATATATATAATATATGATATCTATATATAATATATATGATATATATCTATATCTATCTATGTATATATCTATATCTATCTATCTATCTATAGATATATATACCAGGATGAACTCAGGACCTTGCACTTACCAGGCAGGTGCTGTGCTGCTGAGCTATATCCCTGACCTTTGTCATTTATTCTTATTTGATTGTTTCCTTAACAAATATATAGTGAACTTTGTCTCTTTTGACAAGTTTTAATTTCAAGTATATTTTGTCCTAATATGGAATAGTTATACCTCCTTTTTTGGGTTTTTAAAAAAATTTTTATTAAAAAAACCAACCAAACAAAACTGAAAAAAGGGTAGCAACAATACAGAATTTCAAAGAAAAGAAAGAAAAGAACAAAACAAAAAAACCCTCTAAAAAATCATACTTGATAAGTTATATACTGTCATCTTGGAAATAGTTGTTCAAGTTACAAAATTAAAGCATACAAAGAAGACATTCAAACAGTGAGACTGTTAACAGTTCTGCTCAATAATCTAACAAAAACAGTAGTATGGTCATCTATCTTACACACTTAAATATACATGCAGTTATATCCTGTAGAGCACTTTCTTTAACTTTCTTTTTTACCGTAGCAATTACACATTTTGGGTTTTATTACTCCTATAGTTCTGATTACTTTTTACACTACAGACACAATGTGATGTTTATAAATATGATTCTTATTTATTTCACTGATGAGGATAGTCTCAAGTTGTCTCCATTTCCCTATGAAGGCCTCAATATCATCATTTTCATAGCCAAGTAATATGCCATTGTGTAAAAATGCCACATCTTTTTCATTCACTCTGCAGTTGATGGGCATCTTGGTTGTTTCCAAGATTTAGCTATTACAAACTGTGCTGCTATGAACATGGGTGCACATATATCACTGTGGTATGACCTTTTATGGTTTTCTGGGAAAATAGCCAGGAGGGGAATAGCTGAATTGAATGGAACTTCCAATCCTAGTCTTCTGAGAATTCTCCATAGTGATTTGCATAGTGGTTGCACTAGCCTACACTCCCACCAACAGTGGAGCAGTGTTCCTTTTTACCCGCAGCCTCGCCAACATTTGTTATCAGTTGATTTCTTGATGGCAGCTATTCTTTCTGGTAAGAGATGATATCTCAATGTTGTTTTAATTTGCATTTCTCGAATGACCAGTGATGGTGAACATTTCTTCATTTATTTATTTGCCATTTGTATATCTTCATCTGAGAACTGTATGTTCATCTCAGATGCCCATTTTTGGAGAGGGTCTTTGAATTTGGGGAGCTTGATGTTTTTCAATTCTTCATATGTTCTTGATATAAGTCCTTTGTCTGAGGGGTTGCTGGCTAAAATTCCTTCCCATTCTGTGGGTTTTCTTTGCACTCTGATGGTGATTTCTTTTGAAGCACAGAAAATTTTCAATAATATGAGATCCCAGTTGTTGATTCTCTGAAACATTTCCTGTGCAGTTTGTGTTTTGTTCATGAATTCTCTGCCTACACCTATGTTTGCAAGACTTCTACCTACCTTATCTTCTAGTAGATTCAGTGTTTCTGTTTTAATGTTTAGGTCTTTAATCCACTTAGACTTTAGTTTTGTGCACGGTTATAGGCATGGATCTAGTTTCAGTCTTCTGCATGTGGAAAGCCAATTTTTCCAACACCATTTATTAAAGAAGCTATCCTTCCTCCAGTGAACATGTTTAGCCCCTTTGTCAAATATCAGGTGGCTGAGTGTCTTTGTACTTACACTTGCATCTTCTAATCTGTTCCATGGATCCTCAGATCTATTTCTTTGCCAGTAACATGCTGATTTTATCACTGGTGGCTTTGTAGTACAGTTTCAAGTCAGGAATTGAGATGCCTCGTGCCTTGTCTTTATTGCCCAGAATTGCCTTTGCTATTCTAGGTTTCTTCTGGTTCCAAATGAATTTTTCTTTCTTTTTCTTTATAAGGTTAGCTAGAGGTTTGTCAATATTGTTTATTCTCTCAAAAAACCAGCTTTTTGATTCATTAATTCTTTGTAGATTTTTAGTTTCAATTGTATTGATTTCTGCTCTAATGTTTACAATTTCCTCTCTTCTATGGGCTTTAGATTTAACTTGTTCTTCTTTTTCTAGAAGCTTTAGATGAAGCATTAGATTGTTTATTTGTGCTCATTCTGTTTTCTTGATATGACAATTTATTGCTATATATTTCCCTCTTAAGACTTCTTTCATTGCATCCCATAGATTACAATAGGTTGTTTCTGCATTTTCATTGAATTGTAGTAAAGAATTGAGTTTATTTCTTCTTTAATTTCATCTGTAGCCCACTGGTTGCTCAAAAGTTTGTTATTTAATTTCCATGTATTTATGCAGGTTTTGCAATTTATTTTGCCATTAATTTTTAGTTTCAGTGTGCTATGGTAGGATATTATGCATGTGATAATTTCAATATCTTTGCATTTACTTAAGAATGTTTTATGGGATAATATATAGTTTATTTTGGAGAGTGTCCCATGTGCAGCTGAGAAGAATGTGTATTCTGATGCGGTTGGGTGGAACACTCTGTAAACATCTACTAAGTCCAATTGCTCACAGGTATGATTCAGTTCTGCTATTTCTTTGCTGATTTTTTTGTCTAGTTGATCTATCTCTTTGTTACAGTGGGCTGTTAAGGTCCCTTGTAATAATTGTGTTCTTGTGTATTTGGTTTTTCATGTCCTTTAGTATCTGTGTTATATAGTTGGGTGCTCCTGTGTTTGGTGCATATATATTTATAATTGTTAATTCTTCCTCTTGAATTTTTCCACTTACGAGTATGTAGTAACCTTCTTTGTCTCTTTTAATCATTTTAGGTTTGAAGTTCACATTGTCTGCAAATAGAATAGTTATCCCTGCTTTTTTCTGGGTTCCTGTTGCATGGAGTACTGTTTTCCATCCTTTGACTTTTAATCTATGAGTTTCTTTTTGAGTCAGATGTGTTTCTTATATACAGTATATTGTGGGATCCTGTTTCTTAATCCATTTTGTCAACCTGTTTCTTTTGATATGTGAATTGTGCCCATTTACATTTATGGATATCACTGATATGTACTGGCTTGACTTTGCCATGTTGTGTTACTGTTGTTAGTTTCCTGCTTTTCTCCCTTGTTTACTTTCTTGTCTAGCCTGGTGATTTCTTTCTGTTGTTGTTCTGGAGATTGTGGTCATTTTTATGTCTATCTAGGATGTCCTTTAGCACTCTTTCTAAGATTGGTTTGGTGGATATGAACTTCTTCAGTTGTTCTTTGTCATGAAAATATCTTGTTTCTCCATTAAATTTGAAAGACAGTTTTGCTGGGTACATCAGTCTGGGTTGAAAGTTGTTTTCTTTTAGGGCTTGAAATACTTCACTCCAAGCTTATCTTAATCTGAAGGTTTGCGCTGAGAAGTCTGCTGTGATTTTAATAGGCTTTCCTTGATAGGTGAGTTGTGTCTTTTCTCTAACAGCTTTTAGTATTCTGTTTTTATGCTGTATGTCTGAGATCTTAATTATTATATATCTGGGTGTAAGTTTCTGTTGGTTATGACTGTGTGGCATTCTATATGCCTCACTTATTCATATATCAGATTTTTTTCCCCATGTTTGGGAAATTTTCTGCCATTACTTCTGTGAACATCTTAGCTATATTCTATGCATTGTCTCCTGCCTCCTCACTTATGCCTATTAATCTAACATTGTTTCTACTGGCGTCATCTTGTAGCTGCTGGATTGTCATTTCATGTTGCTTTGTTGGTCATTTTGTGTTGCTTTGTTGTTTTTATAAGTTCTACCCTTTCTTATCTATTTCTTCTCTAGCTATGTTGAGCAACTCATTTATTAAGGTTGTTACTTTTGTCTCTACATAAGACATTATTTCTAATTTGAGTTCCTCTATAGCCTCATGGATTTGTTTCTTTACTTCATTTGCTATCTTTTCAGAGATTTCTGGTATATGAATTTTAGGGTCCTCTATTTCATTATTGCCTGCACTTGCTCCGGATAGACTAGATGTTTGGATTGCACTTTGCCTTTTCATTTACTCATTTCCACCATTTGGGTTTATTTCTGGTCTTTCTATCCCAACAGTCACAACTTTCTGTAGTGTGTGTTTCAGGCTCCTACCATGTGGTTGATGTTTGTCAAATTTCTGGGTACCACAATAAAGAGGAGATCCAGTCTCCTGAATTCCTCCTACAGGGCCTGTTGGGTGAGTCCTATATTCTTTCTGGGCTAACTAGTCTAGAAGTATTGATGTAGGGCAACTCTCAGTTCCTGCTGTTGTTAAATCTTCAGGTTGTTGCAGGTCACCAGGTCTCCCTGGCTATAGTGTTTGTATCAGCTGATGCCCTATGGTGTCACTGGGGGTCTCATAAGTTCTTTTAATTTCCTCTAAGGTGGGGTTGCATTATGGGTGCATTCCTCAACCTGTCTGATGTTCTCTGTGTGGGGGAAGGGGGTTACCCACTCTCTTGCCAGGTTAGCCAAGGTCTTACACTAGGAGGGAGCTTCACTTGTGCTCCTATTTACCCTCTGCAGACCTCTATTTTAGGGGGCAAACTCAGCACACTGACTGGAGCCTGATGAGGTCTTCTGTTTGGGTGAGGGGTTTCTGAGCCTCTCATCAAGCCAGCATGGTAGTCTACTGTAGTCCAAGGTTCCGATGTACCTGGAGGAAGGGTGGGCCCAGCAGCAGTGGTCCCAGGCAGCTGAGGACTTCCAGAGCCACCTTTTGTGGGTTCTTATGGAATGAAATATTCTGACCCTCCATACCCACATTAGTCATTCCTGTTACCCATGGGTTTGATAGAATTTTTTATCTCCTGACTTTATACTTTTTATGGATTCTAATTCTTTTCTCTGATATTCTTTCATGTTTTGCACATTTTTTAGCTCTCTGTTTCCACCTTTGGCTTTTTAGTCTAAGACTTTATTTTTGGGTTTAATGTGTGGTACACAGCACAGCATTGGATTTTATTTCTTGATCCCTTCTGGCAGTCTGTGTCTTTTGATTTGGAATTGAGCCATTCACATGATAGTTAATGTTGATAGGTATCGATTTATTCCTGCCATTGTCTTATTTGTCTTTTGCTGATCCTCTACCACTTTCTTCTACTTTACTGCCCACCTTACCTGGTACATTCATTCTACCAGATCTCTTGTCATCATTAGCTTTGTTGTCTCTTTCTAGGGTAACTGTAAGAACTTTTTTGTAGTGCTTTTCTATGTTCATGAATTTCTTTAGGTGCTCTTTATCATGCAAGTTTCTGATTGCTCCATTAATTTTGTAAGATAGCTTTGTAAAATGTGTCAGTTTGTGTTGGAAGTTGTGCTTTAGGGTTGGAAACACTTCACTCACACCCTCCTGTCCTTTAAAGTTTGTGTTGTAAATTTCACTGCAGTTCTAATTCGGTTTTCATTGTAAGTGATTTGTTGCTGCTTTTTAGAATCCATTTTTCTGTTGGACATCTAAGATTTTGACTATGATGTTTAGTGGGAAACTTCTCTTCTGATCTTGTTTACTTGGGGTGCCAGATGCCTCAGCATCTCTGTGTTGAGTTATTTTCCCTTATTTGCAAAGTTTTCTGCTACTCTTTCAGTAAATTGTTTTTCTATGATGTTTTTGTTGTCTTCTGATTTTTCACTACTTTAAATTAATCTATTCTAAGAAGACTATTCTTTGCATCATCTGGTAGTTTTGTGATCAAATTTTCATGTTTTCTTATTATTTTTAAGGTAACTCTTTTTAGTCACCAATACTAGTCTTGCCTCCCCATTCTGACCCTCCATACCCACATTAGTCATTCCTGTTACCCATGGGTTTGATAGAATTTTTTATCTCCTGACTTTATACTTTTTATGGATTCTAATTCTTTTCTCTGATATTCTTTCATGTTTTGCACATTTTTTAGCTCTTCTAGAGTTTTATTAGTGCCTTGTATAGACCTACTGATCATTTTGTTTATTTGACTCCAATATTTCTTTACTTATGCCTTCTGTGAGCTTGCCAAGTACTTTATTGATCTGTACTTTATTTATCTTACCTGATACCATTTTGCAATTTGAATATATAGCTTTTGGTTTCCTCCCCTTCCGTGCCTCATGGATCAGCTTAGAGGGAGCTAGATATTTTTGGATGGAATTTTTGTCTTAACCTTTAATGTTTTCATTTCTTTTTATTTGCTTTGTGTGGAAGTTTCCAGCTTGATTATAGTGGAAAGCTTTATTTTTAGTAGGGAGATTTCCTTTGTAAATGTCTGCTTTTCAGTGGTGGCCTCTGGGTATGGTTATTGGCCTTTGCTTCTGTTTCAGGATTTAGAACTTCTATTTATTTGAGATAGGAAGTTGCAGCATGTTTGTTCACCACCTAATTTTCCAGGAATGGGTCACACTATTATTAATGAGACTAAGGCAACTCAGATTGTGAAATTCCAAGAGAAACAATTAATAGCAACAGCTATTTCACTGTCTATAGTAATAAGATCAGCATCAAATAAAATCTTTATATTGACAAACCTGAAGGAGCAGTAAGAATTCTATAATTATATGAGTTCTATAATTATGTAAAGCAATCTACAGTTGTATCATGAATACTAAGATAATTACTGACCTAGACTAGATATCTACTATGTGAAGCATCTTTATTGTTACCATCAATAGGATAGTATTTAATAGCACAAAGTTCATAAGAAAGCTAGAGATTCATATAAGTGAGTAGTTATTCTAGTAAAAAATAGAGTAGATTTCAGTGTAGAGACTGAAAAAAAGCAAACTGAAAAATATTAATGACAGATATGAGGAGGAGGACAGCAAATTAGATGGGTATCCTATTGAGGAGTAAAGGGTACAGGAAAGAACAAACAAGGAAAAGAAAAAAGAGCAGAACAGGTAATAAAAGAAGAAAGAAAAACTGAAAGAGAAAAAAGGAAAAGGAGAGAAAATAAACTAAGTAAAGAAAAAAAAGGGAGAAGAAAACCCCACAAGTACTCAAGAGACCTAATGAAAAGAAAAAATAATACAAAATAGAAAAATCAAAAAAGTCGAGTCAAAGAATGTTTTTGAATGAATGTATTCTTTCCAAGATGGGTAGTGTTGGGATTCCGCCAGCCACACTTTTCTATTCCTGGCCTTAGGGCCTGAGGTTTCTGAGGTGCCGGCCCTGCACCAGAGCCCTTCTGCTCATTCCACCCACACTGTGGTTACCCTGAGCCCAGGCATGACCTTGCTCCGGCTGGTAAATGGGGAACACACTCAGCCCGCCAGTCTGGGCGGGGTGCGGGGCCACTGCTGCATTTCCGGTCTGCAGTGTGGGAACTGCTTGCTCCCTTCTCTCCGTGTTGCCGGCCTTGTCCAGGATCGTGTTGCTTGGTTAGCCCTCACCTCTGTGGCCCTGTACCTGGAGAAGCAACACAGAGAGCGGGGGAGGAGTTGATGGATGGTCACACTCTTGTGTCAGTGGTAGTGTCATGGACTAGAAGGAAGGAGGAATAGGCACACTCTTGGGACAGCGGGGAAGTGTGGGCCTGCTTGCTCCCGCGGAGAGGAAATCCTGCTCCCATGGGCCCACTGGCTTACTGGGGGAAGGGCACTGCTAGTCCGGGCAGGCCCGGGTCCTCACACGGAGGGGTGGCGGCCGTCAGACTGGCTTAGGCCTGCTTGCTCTCCAAGGTAAGTGATTTCTGAGACTCCTCCGTGAGGAACATTGGTGCCTCCATGGTGACCAAACCATCTGTTCTAACCTGGAGTATCCACTGAAACGGTGCAAGCAGAGGGGCAGGCTTTTTGTTCCCATTGACTTGGAGGTCTTATTTGCGTCATTAATTGATTTGTCTGTTAATTTGTGCATTTCTTCTTTTATTCATTTTTACTTAGGTTTTTTACAATTGTGGTACACTGAGGGAGAACAGGAAGGAGAGGGAAAGAGACATAAAATTTATTCTTAATCATTGTTAGGTGCATAGTTGTGATATTGAATACATTCACATTGTTGTGCAAACATCCATTTCTAGAATTTTTTAATCTTCCTAAACAATAGTTTTGAATCTACTCACTGCCTATTCCTCCTTCCTTCTAGTCCATGGACACTACCATTTTACTTTCTGTTTGCCAATTTGACCTCATGTAAATTGCATCCTTTTGCAACTTGTTTATACCAATGTAGTATCTTTGAGGCTCATCTGTACTGCACCAAGTGTCAGGATTTTCTTCTTTTTGATTCTGCCCATTTAACAAAGAGTATCTGTTACTGTGGTTAACTGCATTTACCTTGTGGATAAAATGCTGGTCTTAAATTTGTTCTCCCATTTACTGACCATATAACCTTGAGTAGATCAGTTGGGTCCGATTCCTTCCTTATAATATATATATTATAAATGCATCAACTTCTAAAGTGTGTTGGTGAATCGAATAAGTTAAAATTTGCAAGGAGCATAGAACAATACTTGAAACAGAAAAAGGAATTGTGTTTATTATTTATTAAGCAACTCGACAAAGCCCATTAAGGATAATTAAACGTAAATGCTGCCTTCAGGAAGCTTATAGATTGAGAACGGAAATATATTGTGCTTAGAAATAGCAATGATGCAAAGAAGAAATTATTAAGAAACATGAAAGATATGCATGGGTCAGGAAATATGATTTAAGGAGCGATAAATCCCTGCCACCTTCAAGGAAAGGGATGTTTCATTTAAAAGCTGACTTGAGCTTTTAATGGGGGGCCCAGTAAGGGCAGGATTGGGGCAGAAGTGTTGTGTGGAAATACATATGTACATTCTGCTCTCAGTTCTTGAAATAGAACTTCTAATATCTGTATATGTGAAGGTGCTAGCAAAACTGTTTGTTCTACCATTTGACCTTTGATTATCCTTTCTGACATAGGTCTCCTAAACTCCTTGGGAATTTCCTGGGTCCTCAGGGAATCTTTTCCTATAATGAGCTATCTCTTGAGGGGCACCTGGATAGCCTTGGGGCAGGGCTGGTTGGTTTCCAGGGAGAACCAACCATGTGATTAAAGGGTTGGTAGCTTCAATTCTCCTCCCTCTCCCATCCTCCAGGGAGTGAAGAGCAACTAGAGAAGGACTGAATCATCAGTGACCAATGACATAATGGATTATACCTAAGGCAGCAAAATTGCTGTAAAAATCTACAAGAACAGAGTTCAGAGACTTTCTCAATAACCAGACACATGCAAGTTCCTAGAAGGTTGGTAGTCTATCAGGCGAGGTTATGGAGTGCCACATTCTTTCCCATACCTTTTCTTGTATATCTTTTCATCAGACTTTTTCTGTATCCTTTGTTTTATCTTTTTTAATAATGCAATGAATAAATGTGATTTGCTGAGATCTGTGAGCTGTTCTACAAAATTAACTGAACCCATGGAAAAGGTTGTAGAAACCGTGAATTTCAGATGGTTGTTTAGGGGATGACAACCTACTACATGTGACTGATACATTAACTAGGTCAGTCTATGGGACTCTGCTGTCAACCTGTAGGATCTTATGCTATTTCCAGGAGAATAGTATAAAAAAATGAGTCAAATTATAGCATGCTAAGTTATGTCTGCCTGAGAACTGGCCAGTGAGAAAAGCCCTGACACGTTCTGGTGACTGGAAGTGAAAATTTGGAGCTGAGTGTAAGTGGAAAAACATTTGTTCTTTCCCATTATACAGTGTGTCTGGTGTAGAAAGTGTGATGGACAGTGCAAACCCAGAAATTGTGTCATTCAGAGTTCTGGGTGGAATCATCACTTCAGACCGAATAATCAGGGAAAATTCAAAGGTACGGAATTTGAGGCAGGGTTAAGAAAAAGCAGCAAGGGTTCAGGAAGGACTTTGGAACTAGTAACAGTGGCGAGTCATCACCTCCCATGAACCTTGTGGGGCTTAAGGAGGGAGCTGAACAGTTAGCTCCAGAGAATGGAACTATAGTATATGACCTTCCTATGGTAGATGGCACCGGCCATAGCAACCTTGATCTAGAATCCACTTCCATGCAGTCATATACACTCTGTACACAAACAGGGAAATGCTCTCAATGCTTCCTGAATCTGGTCTCCCACTTGTCTGACTAACATCAACTCTTGCTGGACTCCTGGAGGCAAGGCAAGGTGGTGGGTACTAGAAGGAATGGTTCCCCAGGAGAATCAGTGTTGATTTTTGAAGTCATTATTTTATGTAAGTAACTAGAATTTGTTATGCATGGGAAGGATGAGAATGAGGGAAGCTACTCCTACTGGTAACAGAGGCTCAAAGGATTTGCAGATTCAGAGTTTTCAGTCTCTCTGGATTCATCCGCCCAAATGTCCGCACCTCAGATCACAAGATCCCACTCCTTCCCCACCAGTGTCCTTGCCTTGACATGAGATGCCTGGCATATTTTGAGGTTTAATTGCCACTGTGACTTTGCTCCAGCATATCTGCCCAGCAGCGCCAGAGTTGAGGGCCTCTTTCACAGCTGCCATGGAGAACTTTTTAATTTCTTAGTACACAAATACTAAGCTAAAAGTCATAGGACTTCAGTGTATCCTTTCTACACTGTCTCAACGGCTGTCAGGAGCCATGTCATTGGATCGAAAAGTTTTAGAATTGCACATAGTCAGCATATCATAGCAGCCCACGGCTGTTTGATAGCTACCTGTCCTACGCCACCATGAGTGTTAATTTGTGTAATCTTCGTGCCACTGTAAGTCAGATAACCAGTGTCTCATTTCCCTCTAGGTAGGTTGGCCTGTGCCCTTGAAATCCTTCCTCTCAATTACAGTTGAGGGTTGGTTTCTCCTGGTACCTGTGACTCTGTCAGCCAGAGACCTAGTAAGGACCTGGTGAGTGCAATTTATTCAAACTGTGAGGTTGAAAAGAATTAAGGGATTTTTTTAAAAGAAATTGTGGCAAGACTTGAGGAAAGGGATGATTTCATATCCTACATCTTATCTGAAGGACAAGGTGCTAGAATGGTTACTGTAAGAAAGGAGAGGGTTTGGGAAACCTGTATGGGGAAAACTTCTTGACAGTACCTATGGCTATGGCTCAAGGCAAAGGTACCTGTACAACCCTGTACTAATTTTCTCCCAGATTTCTGATCCAGTGTATATGTTTCTCTGTCAATACCCATTGAAGAGTCAGAGTGTTGTAGTCTGGGGTTGTAAGGAGAAAAATTAGAATCAGGACATGGAATTTATAATATTGTTTATGATGCTCACCCAGAGTTAACACAAGAAAGTGCAGGAAATCTATCTGTAGCACCAAAAACGTAGAATATTCACCCAAGGGCTTGAATCTCACAGCAATGTCCTGTCCAGCATGAGTCCAGATAAAAATGCAGAGCCTGTGACAATGCCTCCCACGAGTCCAACTGGGGTTCTAGATCCCACAAGAAGGATTCACGCCAGTCTGTTGTATGGATCTATGCTGGGAAGGCCCAAAGGCCAGTGGTGGAAGCTAGAAAGTCTATGCCAGCAGGGTGAAGGAGCTTTGCTGATAGGTTGAGGGTTCTATGCTGGAGCCGAGAAGTCACAATCACAACAAAGACCAGGGCTGTCCAGCCATCCTCAGCAACACAGAAGCCCTGAGATCCTCCAACGATAAGCAGAGTCGAGTACATGCCAGGAAGCCAGCGTGATGAGCTCTGGAGATTAAGTGGCTCACGTCTTCCTCTCTGGAGCCAGGAAGCAATGCTCAATGTGAGGACCAGAGCTCCTCCAGGAGAACCAGTGGCTCAAACAGCAACACGTAGGAGAACCCACAACGCCTCAATACCTCCACAGCTTTCTTTTCCTTCTCCACGTCTCTATTCATGCCGGCAACTTTCCTCAGGTGGAACATGCATGCTCAGCACCATGGTGATTTAATTCTGCTGGCATTAAGTTGACCACCAGTTTTTAATCTATAACAGAATAAGAAATTACACCCACTGTAGTTTCTGGTACACGAAGCAGGATGCAAAAGGTAGAAAATACATTTGGAAGCACTGAACAAATTTGCAAAGAGGTGATACTTAACATAACTGAGACATTCAGCTTAACTAGCAAACAATGCTAGGCAAGAGAGGAGTGGAAGATAAGTTTGCAACAGTAATTGAGACGCACACAGGGTACTTTACAAGTGAATGTCAAGAACTTGTGGCCCCTATTCCTGTCTTTGGTAGGTGATGGTTAGTCATAGTTTATTTTCTGCTGTTATAACAAAACCCTAGACTGGGGTAATTTTTAATGAATAAATATTTTGCTCATAGTTCTAGACTGTGGGAGATTCACAAGCATGGGGCTGCTAATTGCTTTACATCTATTGAGGATCTTGTTGATGTAACATATAACATGATGGAGGGCATCATGTACACCAGGTCCTGCCTCTCTTCCTTTTCTTATAAAGCCGGTAATGCCAGTACAGGATCTTGTTTTGATGACCTCATCTAATCCTAATTTCCTCCCAAAGACCACATCTCCAAATACTGTTAACACACGACTTTGGGGATTGAGTTTCCAGTGTATAAGTTTTTAGATGACACACTGAATACACATGTAGATATAGAAGTGATATAACCAGGAATGTGTCTTTCATGAATTGGACCACACTGGCAGACAGAGCATTAACATACCTCATGGGGCCATCATTGGAATCTGGGCCATCCTTGGAATCTATGGTAGTAGTCTAGACAAGGGTTCTCTAAATCCAACATTTTAGAGAACAGATAATGTAAAATCTATTTGAAGGCAGAATCCAAAGTATTGGAAACTGACTATAAACAGGAAAGAATTCAAGATGACTCTAATACATTCTTCAGAATGGAAGGGTTGGGAGCTTGTCTGGTCCATGTACTGTGAAGACTAAGATGGCTGTTAGCATTCTCATTAGGGAGAAAACTGAAGTCTTTACTAGAAAAAGTTAATACAGTTTGATAGGAAATTTCTACCAGGCTAATTTGATTTTTCTATCACATTATTAAGATATCAAAGAAAATGATTAATGATAGAAAATCCTATAATGGGAAAAGAAATCTCAGCTTAGAGAAACATTTCCACAATGATATTAATCCCTCGGTGTGGAGATGATATCTCTTCTAGAACTGAGTGAACATATTTAAACACGGACTATTAATACTTGACATGGCAGTTGAAACATTTGTAACCTATCCTCTGAATATGCTAGGAAGATGATAAGTTCTAGACATTTTTCTAGTTTAGAAAGGCTATATGTTCACTGACATTTACTGGGTCTCTAGCTAGGTCTTTTAGTTTTAAAAGTTAATGGATCTTTGAGAGCAAAATTTCCTTGTTTTTCTGCACTGTTGATACTGAAAAACAACATTAGAAACAACAACACAAATGATGATAAAATTAGTGTTTATTGAGTTTTTGCTAAATGCTAGACACCATGTCAAGGCCTTTCTTATTTAACCATCATCTATCTCTATAGTGGGAGTAGTATTATTAATCCATTTTTACATATGAAGAAACTGAGGCACTAAGTTCGTCAGTCATCCCAAGTCACATAGCTGGCAAGAACTGAAGCCTAAGGGAAAACCCAAAAGCTTGCACTGTGTGCTATTCTGATGGCAGAAGTACCCTCAAGAACCTACCTTGAGGTCAAGATACAAAGTCAAAAAGGGAAGTGACTGTTATGGTTTGTGTCTGGAGGTCCCCCCATAGCCTCTTGCAGTTAGGGATGTGGGCCTTTCAAAGATGGCTAAATCTGGAGTTTGTGACTGGTTCATTGTGTAGTACTGGGCCTAGGGGTGTGAGCACTGAACCCACCCTGGGGTGGGTAGCTTGCACACAATATAAGGGAGGGAGAGAGGATTGCTTCTTCTTTTTGCCCTTTTGCTCTTGTTGCTTGCAGCTGCCATGAGTAGCTGCCTCTTAGCCATGCCACTCTGCCTTGGATCCAGCTGATTACGGACTGAAACCTCCAAAAACTTTGAGCTAAATAAACCTTTCCTTCCTTATTTTGGGGACTAAGTATTTTGCCTCAGCAATGAGAGAAAAGTAACCAAGGCTAAGGAGGACTGGCTGTCAAAAACTATGACCCTAGATAGAGGGAGGCAGTCACGTGGTGGAGGTTGCTGAGGAGTGAGTTTTTCCTGGTTTATGGGCCTTTTGTTGGCTCCTCCACTGCCTTAGTCCAATTAGAAGTAGAAGGGGAAGAAGCTGGCTGATCTAGGTCAGTAAAGCTAATTTCGAGCAGTTTAAATCATCCCAGCACCATCCTGAGCCTTCCTGAGACTCCGTGAGTTTCTGGAGTGATATGATCCTTTGATTTCCTTTCCTTCCAAACTCCAGCTTTACCACTGTCTTTAAGCCATGGAGATCCAGAAATGAAACTCAGCACTTTGATCTGTTCTTCTCCCAGAGTCTACTTGTGTAGAAGCACCATAGCCCAAGAAAAAAAATCCTACTAGATAATCTGTTCATAAGTATCTGCCTGGACTCCACTCAGTGCCTTGGCTCCCAGGTGCCCTTCCACAGCATGGGTCATCGCTCCTCCAGTTTCAATGATTGATTATTTGTTCATTAAATGCACGCTAGTTTTCTCTGGCTTCACCCTTTGAACTCATACCACTGATCACTTAGCACATCGGAAGATCTGTGGTCAAGAACCACTCCCTTTAAGGTTATGTTTTCCTGCTGCTTGTGGGTGTAGTATATATAGTTTTGAAGTTCATGTTTGGTATTTCTATTATACCAGGAGTAAGATGACAGAGGATTGACCTGAAAGTATGATTTAATAGACATAGAAATACTCAATGTGCCCAGAATTGTCTGAAACTTGGAGAGGGACCATAGAATACTGGAATATGGAATTTAGAGGGAAGACAGATAAATCTTAGCCAAATAATTAAGTAAAATAAAATAAAATAAAATAAAATAATAAAATAATAAAATAATAAAATAATAAAATAATAAAATAACATTTTATTAAATAACATTTTAATAAATTTAATTACCCTAGCCAAATCACTAACTAGTTTTTGTCACATAGATCTCTTAAACTTGAGCAGACCATAATTCCTATTTTCAGGTACTTCTGCATCAGTCTCTTATATTTCTGTACATTTTGCAAAATGTATTGACTGTCATTGTTCTAGACACCTTTAAAAGGATGTTGTGTAGAGTGTTTCCCTTTGAAAAAAATAGCAGGTTTCTTATTATCCAATATATAAAGATAACATGCCCCTTCAGAGAAAGGACTGGTATGTTTAAAGTCCCTTATGAAAGACGTGGGCTCCCTGTACTTAGGGTTACTCTCTTGTAATGCAATTTAATATTGCATGTTTAGGAGATAACCTGAGGGAACTAGGGTTGAGGAAATAGAGGAATAAAATACCATTTCGATGGCCATGCTGTAGGTAATTGTCCTTTGTCTCTGAGCTGGGTGTTTCAGGTTTTCTGGAGGCATTTATAAGACTGTAACTAATTTTGCAGGATTAAATCTGTCCCACTGAATTTCTCAGTTCTTGACATGTGGCATCTAGGAGTGTCATGAGAGACTGTAGCAGATGAGCACTGGCCCAGGACTCAGACTAGTTGGCTGCAGTATGACTGGCAGTGTGACCTTGGAGAAGTCGCCTAAGCTTGCCAAACTCAGTTTCTTTGCTGTAAATGTGGGGATTATAAAACATGAATTGCGGGCCTCAGAGTGACTATCAGAGTCAAGCATAGTAATGCATCCACTTCAAATAGTAATGAAGATACTCTATTGTACTAAAAAATAGTAGTCTTCCTGACATGCTCTTCAAAGGAGCATACTATTTCTCGTGTAGATTTTTGGGAAGGGCTACACTTGCTGCATTGTGGGCAGTAATGAGTATGAACATTTCTCATTATTGCCATTTGATTTGCTTCCTATTAACTTTAACAATAATATCTAATTAATTCCATGGCCCCTTAAAAATTTAAAATGGTGATTTCAAAGAATAAATATAAATGAACTGCGCAGGACACTTACAAGTGAGCCCAAGAAATTTTTGTGATTTAATTACTTGTAGTTCCTAATGAAAAAGGAACACGACACTGTGTCAGGCTGTGAGTGAAATGCCATCGTGCCCAGTCCCTGTGGGACGTGCATTGCCTCACATCTTCAAACATATCCATTTTTGAGAGATGAGCTGAATGTGATACGCTGTTCACTGAGCCACTTGAAACAGCAACTTCGGAGAAGAATGATTTCTTCTTTCAAAGAAGCAGGTTATTTAAAAAAGGCTAATTATGTACCCTGAGATATGAACTGGGGAAAGATAGGTGATCAAAGTATATTTATATGCTCTCAATAAATTTCTCCATGTGTAGATATGACCAATAGTAAATTAACTAGATTAAAGATCAATTTTTATATTCCCTGTAGCTAAAGTGAAAATACGTAGAATTTCCTTGCCTATCTAAAAATAATGATAGCTCACCTTGTGATCTCTTGCTTATTTATTTATTTTTTTGGTTATTCTTTTAGTTTACTTGTTGATGTTTTCTGCTGCACCTGGATTATTTCTTTTGTCTCGATTTTGTTCGTGCCGAGATTAAAGTTCTTGGTCACATAGGTTGTGCCTTATGTTTTGTGTATGACTCTCCAAGTGCCTTGCACAGCGTAGGAACTAGCACGGGCTCAGTGCTGTTCAGCTGAAATGAGTTGTTTAAAAGAAAAGCAGACGCTCTCCTTAAGCTCCAATGAGAGGCCGGCAAGGAGCACGGCTAGAGAAGGTGCTAGAGAAATACAAAGGAAGCAGCGTGATCACAGGAGTGTTGGCCCTGGCTGTAGTCCAAGTCTAGTAATTGCAGCCTGTCTCCCAAAAGCACCCTGCAGTTCCAATCAGATATGGTACTCAGCTTCATTTCTCTTCTAATGTCTGTGTGCTGATAAATAGAAGCTGCACGCAGGGATGGGGAACAGCTCTGGAAGCTGAGTGACTGACAGACTGCTCAGCTCTGGTGCTTCCTGCAGCCCCCTCAATCCCCACCCCTAGAAGGCCTCTCTCATCTCACTGGTGTCTTCGTGGAGGTGGCTTGTATCATCCCCTTAAGGAGGGCACGAAAACAGGGGTAAATGTTCTTAAAGATCCCCCAATTTTGGTTAAACAATCTCCATCCTTGCAGTTATCTGATGACCGTGAGCTATGCAGACATATTAGGTGTCTGAATTTAGTCTCCCACCAATTGGCTTCTGTCTAAATTATTTAGAAACCTCATCTAGATTTGGTTGCGATTCTTCTCTAAAGGGAAGAGAGGAGGTGGAGAGATGGACTCTCCATCCCTATGACGTTCCCATTACACTTAGGTCCATTAAGAACAGGCTCCTCAATGATTTCCTCTTTCAGGCCTATAATGAAGTCAAATTGACTCTGATTGTCATCAATAATTAATGAGTCCATTGGTTCTCCGCATCTCCAGGCCATTTGGCAGATGGCATTGTCAATTGACTATTGTGTCTGCCATTCTGGAAGCTTCTCAAAGTGGTTTATGTTGTGAAATCTAGTTACAAAAGACTTTGGACTTGAGGCATTCTCTGGGTTTTGACATTCTCTGTGTTGCTTTTCCTTTCTGTGACTATAGCAGAGAAGGAATTACTAAGTTCTACTGCCAGAGTTCATTTTTTCCCCTCTACTGCTTGGCGAATAAAGCAAGAAATATACACGTACGTATTTATGAGCAATGAGAAAATACATTGGTTAAGATAAATGGCACTGTAAGAAGGTACAGTGTACTCAGTGGCCCAATATCAATGGAAAAGATTTATATCAAAGTTTGAGATATGTCCATGAAGCAGTATTCAACCAAACTTTAAAGCTTATAAGTTTAAAAATAATTTCTAAAGTTTGAGCTAAGACAAATGGCCACAGTATTAGTGAGTGTGGAATGAGTCTAGGTAAGAATTTGGGATAAAATTTTATATATATATATATATATATATATATATATATATATATATTTTTTTTTTTTTTTTTTTTTTGCATAGCTTCTGGAAAAATGTCTACCATATCTTGTATCATCATCAAGCTTGAATTCTGCTTGACTTTTGTCATGGTTATGTCTGTGGCCCCCAGGTCTCATGTATTTGCATTGTACATTTGTGACTGGTTCATTGTCTAGTGCTTGGATTGATGGTGTCAGTGCTACACCTCCTAGGAGGTGGAGCCAGGATGTGATGTAATGGCAGGAAGAAGGGGTGTCTCTCTTTTGCCGGTTTCCGCCTTGCTGTTTGCAGTCGCCATGAACTGTAGCCACGCCATGCCACCCTGCCTTGGAGCCAACTGAGTATGGACTGAAACCTCCAAAACTGTAAGAAGTAAACCTTTCCTTTCTCAACTTTGGGCATCAGGTGTTTTGTCTCAGCGATGAGTAGAAAGTAACTAAGACAACTTTACTTATACGATTTCAGTGTTAGAAGGAGATGGGGGGAGGTGAGATGCCCCTGTCAAGTGCCCCAAACTTGTTACCACACCAAACAAAACATGTCCTGGCTGTAAGGAAGTCCTATGACAAACCTTAGGTCCATGTAATGAACCAGTTATCTTCCTTCCAAATCCCTTTCAGAAAATTAAAAGTAGTAATTTCTCACAGATACCAGTGTACATTGCCTAAGTTCTTTCCTTTAGAGTCATTTTGGCTAAAAACAAAAACAAAGCAAACACACACCAAATATGGGTTAGTGTTAAGTACATTTTAAAAATAAGTAAATTTTTGGTTCAAATGCTTTAAAAGACTGTTTCCCAGGGATAGAGTTCAAGAAAACGCAGCTCCAGAAATGGAACTTTTTCTTTGAGTAAACCAGTTCCTGAGTAAAGAGCAAATACAAGACTCCAAGAAATTTCTCCTTATCTCCCGAGTTCTTGCTTAACTTTTCGGTAGCTAGTATTTATTCTATGAAGTAGCTGAATTGATTTGCAAGTCATAGCTTCATAGGGAACCTACTCTGTGATCATAATATCATACTGACGTTCCTTTGGGTTTCACCTCAGAAGTTCTGGGAGGATGTAAACACTGAACCTTTCTCTCTAAGAGGATATTTTTGTTTACTTTTATTGAAGCTGAAGCCTTTGGTAGACATTGCTTAACACAGCAATGATAAGCAGACGGAAGCCCTCTTCGGCAACTAACGGGACCAGGATGGTTGGAGTGTGAGCATCACTAGGTCTAAATTCATCACTTCCTCATCATCATCACCACTGTCACGTTACCACCATCTCCTTCCTCCTCCGCCTCCTCCTCTTCTTCTTCTCCCTCTCCTTCTCCTCTCCCTCTCCCTCCCTCCTCCTCTCCTCTTTCTTCTTCATCCAAAGTGTGAGAGAGCTTTCTTCATTCTTTTTGAGAACAGTGCAGACTTAGTAATGAATGAATCACTATTTGAATAAAAGTTGTATATTTTAGAAAGCACTGAGCCCGTCACAGCACGTGTTTTGCACAGAAATATTATTCTTCTTCAGCTGTACCCTTTCTTTGTTCACTACCAAGTGCCAAAGCCCTACCCAGGTTATACTTCTTTGCCCAGTGCCATCAAGACCTTCATACCTTAATTCTGTCATTTATTGCAATGACTAGTTAATCTCGCCTTGGTGGTCACTGAGCAAGTTATCTTCAGGGACAGGGAGGAATGAATTGTGTACAGAGTTTAGCTGTCACATGATGGAGAGAAGATATTTGGAATTTCATGAGAATTATGAGTATGGGCAACTCTCTATTTCTCTTCCTTCTACTGTCTTGTCATTTCTCTTTGTGCTACCTAACATGAAATCCTAGGCCAAATTATGCCAGTATCTGAGAAAATTTAGGTATGATATACAGAAATAAAATAATTCATATGATCATTGGTCTTTTACAGGTTTTCTGTACTTACGTTCAGTTTTCATCTTATAACTCAGTACTAGAGAAAGGGCAGGATTGGAGAAGTAGACATAAAATTGTTCTCAGTCACTGTAATTTTTGTTTAAAATTGGATTTTGTATTTTCTTTAAATATGAATGTATTCATATTTAAAGAAAACTATTCATATTTAAAGAAACATATGTTGAAAACTACTAAAAGACAAAAATATTAAAATCAATCATAGCCTCACAATCTTGAAATAACTAATAGCAGTATTCTGAAGTGAAGTAGTTTGGAAATTAATATCAGTTTTTGGGGTGCAGCTATGTATGCATGAATTATTTGATTCATACTATAAAGACAATTTCTGTCTTGTATCTTTTGAGAAAATAATATGGCAAAGACATTTTGCCACATTGTTTGAACTCATTAATAAAATAATTTATAAGGGCCACATAGAAACTATTTTAGTATAGGGAAGTCAAATGTTTGACTTAGTGCTGGTAATTCTGAGAGGCAGAAGAAACAGCTACCGCTGGAATGAAATCAGGAGGTTCCAAAGTGTGTGAGCAGAACGGGGATTCGATTCAGTATATTAACACTTCTCGTGCAAGCTCAGCTGTTGATTCCTATGTTGGGCTGCAGGATCAGTAAGTATATATCTCTTCCTCACAAAAGATTCTACAAGTGGTAGCAACAATTGCTTTAGTTTGAGTAGCAGCCTGTGATCTCGCTGACATCTCATACCCACTCCTGGATCATTGCAGCTGTTATGCAATAGGGCTTACGATGTCCAAGTGATAGATGAGGCTCAAGGAATTTAAGGACTTGTAATTAGCAACTCAGCAATTCAGTGGAGGCACCTGCCTTCTCTGTCTTTCTTCAGTTTTGTTTTGTGAACCTGGGCTGCCTCCAAGCCCTGGGCTCTGTGTTCTCCCAGGAGCTCTGTCTTTACAGGTCCTTTATCTTCATTCTTATTTCACCTGCTGCATCTGGCCCACAGGATACTTTGAGGAGGGATGCCTTCTTGTTGCTTTAGCTATTGGCACCACTTTCTGGCAATTCGTTGCACCCAGGACCCTGTGAAAAGAGCCTAGGAAGTGACCCAAAGGAACAGAGATGGATGGGGCTTCCATCAAGGAGAATCAGTCAGAGGAGAAGCACAGGAGAAAAGGGCTGGACAGTGGGCGGAGAGAAGAAATAAAGTGGGAACCTTGGCAGTCAAATGATGGAAATGAAAACACTGGGGAGGAGATAGACAGGAGAGTCTGATCTGGGGGGTGGGGAGGTAGCTGGGACATGGAAATGAAAACACTGGGGAGGAGATAGACAGGAGATCTGGGGGGTGGGGAGGTAGCTGGGAAAGAGAGATAATGAGAAAGAGGAGGGGGCTCCATTCAGCCACCTCAGCCTTCTGAGCCACGGTTATTTTGTTGTTATATTTTAATAGGCTTCAGCTCTTTTCCTTTCTCTCTCATTGCATTAGTGGCCCCATTCAGATGAGAAAGAAGAGAGAAAGGAAAATGGTAATAGCCAATTTAGGGGAGACAAGAAGCCGCATGTATGGGAAAAACATCACCAGGCGCCAGCACAAAAACGCACCCACCTTTTCACGGGACTGCCCAAGGTGGGTCTGACCCAGCAGGGGAGTGGGGAAGGGCAGAAGGAGGTGGGCTCAGAGGCAGAGGAGCAGAGAAGGGAGCTCGTGGGCACAGAGAGGCTGCATAGAGGGGGGGAGACTCAGTGCCTTTGTCTCCCTGTGGGTTAGAGCTGGTGGAAGAGGAGCAGGGACACAAGATGCCCATGGACTGAGCCATGATAGAGCTCCTTCTGAACTGCTGGGTGAGGTCACTGACTTCTCCTCTCCCACTTGGTTATTATTACTGTTGTGGTCAGCTGTTTGTCCCCACTGGTAGAGACTTTTATTGCCAGCTAAGTAATTTTTTTTTTAGAGGATCTCAGTAAGTAGCCCAGGCTGAGATAGAGCTCACAGCAGTCATCCTGCCTCAGCTTCCTGAGTGCTGAACTGCAGGCATGCACTGTCATAGGTGAGTGATTTGATGCCTCTCTCAGGAAGCCCCATGCTTGCATGAGATACTGGGTTCAATCCCCAGCAGCATAAAACAAAACCAAACAAAAGGTGCCCGCTCTCTAAGAGGGCTATATGCTTTGTCAGTTGTAGTCTGACTTTCCAGAAATAAATAGGTGCAGCGTAGAGTAGAATGACCAGTTTTGATTTTAGGTATTCTAATTTATAGATATCCACCATTATTAATCCACCTGTTTTAATCTGTGATGCATGTATGCGCCATGATGGTGGTGACAGGTTGTTTCCCAGCTTACAAGATCACAGAGACTCTCCCAAGCACGTGGCAGACAGACATTATTCCATTTATCTGCCACAATTATCCTATGCAGTGTACACCATAATTTCTCTTTCTTTCTTTCTTTCTTTCTTTCTTTCTTTCTTTCTTTCTTTCTTTCTTTCTCTTCCTTCCTTTCTTCCTTCTTTCTTTTCTTTTCTTTTCTTTTCTTTTCTTTTCTTTTCTTTGTCTTTTAGAGACAGGTTCTCACTGTTCAGTTCAGGCTGGCCTTGAACTCACTTTGTAGCCCAAGCTGGTCTCAAACTTGCAACAACCCCCCTGCTTCAGCCTCCCAAGTGCCAGAGTTACAGGTGTGCACGCCACGCTTGGGTTTTTTAGATGTACCATCACTTCATAAACACATTCATGGAGTCCTGAGAGTGGTGACTTGCCTCAGCTACTAACCCAGGATGAAAGTCATTGGGAGATTTCAGCAAAATAAGTGATATGATCTAAAATATTTTAAAGGATTATTGTGGCTGTTTTTGGACCATAGAGGGCAGGAACAGAAATCCAGGGGTCATTTAGAGGAATCCAAGGTGGGAACAGTGGGGCTGGTGAAAAGTGGTCACATTCTCAACAGTTTGAGGGTAAATAAAACAGAAATTCTGCTGGCCTGGCTGTGAGGTGTGAGAAAGAAAGAAATCATGGATGAAGCCCAGGTTTTGGCCTGAGCAAATAAAGGATGAGTTTCTATGAACTGAAATGAGAATAACAGAGCATAGTGTGGCTTTGAGGGGGAGAAGAAGGCATTGTTTTGGATGCATTGAGTTTGAGATCCTGTGGAATATTCCGACTCTGGAGTTAAGTGTAGATGTCGGCTGCCTGTGTACATTTGGGGATCAACCACGTGAACATAACACTGAAGACCGTGACATTGGATGTGATCACTAACCAAAGGTGTGGAAGTAGAGATCAGAGGGAGTAAAGCTTGGGTTCCGCAGCACTAAACTCTCAGTGTTTGCAAGTCAGTGAACCTAGGAGGAGCCAAAAAAAGAAGATGTAGGAGGATCCACTGGGGAGATAGAAAGACAATCAACTGTGTGCTTTGGAGTCCTTGTAGCCAAGCAGAAAAATATATCAATCAAGATGAAGGGATCCACCTTATCTGATGCTGTCAATAGAGCAAATAAAATGAGAACTAAAGCTTACAAGCTGGTTTGAACTAGATGGTCATCGCCGTGCACTTCAACAAGAGCACTTTTAATAGAGGTGGGCAGAGAGTACAAGAGTTTGATCAGAAAAATAGCCAAGAAGGACTAGAAGAGAAATTGGAGATAAGACTTCTGGGGAATTTTGTTGTAAAGGGGCTTACCAAAAAAGGGTTGATAGGTTAAGGGATATATAGTAATAATTTAAAGACTTTTTAAATGTGAAGATGACTGTGTATTTGGAGGTAAATGGCATGGTCCAGTATTAGAGGGGACATGCAGAATGATACATGAAGCAGAAAGAATTTCCACTGGGGCCCCTTGATTGGGAAGAGTTAGTAAGAACTGTTTCCCTGGGTTTTGCTGAGTTTGGCTGGGCCCCAGGCCCTGTCCACAAATGGTTATCACAAGGAAGAGCAGGGCTCAGCTAGCTATGAAAAACCTCTCCAAGAAGGTTATCAGAGTAAAGAAGAGGAAGGAATTGTTGGCCTGAGAAGAGAATAAAATTCATGAAGTATTAATTATCCTTGTTGATTCTTTTTTCTTCTTTTGGCACTGTGTAACAGAAAAGCTCAATAAACAGTGTGTTTTCTAATTTTGTATTCTCATAATACTCTCAACACTTCACTTCTCTTTATACTGTACCAAGCAATCCAATGAATATCAACAGGGTGTCCTATGACTCAGTTCAGGTCTGGCATTGTGTTCCTTGAGTTAGAAGCAGGTTCAGGGCTCTGTCCATGACACTGCGTTCCACTTCAGATGCCAGTCTGGGCCTCTGAATTTCTGAGTGGTTGATCTAAACTGGGTTTTCCAATGACCTCTTTTGGATTCCACCATCTGGATTATGTTCTATCATGTGCTGAAATAGCTCAGAAAAACTCAGGAAAGAGCTTTACCAATTGCTTATAAGGGGTCATACATAGGATACAGATGTGCAGCGAGGTACATGGGGCAAATGGTGAGGGAAGGGACGTGGAGATTTGGTGCATTTGGTGTACACCAATGCCTCACCTGTTCAGCAATCAGGATGGCTCTCGAAGCCCTGGCATTTGAGTTTTCACATGAATGCTTCACTATGTAGGCATGATTGATTAAATCCTTGGCCAATGGTGAACACCTCAGCCTTTAGCCTCTCTCTCCTCCAGGGCAGTGTGGCTGAAAGTATCAAGCCTCTAATCACAGGGCTGGGTCTGGTGGTAGCTACTCTGGCCCAGCTGTCCAGCAGGCCCCAGCTATCCTTTATTAGCAGATAACAAGACACTGAGGGCTTGGCAAATAGCTCAGTGGCACAGCACCTGCCTGGCAAGTGTGGGTTTGAGTTTGATTCCCAGTACCAAAACCAAACCAAAACAAACCAAAACAAACAAACAACAACAACAACAACAACAACAACAAAAAGACACTTATTATATCACAGATCCAAAGGTTTTAGGAGAGATTGCTAGGAAGGGGGGTTAAAACCAAAATACACATTTGTTATTATAAATCATGATATCACAGACACTGATTATTTTATGACATCAAATACGCCATGGAAAATAAGCATGGGATCTTCCCTTTGTAGTTAGAGGCTTGGATCATCTCCTCAGTGGTGAGCACACGTAGTTGCCATATTGTGTGGCCTTTCACTGCGTGCTGTGGCTCCTTACTGGACCCCAGGTGACACCTGTGGGGTTGCCTGTGTTACAGGAGGGCACCATAAAGCTACTGGTGCAGAATGCTCTCAGAGCAGTGGCTTCTGGGAACTCGGTGTGAGAACTGTGTACCATTCTCTTTGTGAGCTTTATTTGGGGGCGGATGGTACAGAATGAATGCCCATTTCATATTGAGATTCCCGTGGATTTCACAATGGTGAGTGTGAACCTCAGCTTACACAAGGACATGAAGGCTACAAGAAAAAAGGAAAGTGGAAAACACAAATTCATTGCAAGGAGCTGCTGGTGGGAGCAGCTGTTCTTGCATTTTAAAGAGCTATTTATTTTAAATGAGGGGCAATAGGACAATAATACCGCGCAATAATGGTGTGCTTTTGTGAGACCCTAGGGGACCTCCCCATGCATGATGTCATGTGGCCCCACATCAGTAGGGGAATGAGCCAGGTATAGCTGCTGTGTTTTTGCTAAATAAACGAAACTGGGTCATAGACTGAGCTTGCCTCTCCCAAGAATATTCTGAAGCAATCATTCCTGCAGACCCTCACTTTAGCAGTTCAAAAGAGTAACCATGTAGAGACAGTGCTGTTGAGCGACTCTGCACATATAAAGGATAGAAGCAGTCAGGGGAGCGCTCAGCTATGTGTGTAAATTTATCCCCATGTAAATAGGTCAACAGGTAGGCAGTGTCAGAGAGGAGGGCAAGCAAGATTCTTTTGAAAGTGACTTAGAACAAAGACGTCAAACCAAGACTATACCATAAAGATACGTGACCATAGGATTTTTTTGGTATTCAGGGGATCTTTAAAATGATCTAGGTTAAGTCTAGTTCATGCCCTTCTTATCTCTTTGGAGTCTGTTTCTGAAGCCAAGTTTTCCCTAATTATGGTCGTGAGGTGTCAGAGGCATTGAGGAGGATGGGCTGATACAGCCAGTTGGTCAGACGTGCTTGGGGAAGGAGTGCGTGTAGGTGGCTCGTCAGGGAGATCCGAGAAGGCGTCCACTTCTCCCCCAGTGGAAAGTAAAACTCTTCCCTGCTGAGCTTAGTTCTGAGCTGTACCAATGGCAGAAAGATTTCTTCTGTAATCAGGAATTCTCAAACGTGAATCTGAATTGCTTTAGGATTTTGTTGAAAGGCAGGTTCTGATTCAGTGCACCTGCGGTGGACTTCGAGATTCTAAACACACAGGTGACCTGATGCTGCTGGTTTGAGGGGCAGGAGGGGAAGGGATTGCTGTGCTCTCCGTCACTGTGTTACTCGATTTACTCCCTCACTCATTGGTTGTGTATTATCTTCTCTCAAGAAAAATTCAATTGCGTGAGGTAATTTTTAGCTCTGTGGTCCTCTTGATGGAGCATGAGTATGGGAAGTTCTGCTTCTTGAAGAATGGCGTTGGCTGGGAGGGGTCCTAATCGTGTTGTGAATATACAGTCATTTATTAGGTGCCTCATGACTGCATGACCTTAATGACCTTGAACAGGTCACACCCGCTCTGGGCCCCAGCTCCCTCATGAATGAGGAGATGAATAATTCTTGCTCTGTTTACTTTGTAGAATAGTAGTGATCATGTTCGATGATGGATATGAACCTTCTTTGTAAAGATATGTTCTACAAAGACAGTAATTTGCATCCTGTTATTTATGCCTGGTATCTGAAGTCTAAGTCCTCTTTGGAATAAAAGAGCCCAATAAATCTGTAATGTGTGATGTGGAAGTTAGGCAGAATGGTTATCACTGCACTACAGCATGCTTGCATATTTCCTTAGGCAGAGATTATTTCTGCTTTGGGAGGTGAAGTATTTCTCCTCCCATAACCGTCTTCGCAGTTTTGACCTCTTCTGTGGTAGTAAAATCCCAGCACCTCGGCATTCAGATCTATATTTAAGAGAGGATTATGACTGTGTTAAATCATCATTGCCACACAAACTATCATTTTTGTGTCCTATGAAAAGTTAGATGCTTAACACATGTATTTTTTTGCATTATGTCAGCTATTAAGTATTATTCCCATTTCAGAGATGGAGGTTTATATCACCAGGTCAAGGTCAGTCAATCTACACTGCCACAGAATTTCCAGCCTTAGTACATCTAACATTGAAGCCGACCTTGATTTTATTGTGACAAGCTGTTATCTTCTTTTCTGCCCTAGGGTTGTCACAGTGAAGCTCTGGTGATGAGCTCTGATGGAAAGCCTGATTTTGATGGCCTTATGGTAAGGCAGTGACAGAATGCTCGGGGAAACGTTGGCCAGTTGTGTGATGTCACCCATAGTGGGCATCACCTTCCGAGCTGCTGCCCTCGTGAAACAAAGCCTGGATTTGGGAAGAAGAGGACAGAGCTCTGGGTTTCACACAGGAAGAAGTTATGAGTGACAGAAGGAGAGGAGCGTGTCTCCTCAGGGGATTGTGCTAGCTGTCACTTACAAAATAAAGGAAAACCACCACCAGGTGAGGGACAGGTGACCTCCATTCTGTTCTCAATAGGAAGAGATTGGAGAGCAACTCAAGAGGCAGAACTCAGGGAAATACATGTAAATCCTATTCCCCACGGTAGGCAGGGCATCAGCGCTGCTCTGGGTATTTATCTTCCTAACAGTGGCTTCCATCCTTGTCACCGTATCTGTATTTGTTAGTCACATTGCATTTGTCTTACTGTTGCAAGCTTACTTTGTGGGATGTGTTTTATTCACAATAATTCTCAGGACTGTTATTTCTGTGATTTATTGCCCTTTGGTGTTTATCTTACCTTCCCAGTTTTACCTTTCCTTCAAATGTGGTGTAACATTTTAGAGTTTGACTTCCTGTATTTCTATAAGAGGAAATTTATCTTCTTTTCATATTTATTTCAGCATTTGTCTTGTTCTCCCAACATGTTTCATTCTCAGAATTTATCTCTCTTATTTTGAAAATCTGTCTCAGAATACAGTCTTTTTCTTTTCCCTACTTGGTCTTTATTTGTTTAATATTTTACATCTTTTCTGTGTTTTCTGAGCTTTAGGTTTCTGAAGGGACATTCAGAAGAGGCTTGGCTGCTTGTAGCAGGCACGCATACAGTGCAGATGCAAACTGCTTGATTTTCTTCTGTGTACCTCAATTTTTCAGTCTATACAAAAGGGGGATATTAAAAGCCCAAGAGATAAACTGTGATCTTGGCTTTGTCTCAGAATAGCTTTGATAGTCAGAAAGAATGAATATTTACTTTGAAGACAGTAGAAGGGATGCTCTTGCTAAGGATACAGCCCGTTTTTCATTTTTTCTTATCAGCTTTAGAGGGGGAGGGCAGACCTACCTGAGTCACGTTTCTATATTTTCTTTTTGACAGATCTAGACTACTGCAGGTTCCTGGGCAGTGACTAGAATGATAACCTCAGCATTTTCAAGGCTTTTAATGAGTTTGCAAATACTTGTGCCAGAATCACCATTTTATCAAAGATGATGATCATACCAATTACGGACATTAACATTTCAATAGCTACATTTGTAGATTCCTGGACACATCTGAAGGATTGCGCTCTTTTGATGCTCGCAGTAATTATGTGAGTTAGGATTGTTATTCTGCTTACCAGGGGAAACTGAGACTCAAGGACATGAAGTCATAGCTAGTAAGTGGTAGCGTTGGCATTCACACTGATTTCTTCACGTCCACTTCAGTGTCCATTGCAGAGTCTTTCCTGTTAGCTATCAGGTGGTATTTATATTTATTTTGGTCTGTAGTATTGGATCCACTTTGACAAAAAACCACTTCACATTCTTTGGACTTTCTTCTATGGACTTTTTCATCTGCCTTCCCTTACTCTAACTCTTTCTTCCTTCCACCATACTCAGTCTTCCTTTAACAATGCCTGTGGCGGCGAAGGTGCTGAGATGGGTGGGCCGTGGCTCTCACAGCCTTCTAACCCACTGATTTCCTGTCTGCCTTTACTCTCCTCACTCTAGAAAAATGGTCATTCATTTTGGATTGTCTAGCATTTCCTCTGACAGTTGACTGTGGAAGTTTTCAGAAAGTAGATGGTTATTAGAGCCTCCCATTCTAACAGCAACTCCTAGGCTCACAGTGATCATAAAGATCAGCTCGACAGTGTGGTGATGGTGACGCCCAGACCGTGCCTCCCTTTTTGCTCTTTGCCATTAAGGTTTCTCTGGTCTGGGACTTGAACTTTCACAAGGACTGGGCTCTGTTAGAGACCCTGCTGATGTTTAATAAATATCAAACTCCTGCCCTGATGTTCCCAAGCCATTGGAGGAGCCTGCGTGCTGCGATCAGAGAGCTCCACTGTGGGTAACTCTTACCTCTTGACCTTGTTCTGTGGATGCCTGTTAGGGAGTTCCATGATCACGCCAACCAGGGCACTGATGTTCAAAGTCTTAACACAAAGTCTTCTGTCATTGCAGAGGGAAACTTGACTGTGACTGTCTCAGGGCTGATTTTGTTTTCCCAGTCACATCCTACATCAGGTTCACCGGCTGTGAGGTGACAAGTCCCCCTCATGGCTCATCCCACTCTGCACTGACCTCACAGTCTGGCCGTGGTGATGGACTTACAGAGTAATTTGCAGGTGAACCACTGTGTGCCTTTTTCTCCTATTCTTTTCTGCCCTACTCTCTGTCCTGCCTCACTTTGTTCCCTGGCCATCACCCGTTTTCTATGAAAAGGGAGAGAAGTAGAAAGAAATATCTTCCAAACAAATAAAAACATATCCACATTTAATACACTTTTGCTCACACTTACAAAGACTTTCTTCCTCACATTCATCTTCCAGAGATATTGTTTTGCCCTCTTGTTCCAGGCATTAGTGCCATATATTCCTCCTTAGATCATCTGTCATCTTCACCTACTCACTATCCATCTTGCAATCCAATTCGGATTTGTCCCCTTGGTTCGGAGGACTCTCCAGTGAAATACTTACCTTAGCATTGGTTTCCAAGCCAGAATGCTTTGAAACTTCAAGTTGCTCGTTTGTTCACCCTTTCCTCTCCACCTTTTTCTTTCATGTCTCATCTATACTTAGTATTTCCTTGGTGTTATGTATCAAAGTGGATAATGAATGTAAAAATGCTTTGTGAGCTGCTGAGGATTGCTGCGGTACATGGAACTGTATACCCAATATGTCAATATATTCAGGAGGCTTTGATTTGATAATACTTCTTTTAATAGCCAAACTGTAAATATTGCTCAAGAAAGACTCTTACTCATCTAGAAGGGGTCAGTACTGATCAAGTTCGATTGCAGTTATAATAATTGAGTTATTATTAAGACTTTGCTGTCCTGCTTTGTAAAAATGGGAGCTTGTAAAAATGGGAGCTTCCTTGATTTTTCCAGCTAATGGCTGGGCCTGATTCACACCATTCCTGATAGGACTTTGTTACTCTTCCCATCCAGGAATAAGGTCTGTTTCCCCAACCTTTCATTCTGTATTGGGTTTTGTGAATATGGAGGAAATGGTGGGGTCAATTCTGAGTCTCAGCCTCAGGAGATCTTCCATGCTGTCTTTTGCTTCTCCTCCCTCAGTGTGAAACACCCTTGTGCTACCCTGAAAACCAGCCTGAACCAGCCCCCTAGAGCTGACGGAGCTGGTCATGGGCATCTGTCATCTGGACCTGAGAGAGGGCCCAATGCAGACGAGCAGAACCACAGGTGTGAGTGCGCTGCGGAGCTCTGTTGGGACTCACAAGGCTTCCAGCCTTGCCCAGGATCTAAGTCAGGATCTATAGAGAAGCACAACAAACACAGGAACATCACATATATCACACATCTATGCATGTGCACTCACACGGATTTTAGGGATTTGGCTCACACAGCTACAGGAGCTGACTGGTATGAAATTTGTAAGGATGGAATGAAAGCCTTCTATATTGTACTGAGAATTCTTTCTTCTTCAGAAAACTTCAGTGTTTGTTATCGCAGCTTTCAATTAATTGGATGAAACCTGCCCACATTACAGAGGGTCATCTGCTTTCCTTGAAGTGTACTGATTATAAATGTTATCCATATCTAAAAAAAAAAAACCCAATCCTTTCAGTGTAACTTCTAAACTAGTGTTCAACCAAACAACTGGACATCACAACCCTACCGAATTGATGCATAAAATTAACTATCACCTCATGTGCTGTGAACAATGATAAAAGTTTATTTTGATGTCCCTGGATTTGTGTTATAGCATTATTGTGACATAGCATAAAAGGTTTACTAAACCAAGACACTTACTTTCATGAGCTGATTTGATTTTTACTGAAAGGCTGATGATCCTCACTGACATGGTGAGGGTCAGAATCCAAGCCATGCTCCTACACTCAGTTTTGTCTTCTAAAACTCAGGCATGAAAAAAAGGAGGCAGAGAGCTGGCTAATATTTCCTTGTCATACTTGCCAGAAGAAATCCCTGGCATACAGAGAATTGTCACCAGGGGCTCCCAGCCCAGCAGAAGACATACGAGCTTCTGTTCAGGGATTGTTTCCACGTCCTTTCTCTTTCCTTGTCTGAGCATGAGAAGTTGGTGGCCTTCTCCCTGGTCTCTTTGTGACTGGCAGCCTCCAATGCTTCCATTGTACCTCCACTCTCCTTTTTCTTCTACCACAGTTTGCTTCTGAGAAAGGCTGAGTCATTTACTCTTTACTACAAATTGCTTTGTTTCTATTCCAAGGAACATTTGCCTTTTAAATGTAATCTCTAATTACAGATGGAAAACGTCCTTCTTTACAAAGAGATCTCAGGCTTATGTGAGAGCGGTATTTTTATGTAGGTGGAGGAAAGGAGGCTTCCGTGGACCTCTGGAACCACACCGTGCAGTGTATAAGTCATGAAGGCAATGTCTTGTAGCATCTGAGGGCTGAATGTAATGTGCATTGTTCTCCTCCTACCTGAAGACTTTCTCTTGCTTTGGGGTTGCTGAGTTGAGTTTCTATGGGAAAGCTCAAAACTCTGAATCTTCATAAACTTTATCAAAATATTTCCCCAGCAGAATCAATAATGTCTCTTGCACTGTGCGGGGAAGCTTTATGCTTCCATTCGGCCCCATTATTCTCCCTTCAACTGTAATTTGCCTCATGCCTGATCTTTCACTGGATGGTGAGAAACTTTTATATAAAGACCCTTACCTTTTGTCTTTGTTACTTTTCTCTCATTGCTGGGACAAAATATTTGTCACCCAAAATGAAGGAAGGAAAGGTTTATTTAGCTCACTGTTTGTGGAGGTTTCAGTCCATAATGAGCTGGCTGCAAGGCAGGGTGGCGTGGCACTGGGGCAATAGTTCAAGGTGGCAGCCAGCAAAAGCAGCTAGGGTGTGGGGAGGGAGCAAAAGGGAGGAAGCCTCTTTTCCTCTCTTATATTGTACGCAGGTCACCCTAGCTGCGTCCCCAAGGGCAGATGCAACACTCACAAAATCTCTGTTCCCTCTTCTTGCACAGGATGAGGATACTTACAAAGTAACGATCCTGGCTCCCTAATGAATCGCTCAGTGTTAAAAGTTCTGAACTGCTCAAGTTGACACAATGTATCAACCGTAACATCTTTCTTCACCGTTTTTCTTTCCTATTTGTATGTCTGAGGAAAATTTTCTACTGGATTCTTTTGTGGGACTGGACCTCATGTGAAGAGATATAGTACAGTCCTGGATTTAAGGAGCTCAACCATGTGGGGGAAGAGTTTTGTACATAGAAAGTTATAATACAAGATGACAAGGCTGTGGTGAATGTTGATTTGAGTTTCATGATTGATTCTAACAAAGTGCTTCTTCTCTGTATTTGTATTCACTAGAGGAAAGAAAGAATTCACCATTTTTTAAATTTAAAAAAGAGTAAAAATCATGATGCAGAATTTCAAAACAAAATAATAGTAGATTAAAATTGGTTGATATATTGTGTAGTGTTATCGTCAAAGTAGTTGTTCAGATTACAAGAAATAGACAAGCGAAAAGATTACTCTCTTCTTCATTTCTTTCTTTTATTCCAACTAATAAATCTTAATCAAACAAGCATGTTTCTTTTTGAATGTATGAAGTGGAGGGCAATTTTTTTTTCCTGCAATCTGCTTTGCCTCTCTTACGGCACTACTGTAAAACATTGCCTTTAAATACTCCTGGCCACAAGGCTGGTCATGTGATTCAAGCCAAACCAATAAAAAGTCTGTCTTTGACAACTTCTGAAGGGAATGCAAGGAAAGAAACTCTTTCAATCTGGCAGTGAAGATAGAAGATAGGAGCTCTGTAAGTGCCAGTTGCCATGGATCCAGCCTCATGGAGAAAGTGTGCATGAAAAATTGAAGGTGACATTCATAAAGAAACATCATGATGGGAACAGGAGCCCACTCAGCATCTAGCTTTTGGCATGTTGTATCTGTATTCTTATAATGAGCTAATAACATTCTCATACCGCCTACCCTCACTAAAATTGGGTTCTTTGGGAAATGAAAGAATTTGACTCATATAAGCTCTGACTCATCTGTTTGACGCCCCCCTGCCAGAGTGCACCTTCTAAGAGCCCAGAGTGTGCTTTGAGTGTCTGAGGACTTGAAGCATCTTTAGAAATATTGAGTACTTTATGGGGATGAATGTTCTTTGTCGTCTTTTCTTTATATCAGGGCTTGGGTTTAAAAGAATATTATGGGGTCTGTGGTCCAGCATCTTTATTTGGCTGTGAACAGTCTCTGTAATGTTGGAATATGAGCAGGAGAATCCTTGGGTTTGATCTGTGCATATTGAGGGAATTAGACGTCACAACTTACTGACAAGTTCCCGAGAGTAGAGAGGCGGACACATCAACACGTTTAAATACCCAGCCACAGAGAAAAGAGAGTACAAGAGACCCTCAGGTGCTTTTAGGAAAGGGGGAGAAGAGTGCGGAACTTTAAAAAAATGACCAACAGAAATGTATTTAAACAATTATAGAGCAGCCTTGCAAATCAATTTCTGTAGTTTAACCACCATCCCTTCTTCAGAATCATGGAGCAATTTCTAATGACTCAGGCATCCTGAATTGGACATTAGATTAGATACATTTTGAATTTATGACAGCATAAATGCAATTCCATTATTATTGTCTCCAACTCCACAAAATTATTAAATTCCCATTGTTTGGTTAGCTCAGTTTCAGTTACGATTATGTGTAAGAAATATAAGACATGATTTTTCCTTCCATATTTCATCCAGTAGCATTGAAAAGGCCTCTCATGCACTAAAACATGATAAAGGAATTTGCAAGACAGGTTGAACTAAATGGCACAGAGATTGTATCTGTAAAAGTGTTGAATAAAAGTGGTGCCATGGCTAATGGAGGTTAAACCTCAAGAGAAGGTGATGCCAGTCAGAATACAAGAGAAACACTGAATCAAACGGGAAGCCAGAAGGATATTTAAAAAATATTCTCTCAGAAACCAACCTGGGAGCATACCTGAAGGAGCAAGTAATTTTTTTTTAATTCACAAGAAAAACCTAACCAGCAGTAAAGAAAAACATTAGAAAGGAGTCTTTACAATGAATTCTTTCCTTTCCTACAGCAAGCCCTACAATGCAGAGATGAAAGCTTTGTTATAATAAACGATAAAACTCCAATCAATATCTGCTACAGCCTTGCCGTATTGTATTACAGAACTCTGCCCACATGGTTGAACTCTCAATCCCAGGACTCTACCATATCTTTTCACCTGAAGCCCAGACCAGCACTAGAATCCAGTAGAAGCTTTCATTCCAGTGTACCAACTGGAGAAAAAAAAAGAAGAAAGGAGATCTTGATGTAAAAGTCACTTACCATCCAGTGGAAGAAACAATTATAGCTGCAGACAAAATAATCAGGGCTCCATGGAATTATAAAGCTTCCCTGGATTGTGGAGAAGAAGGGAGGCAATTAGGTAAAGCGTATAAGGAATGAAGTTCTGTGAATTCCCACAGAAACTCACTGCAGCAACCCTGAAGGCATAGGAGGTGTTCAGATGGTAAAGAGCAGGTGGGAGGAGAGCGCTGCACCTGGCCACAGGTTTCCAAAGGGCAGTTGATACTTTTGGGTGAAATAAACAAAATTGACAAATTCTTAGTTAGACTAAGAATGAAAAGGACAAACAAAATCAGAAATGAAAGAAATGACACTGCAGCAGATGCCTCAGAAATAGAAAGGATCATAAAGGGCTTATTATGAACAATTATACACCGGTAAATTGGATAACTAGAGGAAATTGATAAATTCCTAGAAACATACAGTTGGCCACCAGTGAATCAAAAAGAAACAGACACAGACCAGTAACAAATCAGAAGATTGAAAGAGATCTAAAATCTCTCAACCAAGAAAGGACAGATGTCTGCATGGCCAAATTCTACCAAAAATTCAGAGTAATTAATAGAAGTTCTTCTTAAATTCTTCCAAAGACAGTAATGGAGGGGATGCATTTAAAATAATTTATGGGGCCAGCATCATCAGGATAGCAAAGCTGGACAAAAAAAATAACCCAAGGAAAAATACAGGCCACAGGGAGTGTGATCATATGGACAAGCCCTCAATAACATACTAGCAAGCCAAATTATACAAGACATCACATAGATTATACATTGTGTTTAAGTAGGAGACATTCCTGGGATGCGTGCTTGGTTTAACATATACAAATCAGTTAATGTCATACACCAGTTTAACAGAATAAATGAAGAAAACTGCAATCATGAGCAGATGCAGAGAAAAGCATTTGGCAAAGTTCATCTGTTCATGATAAAGAAAAACTCTTAACAATATTAGTGTGGAAAGAATTTCCATCAATTTAATAAAGACTATTTATGGAAAGCCCAGAGATAACATCATAATTTACGGGGAAACACTAGAACTCTTTTCTCTAAGATCTACTGCAAGGCAAAGATGCCCACTTTCATGCCTCTTTGTTGCACTAGATGTCTAACCCAAGACTCTGATGAACACCTCCCCCCCAAAAATCTAAAAAACCCCCGAGTTGCTAAGTCACCCAGGCTAGTCTTGAACTTACAATTCTCTTGCCTCAGTTTCCCAGAGATTACAGTTGTATACCACCCATCCTCTCAGCTATGCACTTAGAAATAAATTTAATCAAAAAGGTGAAAGATCTGTATATTGTAAACTATAAAATATTGACAGAAGAAATTGATAAAAACACCAGCAAATGGAAATCTATCCATATACATAGGTTGGGATAATTCCTATTGTTCAAAAGATTATTCTACACAATGCAGTATGCTGATTTAATGCATTTTCTATAAAACTTTTAATGCTATTTTTTATAGAAAGAGAAAAAATTATAAAGTTCACCTGGAGCCACAAAAGAGCCCAAGTAGCCAAGGCAATCTTGAGCAAGAAGAGTGAAGTTGGAGACATGACATTTTCTGATTTCAAATTATATCACAAAGGTATAAATAATCAAACTAGCCTTATATATAGATCACTGGAATAGAATGTGGAATCTAGAAGTAAAACCAAACCTGTCTGACCTACTGTTTTTGACAAGATTACCAAAAATTTACAACAGGAAAAGGTTGCTTCTTCAACAAACGGTGTTTGGAAAACTGGATATCTAAGCCCAGAAGACTAAAACTGGGCTCTTATGTCATACAGAGAACTGAACTCAAAATGGGTCAAAACCATGAAACCATAAAACTTCAGAAACAAATGTAGAGGAAAGGCTACTTGACATTAACAATTATTTTTTTGGATATGACCTCAAAAGCTTAGGTATTAAAAGCAAATAAAACAAAACAAACAAAAACCCCAGAACAAATGGATTACATACAATTTTAAAAAATTCTACATTAGCAGTGGAAACTACGAAATGAAAAGGCAATGTGCAGATTGAGAGAGGACGTTTGTGAAGCATGTATCTGAGCATATATCCAACAAGGGGTTAATATTCCAAAATATATAATGAACTCACACATGAGAAGCAACCAATCAAGACAATAAACAGCAGAAAATCAAATGACACTATTTAAAAAGAGGCCAAAGAACTTGAATAGACATAGGAAAAATATTAATGCCATCATGCATATGAAAAGTGCTCAGAATTACTAATCATCAGGGAAATGTGCATAAAGATTACAGTGAGATATCGCCTCACGCCTATTATTAAAAACATGAGAGATAATAAGTGTGGCTAGGATGTAGAGAAATGGGAACCCTTCCACCCTGCTGGTGGGAAGGTACCTTGGTATAACCGTGAAGGTCTTATCAAAGCTGGCAAGTGGCTTCTGCTTTAAACAGTAGCTGCATAGCGCTGAGGGGTAAAGGCCACTGGACAAGACCCTCACTTCCTGGGGTGTTCAGGCTCTCAGCTCATACTGAGGAAGGCAGTTAAACAGTGTGACTAACAACAGGTAGTTTAAATCTGGTGTTTCCATTCGTCTGCAAATTCGTGAGTAATTCTTAGGTGCCAGGCCTGGTGTGATAGGATGAACACCCCCAGCCAGAGCGCTTGGCCCGGCTGGCGCTGCAGGCACCGGAGCCCGTACACATTTCAGACAGAAGGAGGACAGTTGTCTTTCTTAGTCCACTCAGGTGGATATGGCAAAATACCGTAGATGGGATAGTTTGTAAAGGACAGAGATTTATTTCCCACAGTTCTGGAAGCTGGAAATCTGAGATTACAGCACAGGAGCATTAGGTGTCACATGCAAACCTGTTTCCTGGTTCATACTTGTGCCCTTAGATTGGGGACGGGGCACAGTTCCCTCTGATCTCTTTCCTGGGGTACTGATCCCTTTTGGGAGAGTCTTTCCTCAAGGCCTGATCACCTCCCCAAAGACCCCATCTTCAAAAGCGGTTACATTAAAAGTTAGGGTTTTAACCAATAAAATTTTGGAGAGGATGCAAACATTTGGACCACAGTACTATACAATCAGAACATCCAGAAATATGCTCAGAACTCAAAATAAGGAAGCTAGTGTTTGAAAACCTCTCTTTTCCTCTCTCTGAAGAAGGTTAAGAAGTTGATCCTGCTTTCCCTTTTCTCATTTCCCTTCTTCTGGTCTTGTCAGATCCTTACCGTGGATCCTGTCATTTTTCCAGTTCTACTCTGTCCACTTCCAGCTGGCCATTGCCCGGGAAGGCAAGCTGAGCCCTCCAGGAGCCCTTTTGCTCACTGTCTCAGTTCATGATGGACTTGACCCCAGAACACAGACAGCGTGGCAGAAGGGTGTGGCGAAGCAGAGTTACTTGGTGTGTGGCATCAAGCTGGGAATCCAAGCCAGGGAAGCATGCCCATGCAGGAGGAGTGAGTGACCAGTCGTAAACCCCAAGCCACCCCACTGTGACCACCCAGACACACTAGCGATGTGCTCCACCAGTCTTGGGGCAGATCCCCAAGACAGCCAAGTTGAAATAACTCTAAGTGCTGCAGTTTATGGTGTTCATTTGCTTAACAGATCTTTTCCCCGCATAGATGGTACCAAAGTGAAGTTAAGGCCCGCACTGGGATAATCACACATTCTTTATCAGAAGAGTCCAAATTTAAGGCCTCAGTAGCTCACTAAAATCTGTATCCTGTGTGATTCAGTTAGCATTCTTGAAGCTCTTTTTGGTCTATATTTGGGGACAACTACCACATGCACAGGGACCTGTGGGTACAACCTGGGCTTCGGGATCAGGCGTCTGGATTGAAATCCTGATTCCCCGAGGACCTGTACTTACTCAGCTTGCGTGCTGGGAGCCAGAACTGAGGGAAGGAGCTAGATGTGTGGGTTCCTGCCTGTTGCAGTAGGAACCAAAAGAGGAGTTAGGAGTCAATGAAGGCAGTTTTGAATCAAAGGAAGAGTGTGAAGTGATAAATCCATAAGGGAATGGAGAGAGGAAAATGGGTCCAAAGTAAGGATTCACAGCAGGTGTCTGCAAACTAGACAGCAAAAGGAGTTCAAAGGGTGAGTAGCAAGAAGTGCATGAAAATGTGACTTGGTGGCCCTGTCCACAAAGGGACAGCTTTTTTCTCCTGTGACAGCCCTCAAGCTGGGGCAAAGGGACCTTTCTGAAGACTATGTATGTGTTCCAGGGAAGGTCACTTTGGTCTCTCTCCACCTGTAAATCAGAGGGTATGCTGCCTGCCTCGTAGACGCAACTGAAGTTCGCTAGCACGTAGTAGGAACTGAAATAAATAAATGAGATACCCTCAAGCGATTCTGCGTGGCTCTGCTTTACCTTCTCATTTGAGAAGCTTCCGACACATGTAGCAGGGTGAAGATAATCTCACTGAAAGTCCCCGGAGAGACTCAGCAACTCCTAATGGCCCGAGTCTGCTCACTGGCATTGTGGGTAATTTTTAGCTAGTTTGATACAGGTGCCTGTTTCAAGTCTCTTCTGTCCTTTTAGGACCTTCCTTTTATATTTCTTTCTTAAACTTTTTACCCTCATTAAATTAAGCTCTACTTTTTGGCAAAACCCCGTTCCTGGGGGAATTCTTTAAAAGTCCCACATGGAGTTAAAATAAAATATTTCTTCTCCGAGTGCTATGGTAGCAGACCTTGTGTGCGTTGAAAAGCCTGGAGTCCACACAGCCTTCCGCAGCCCACGGATGCTTCTGTTTGATATCTGAAATTATTCTTTTACAGAAAGCACCAGGGATGCTGGATTGTAACTAGTGGCTTCTTTTAAATTTGCTTTACTTCTTGGATAGAAGCAGCTCATTATAAATCCATTCCTTATGGTGCATTTGAAGGCAAGAGGGAGAGGTCCTGCTTTCCAGACCAAAGCTTCTCCTTCCTTTCAGTCATTTGAGCCTTCTGATGTCCCACTCTGTCTTTCCAGACGCCCGCCAGAGTCCAGAGAAGAGACCCTGTCTACAGTAAGCATGCCAATTGGTCTCCAGCAGCCTGGTGTTTGTGTTTACCACTTCGGCTTTTCTTCCTGGCTCCCCAGTTACCTTGGACCGTGATGCTGGGTAAGCTCACCTTTAGTTATTATATTTTTGTAACATCCACGTATTTTGTGGTAAGTTGACATTACCAATGAATTGTTACATCACAATGCTTTAGCGGGTCATAAGCCAGTAGAAATTTATATAACAGCTAAGAATTGTGAGGATGTTTGTAAAGGTCTATCTTTGTAGTGCATTGGTCCAATCTTGGGTTACAAACTGGATATGTGTGTGACAAAACCTCCAATTCTCTTTACTGATTCTTTTATTCCTGGCTGGTGTGTGATCCAATCTAAATTACCTCAGGTCCCTTCTGAGGCTCCAGCAGGTCCTCTTGAAACCGTGAATATAACACAGGAATTGAAAGGACAGAGTTGAGTTTATTCATTCAAATATTGATTCATTCATTTACTCAGAACTTTCTCAATCTCTAACATTTGCTTGTCTCAGTACTGAGGATACAACAAATGATAACTACAACTTAAGTGACCAGAAAAATGAAGCTGAACTGCAGTATAATGTAAAAATTAGATGCCAGTAATCTCCATGGAAAACACTGTGCGATGTTTGGGACTGGGGCTATGGGTAGGGGTAGGAAACATCTTCATAGAAGAGAGGATTTCTGAATCTGTGTTTGGGGTGTGGAATTCAGGTGACCTGTGTTCAAGATGTCTGACAGCTAGGATGAGGTGCCTGCCCTGAATTTAAGAAAGCAGAGATTCTCAAACTGAAATAGGCAAATAACTGAATCATTTGGGGTTCTTGTTAGATGTGGATCCGGATTCTCTGGGTCTCGTATATGGCTTGAGAGTTTATCTTTCTAGTAAATTGTTGATTAAAGAGCAGTGCTTTTCTGTGGTACTAGCGATTTAACCTAGGGCCTTTACAATGAGTGACATCTCCAAACTCTTAAAAAATACTCAAATTGGAACCAATGTGAGAATCGAGATCCTTCTGCCTTAGTCTCCCAGAGTGCTGGGATCACAGATGTGTGCCACCATGATCAGCTCTGTCCTTTATTTTCATGTGTCTTTTAAATATTTTCAAAACCTAAAAAAGTTTAAATTTATGGAAGAAAATTTAAGCATAGCTTAAATTTATATATTTTACCCAAATATATTTTGGATATATATTTTATATATTTTACCCAAATATTTTACCCAAATTCATCAAGTATTTATACAATACCTTACTTGGTTTCTCACTTTTTATCTCACTTTTTCACATTTATATATGATTTTTATCATATATGATTTACATATGATTTTTTTTTCTGAACTATTTGGAGGTAAATTGATGCCCCTGTGTTCTTCTACTCCTAAATTCTTGTGTGGGAATAAGGATAGTCTTTTACACTTATCAGTATTGGGACATTTAACATTGATATGTTACTATTATCTGTTCCCCAGACCACAGTTAACTGTTTTCCGTTGTTCCAGTCAGGCCCTTTGTAGCACTCCTTCCCCCTTGCTGTGATCTTGGTTCCAGACCACGATCTTGCATTGTTTTTGGATGTTTTTCTGCTTTGAGTTTCCTACAATCTGGATCAATTGCTCAGGTATTCTTGTCTGTCTTGTCCGTGATGATTTTGAATAGCATTGTTCAATTATTTCACAAGATGTCCCCCCATTTGAGATTTTCTGATGTTTCCCCTTAATTAGATTCATTTATGTGTGGTTGGCAAGAATACCAGGGAGGTGACACTGTGGCCTAGACAATATATCAAATAGTGAGAATTTGGCCTAGTGCAGGGCTGGATGCTGTTATGGGCTGCCCATGTCTGCACAAAGGTCTGCTTCCCTGCCAGGCACTCTGTGCTGCTTGGTACTTGCCCTGGCCTCCCTGGCTGGGAAGGACACCCGGGATGTTGGATTCACTTTCAAGCATGGGACAACATGGCTTGTGTTAAGCCACGTGTAGCCTGGCCTTTCCACTTTGCCCTTGTGGTATGGCTGCTTTACCTCCCTCTAATTCCCCTCTGGCTTCCTCTTATGCGCCCTGCAGTCTTGATGGCGTCCATCTCTCCCCTCATCTCTTCCTACTCTGGCACCGGCGTTAGGATGCATTAAGATGGGGACCGTGAGAGTCGGATGTGATGCTGAATCCACCGGCTCCTTGAAGTCCCCATTGGTTTTTCTCCTGTCACCTGTAATCCGTTCTGCTCTTCTCTGCCTCCAACAACTTTCCCATCCTCCCTCAAGTTCTGTGTGAAGCCTCCCCCTCCAGTTCATCACAAGTGATTTTCATGCGTATTACAGTTTGAGAAGCCTTGTACAGATTTTAAGACACAAAGTCACTGGGAGGGAGGGAGGACAGGTCTAAGAAGATGAGGACAGATTAGTCCATGGGCACAAAGTGACATTAAACAGAAGGAATAAACACGATGTTCTATTGAGTAGGAGGATGAATGTAGTTAGCGGTGATGCAGAGTGTTTTCCAAAAACCTAGAAGAGAGGATTTCAGGTGGTCTCACTACAAAGAAACAATGAACATTTGAGGCGATGGATAGGTTAATTCCCTTGATTTGGTCATTGCATGTATATATGTGAATCAAAGTGGTAAATTGCACGCTAAAAATGTGTACAATTAAATACGTAAATAAGTGTTTAGGGAAGGCATTCCAGTTTGTAAACCAGGAAACGCATTCTCAAGGAGCCCACAGTAGGATGCAGCAATGGTGCACATGGGCCAGAACAGTGGTAGGAGGCAGCAGCATGCCAGGGGTGAGAGCCTTAGGTTTCCATGTCTGATGGCTGGGCTCCAGCACCTCCTCACCACAGGACCTTGGCAGAACAGCAACCAGAGTTGTTGAGAAGAACCTTTGAGATAAGGCTGGTTGCTTGTATCCAGATGACCCAATGCAATCCACGCTACCAGAAGCATGACAGGATGCTTCCTAGGCACCTGTGGTCCTCTCCTCTAGGAACCCGACCGCTCTCAGAGGCTGAGAGGGGGCCGGAACCAGAGATGGTGGCTAAGTGGCTCCAGATTCACAGGTCAGGGATTTTCAAGAAGGAGACAAACTAACCCCAAGGTACTCTCAGCCTCAGGGGCCAAGGGCCTGGAGCTGAAGATGAACCTTCCAGAAACAGAATTTGGCTCCAAAAAGGAGGGGGACCAGAAGGAATATTTCCACAGAAAGACTTTTATGAGAATCACAGAAAACTGTGTCAGTCTGTTGTGAGAGAAAACTTCCTGCAGCGCCTAAGGAGAAGCGCCAAGGAAAATGTCCTGATCAAAGCCGGGGACCCTTTGTCATGGGCATTTTCTCTGTAACTCACTCAAAGGCATTTTTGTCAAATAGAGGCGAGTTCTGAAAGGAAGATGTGCTGATAGGATACAGTTTGGGTGTTATCAGCTCGTTCCTAGGATGGGTTTCACATGGAGACAGACATCAAAATGCAGAGCAGAGATGAATTCATTCCAGTGTTGGCAGTTGATGGAGAAGAGGAGAAAACCAAATGTTTTAGTGGCCTGGATACTACAACTCTTGACGGGAACGTTTTTAGCTCCACTGAGCTCTCACCAACTAATGGGGTTGTAAAATCATTCTGCAAGGATGATAGCATTAGTGAGTACAGTTCTGCTCTGCCTTGAAGATTGAAAGTATATCAATTAGCAAATGTTTGCTGAGTGTCTACTATATGCTAGCACCGAGATAGGTATGAAAGGCGTTTGGAAATTTGTTTGAAGTGAGTTTCTTGCTGGCAGTAGTCACAGTAGCAGCTACCACCAACAGAATTTCTGTGTTAGGCTACTTCCAATCATCTTTTGTCCTAAGGTGATAACCCATCCCATTTTATAAATGAGCAAACTGAGGCACAAAAACATCAAATAATTTATCCAAAGCCATACAACAAATAGCCAAGCTGGTCTTTTCTTTCTTTTCTCTTTCTTTTCTTTCTTTTTTTTCTTTTCTTTTCTTTTCTTTTCTTTCTTCTTATCTATGTTTTCACTCTAGCCTAGGATGAGAAGATACTGTATACATTAAAAGAAGCCAAAAGATTCAAAATATGGTAAATGTGAAAAAAACATATATTCACTTTGGAGTCAGTCTGCTTTATAGATGAAGAAACTGAGACTGACAAATATTTCAGTAGTACAAGGAAGTCTGTTATTGAAAGAGAAGCACTCAAATACCCTAATGCCCAGCACTGCTGCCTCCTGCGTAGCCCTCAGCCTCAGACCTCTATGGCTGCTTTACAGGGTGATCTGTCTGCTTTCTGGATATCTGTGTCCTGCACAGATGGTGTCGGGAGTGTTTAGTGTGACCTTTCTCAGCTACAGTTGGAATGGGCCAACGTCATCACTCATTCTAGGTGTCCCACCTCCTGCCCGGGCTCCTCGAGGGGCTGGAAGCAAAGCAGCTAAACATTGCTGGGATAGACCATCTGCATCACTGCAGAGTGGATGGAGACCCTGATAGGACAGCAAACAGACCGCTGGGAGATTGATGTGTGCCGTCCACCCTGCACAGAGAGGACTGGCCCCCCGCTGTCTCTCTGTCCTCCCTCTCCCTGAGAAGTGGAGCCCGCTGTTTGGGATGGCATTGAGGGAGTGTGTCTGGGCTGATCCAATGAGGGGTCTGGCTCACAAATGGAAAGTTTCCATCCAGAGGGAGGAGAGGGACACGGTCAGGAGCTGTGGCGGAGACATACTGCTGCCCAAAGAATTTATCACTGGCCATCTTCTTCCCATGCCCTAGAAGAAGAAAGATAAGGGAGAGGAAACAAAACAAAACAAAACAAAACAAAACAAAACCCTAAACACCGGGCAAAGAGAGTTAATCTGCACCCAGAGCGTTTTAAAATAATAAAATCAGAACGAGTTCACTGGATCCCATCCACTTCCATTTCATGCTCCCGCAGCCTGAAGACAGACTGATGAGTTTGGCTGGCAGGGTCTTTCCTTCCTTTCCTTGGCTCACTTTCTGATTCACTTCTTCTTGGAGTGGGAGGGAACAGGCTGAGGGAGGTCTGAGCCTTTGACCCAGGAAACAGCAGACTCCCATGGGCGTGGAGGGACCCCATAGAGATTCAGCTTCCTTCTCTTTCAGTCTGTGCTCCCCTTCCAGGCAGGCTGCACGGTGGCATTTCCAAGACCTCGGCTCACAAAGCTCCTCGCTCAGATTATTGCACTGAGTCATGACAGGCAGCGTCTCAGGGCAAGCATGGCTGCGTCCCAGGCACGCTCACCCTGCTGCCCTGGGCTGCCTGACATTCTGGGATTTGTTGCATGGGGTGCCCTCAATTTCCCTGATCCTCTGGGGCAGAAGGAAAGGTAGGTCAGTGACAACGTGGTTGTATGCTAACATCAAGCCTACCTTGATTCTATAACCCAAGGAGAAATGGAATGGTAAGGGGGGGGCATCTAAATCTTCCTTAATCAAAGTACTTGACAGGACCTGACATGTTGGGATTGCGCTCCAAATTTGTTACTCCACCAAAACCTGGGGAATGCTAATGAAATGGCAGTCTGCGGGAGCGCCAGTGGAATCGGGGCGCATGCAGCTGTGTGTTGTGAGGAGACTAAAGCAGGGCCGGAGTTGGGCCCTGCCTCATCACCAGGCCCAGAGTTTCCCTTCCTCATCACCAGGCCCAGAGTGACAGCAGTAACAACGCTCCTGGGGTCAGAGCCCTCCTGGGATAGGCTTTGCCATCAGAGTTTCTGTCTCTGGACCCTGAGAGGATCTGATACTTAGGAGCAGGATGGAGAAGGCGGTACTTAGAATTACTCCTAATTGAAGGTCTACCATGAGGCAGGATTTACACATTTTATTTGACCCTCACAAGATCGCCATCATCTGAATTTTACAGATGATGCAGTTCACACTTAGAAGTATTAAGTAATTTTTACCCAAAGCCACACACTTGCTGCTGTGCAGGAATTGGATTCTGTCCTAACTTCAAAGCTAATGCATTTATCTTCCCCCACAGACCATGTAATAGCTTCAAGATTTTGGGGCCCTTTTAAATGAGGGAGTAAAGGATCTCTTATGAAGACTGTCCTGTCTCCTACTTCTTGTGCTGTAGTCTGAGAAAGAAAATCCTTCCTCTCTAATCTCTTTGCATGCTAAAATTTTTTCCCATGAATAACAGAATTAATTAATTCATCAGATGATTAAACAGCTATTATTGAGTATCTTCTACTTGACATGTACTTTGCGAGATGCTGACGCTGTCAAGTACAGGAAGACAAAGTCCTTTTCTGGGAAAGAAAACAAATTTTTAAAAAATTGAGAAAGTGGAATGAAAATAAATAATAATACTTATGAGTACTGAAAAAAGAGGACAGTTTCTTGTGATAGATAACAAGGACAGAAGAAACATTTAAATCGAATGCCAAGGAGGCTATATCGAGGCCTGTAGCCACGCAGCTGAAAACATGGGAGAAGTATTTGGAAGGAGGAATATTAGGTAAAAAGAGTTGCCAAGCGTAAGCCATGAAAGAAGGTCCTCAAAATTGGGGCCAAGTGAACCAAAGGGAGACCTGATTGCTTCAGGGGACGTACCGACAGGGTCTTGGTGACTACGCTGTGGGGCTTGGAGTTAGTGTGTAAGAATAATAGACATAGTTAAAAGACTTATAGTGGGAGAGCGATGTGTGCTGTCTTGATTTGGATGATTATGGTTTTAATAGCAAGACATGTTTATGGCCCCCAAATTTAAAAATGAATATTATCATGGTTAAAATTTCTCATTAGTTTTGCCATTTAGTTGCCCAGTTCCTCTATCAGTCTATTAGATTGGTGTATATCCTTCTGAATATACTCTATATATTTATCTATTACATATTTATGTACTGACATATGACATTTTTATGTACACGTGTATACAAATAGAGTCATGTGCTTCATGATAGTGTTTTGGTAGTTGATGGGCCACATATAGATACGGTACCATAAGACCATTGCATGTGACACTGTAGCCATCTTTTTTGTTTTAGGTCAGGACAGGATCTCGCTGTGTAATTCAAGCTGTCCTTGAACTCACTATGTAGCCCAGACTGGCCTCAAACTCACAGAGATCCTTCTGCCTCTGTCTCTCAATTGCTAGGACTACAGCTGTGCTCCACCATGCCTGGCTGTAGCCCAGTTTTGTGTTCACACACTCTGTGATGGTCACGCAATGGTGAAATCACCTAGGGACACACTCTCAGCATGTATTCCTGTTACTAAGTAACCCATGACTGCATATGTGCATTTGTATGTATGTGTGTATGTACACACCTAAGGACATACAGTTAACACGCATGCATGTGGTTCTGTAGCCTGCCACCTCCCTTCATGCTCTCACTTTGAACCTTGGGGACCATTTTATATTGCTGCATGTAGAACCATGTCGTCTTAAAAATGGCAACTGGGTAGTCAGGGTAGTGTGGTGGTTAAGAGCACAGGTTTCGGAAGCACAGCCCTTGGGTTTAAATCCTGCTTTGTATGATCTTGGGCAACTTAACCTTTGTGTACCTTGGCTGGCTCATCTGGTTAGTAGGTAAATTGAGAGTGCCACCTTCTAGGATTGTGCTGGGGATGAAATGACTGAGGACACAGACACCGCTAATGGTAGGTGGCATGTGTTGGAGGGACACACTCCTGCCACAGACGTACTGTGCGTTAATTGGCCCATTGTTGATGGGTGTGGTCATTCGGCTTACCCCACATACTTGCAACAGTACAACAGTGGATGTCCTCATATGCGTATTGTTCCATTCAAATGAGACTGTCTATAAGATGATCTGGGCATGAGATTTTCTCTCAAGGAGGGATACCTTTAATTTTGGGGTTTCACAGAAAAATTTTCTCTTTGAGTTCACTCATAGTGTATATCATCAAACTGTTTGGTAAATGCCAGCAGAGTAGGCAAATAATGATATCTGATTCTAATTTTATTTTCCACTTCCCTTAATTCTATTCAATTTGAGCATCATTTTTTATATTAAAAGTTATTGCATTTCTTTTTGTATAAACTCTCTGGTTAGGTTCTTTGCCAATTTCCTCTCATATTGTTAAAACCTTTATATTTAATTTTATTAGTTTAGTGGAAGAGACTATGGGTTCTGGGGAGACACTTTGGTTAGTATTGTGGTTCTGTGTTTTACTACCTGAGCAACCCTGGACAGGTTAAATAACCTCTCTGTGCCTCAGTTTCCTTTGAATAATGTGATACCATGCAATAAGATTGTTGCCAGGCTGAAATGAATTCTGAGCATACAGACAGAAGACAAAATCCAGGCATGTGTGAAAATGGAGCCCTGGTACACAAGCTTCTATCCTGAGCCGGGAAGCTGTGCCATAACCACTGTAGCAGTGGACTGCTAGTGGTCAAGATTTAATCAGTAACTTCCAGATTCCCTACTTTTGTCCCTGCATCCACCTTAGGACCAACCAGAAGAGGTGCCCTGTTTCTAGTTACCCCCGTCCAGTTGGTCCGCACCAACAGTCTCATCAGGGCTGATCTGAAACCTTCCTCTTTTCCTCTGCAGAGCTCTCCTGCTTCCCTGCCTGTTTGTGCGTGTGCTTGCCAAGCACCAGTCGTGTGGATGACTCCGTTGTTATAACAAGCTCTGAAGGGATTGCTTACTCTCTTTTGGGTGGTCTTCGTTTATTTTGGCAGTTCGTCACTGTAGAAATCGTAGAAGACAAACAGGTACATAGTAAACATCCAGTGCCGTGGTGGTTGCCAGGCTACCTGGTGCTGTGAATAACTTTCCTGTCTGCTCTCCTTCCTGTTGGGGGAAGCTCCTTGAGGGAAAATACCACAGCTAATACATTTTGAAACCGTCTACGAAACCTACAATCATGCTTTACTCAGAGTATGTCTTTGTGCATTTAAGGGCTGTTGAGTCATGCCTGAATTTCCGGTGAGTATAGTGATCTAGAGCATAAAAGTCATACTGAGGGTTACAGCTGTCAACCCATGCATGAGCCATGGGGAGAACTGGACTGCCAGGGCAACAGTTCCATTTATGATGAAGCAGAAGAATAGGTGCATAGTGCTAAAGAAAAACAGCAGAAGTACTGTAAATTCAGATGTGTGAACCGTGTGATTTCTGGAGGAACAGCTATCTTTAGTTTCCTACTGTGGAATACTAACAGCTCAAAAGTTTTGTGAGGCACAGATGAGATGATTGAATGAGACAGTCCCACACAGGTCCCTTATTTGCTAATTACTTGTTAATTCACCTGCAGTTATGTAACACACGAGTCCTTTCCAAAGGGCTTCCAAGTATGTGGACTTGATGGGCGTGACACTGTGAAGGTAGGCGGGGTCAGAGAGACTTAGGAGCAGTGGGGTATGTCTGCGGATGGACTCAAGTGTCATCTCAGGTCATAGTTCCAAATTCCATGTTTATTCCAGTAACCAATACTACTTCGTAGATTCGCCTTGCATGTTTATATGTACCTTTTTGGGAAAATAAAAAAAATGCAAGTTTCTTTGGCCTGAAGATCCCCATAGAGAAAATGTACAGGGTAAAATGGCGGGAGCTATGTGTCCCTGCATCACTGAAATCTCTTCCAAAGGGCCGGAATCAGCAGAGCAGAGAGGTCTACAGATCTCCTGTGCACCCACCACTGTCTACGCTCTGCTTGTTTGATTCACTCCGCGCTCATAGCTGCCATTCCCCTCTAGGTCCTTGGCCACTGCAAGAAACAGCAGCTGTGGCCATCTAGTTCATGCCACTAATTAAATGAAATTTATGTTTCATATTTGCAAATGGCTCCCTTCTTGCCAAGGCACGACAGCTCTCTCAAATCAAGCAGTTGAGCTTCCAAAGGCCCTTTGGCCACACGCTCCTCATTCCACTCCAATCAGCTTTTATTGATTAGGCACTATATGCCAAAGATACAGAGACTAGATGTCTCTGCCATATCACCCCCATAAATGTTCTTTGAGCACCCACAAATTGTAAGGACATGTGCTGTGTCATGGAGGTAAAACAGAAAGGGAAATGGCTGAGAAAATTCATAATATAGAGAAAAATAGTACCTTTCATTAACAAGTGAACTCCTCCCCCACAAAAAATGAGACGCTGGGCTCTGGCCAGGAAGAGAGACCAGCGGAAGTCAAAACCTGACTCTAAACATACATCGGGAACTTTAGTGGAAGCCCAGGATGGTGGCACACATTGCAATTCCAGCACCCTGGGAAGCCAGCGCAGGAGGACGACAAGGTTGGGTAGATTAGCAATGTCACACAAGCTTGTTTCAAAAAAAGAAAAAAACAATTAAAAATTGCTGGTGATGTAGCTTAGTGCAAAACCGGTGGGATCAAGGCCCAGGTCAGAGGGAGGAAGGGAGGGAGGCAGGGAGAGAGAGACAGAGACAGGGGAGAGAGAAGCAGTCCACAGTATTTCACAAAGCCCTAAAATAGACCATCTCTGCCTGCCTTTGAGCCCCTGTGGACCATCCCATATGGGAAAGCTGAGTTAAAGGGCCCGCCGAGAACCCAGTACCTCCCTACTCTGCATCCTGCACATCACACTCCCTCACTTACACCAGAGCTTAGAATTTCCTGGTTGTCATCTCCTCTTTCTTTTCCCAGTTGAACCACCTGCATCTTACTGGAACCCCCCATCTGGCTCTTGGTCCTGCGTCACCATTTGGCTGCCACCTGTGAGAAGGAGCGAGGCCCCTTTCTTCCACCCTTCGGTTACACTCGCTGTGCTGCTCTGTGGCTGGGGGTCCCCCCTTCCCATCCCGCCAAAGGATGCGGGGCTGCTCCATGATGCCTGTTTTTCTGTGGATATCTGCAGGGCTTTAAATAGAATCCCGGGAGAATAAGTCCTTTTAAAGGGGAGTTGAAAGCACTCAATTCTGCCAGAACTTGATCTACATCAAAAGCGTGTGCCGCTCGGCAGGAGCTGTCCTCCTAGTCTCGTTCTGGTCAGAATTAACCACACATGTCTTTTCATTAAGTGATTGTTAAAAGGCCCATTTTTGAAAGAGATGGGGGAAACAAAGAAGGTAAAGAAGAAAGCAAATAAAGGAGTCTGAACGTTTGCTTCAGAGGCTGCATAATTCTAAAATTATGGAAGTGCTTTCCTAAGACAGCGAGGATGGAGCGACAGTGAGGGCTAAGCCAGGTGATTGGTGCAACTCGGGACAGTGTCTCTGAAGAACAAGCACATGGCTGAAATCCTTGGGCCTTCCGTTCCTAGCTATGTATCCTCGGGTGAGTAATTTGGCACCTAGGGCTTTGGTTTCGTCATCTATTAAGCAAGGGTAATAACTGTAGCTATTACTAAATGGATTCAATACAATAAGCCTAGTAGACTCCAAGAATGGTGTCCGGTATACAGCAGACCTTTCATTAATGCCAGGTCCTCCTCCTCCTCCTCCTCCTCCTCCTCCTCCTCCTCATCGTCATCATTGCTGCCGTCATTTCCATCCATTTATTGAATATTTGTTCAGAATTCTTTACTGGTTCCATAAAGACATAAAAATGAATTCAATGTTGTTTCCATAATCAGGGAAGTTCTGAGATGACAGGGAAGGTAGAGCTCATGCAGAAATAATGTTACTATGAGGAAGAAGATCAGAGTCCAGCAAGAAATAGATGAGAGTCCAAGACAGTCAGGTTGCATTTCAGTGGACAGTGGGGTGAGATGCAGTGCGATAGGGAGGAAGTTTGAGGGGAGAGGGTTTGGTCTGGGTCTTGTTGGATAAATAGGATAATGGTAGTGAAAGGAAAAAGTCATCCCATGGAGGGCAAAACAGAATTTTTACACCATGGGAACCTAGAAGAGAAGGAAAATCTGGATTGCGTAGAGGTCGGTGAAAGACGAACACAGGGAACAGAACAAAGGCAGACTGGGATCAAATCACAAAGGTACCACATAATAATTTTTAATAGCCATATTATCATCAAAGATCCTTGGATTCTATGAAGACAACTGGAAACCTAGGAGCTGGAGACACTGAACTTTGTCCACTCTATCCTGGGTTTTGGGGAGAGTGGTCCAAGAGCCCTTAGCTGTGACATCATGGCTGTCCCCAGGCTAAGGCTCCACATGGAAGAGAAGCCGTAGTTCCCTTCGGTGTCCAGGTGTCTCAGAGGGCACAGGGCAGGTACTAGCCCATCTCCTTGGCTGAAATGTAATCACCTTGCAGTGGGGCATCCAGCTGCGGTGTTTCTCTTTCATTCCTTGTTTGTTTGCCTTTTATAGGACTTTATGTCTATGAAGGAAATCAGGATGGAAAGTGCTAAAGAGGAGAGAGACAGGTTTATTACACTCTTGTTACGTGACAAGCCCTACCTCACTCGCCACGTTTTTGTATTAAAATTTGTTTAATGATCATAATTTCTCAAATGTGCTTTGTGTAGCAGTTTGAGCCAACAATAAACTGAGGATCAGAAAAGTGACTCCCCTGATTTCCTGAGGTTTCCTAGCGAACCAATGGTAGAGGACTGAGTGCAAAACATGAGTCCTTCCTTGGAAGTCTATCACTGCATCCTTCAGAGGTGATAGGTTTCTTCACAGCTTCAGCTAATTGTCTAAGGATAGTCCTAGTGGAAGATGGGTGACATTCCTGTGTCCTCTTCCATTTGATAGCTTGTTACTAAGCAACTTTACCCGGGGAAGCAATTATATTCAATTTTTTGTCATTATATATTTAGAGTCTAGCATGCACTTAGTATTATTAGTAGAGTAAATGAATCCAGGTTTCAATCCATCTTGTGTCATCTCAGAAGGCAGTGTGGTACAATGGTAAGTGCATTTTGGGACAAAATGAGGATTCAACACTTGACTTCGCTACTTTTTACCACATGTACTAAACCACTTTTCCATTTTCATAGCCTGATATACTGTTCTGCAAAATCAATAGAAACATTTAAATCTATTGTGTCTGCTACTCAGAATTACAGTATGATTTCTAATGAGATAATTCCTTTTAAGAAATATTTCCTAAGCTCTTGCTCAGTGGAGGATCATGCATGGACAATGACTAGAAATGATTAAGCCTGTGAAGAAAACTATTTTTATACAAATAAAAGTCAAAGGGCTGTTATTATACTCCGGGCATCATCAGCTTAATATCAAGAAAATCTCACCTCTAAGACCTGCTGGAGTTCCTGCTGGAGTTTTTTTTTCCTTCCTTGTTGAAATATAGAGCACATTCTTTTCCCCATGACATTTCATCTAAATCAAGTTGTCAGGAAGGTGTAATTTCTTCTAGGTGTGCGTATGAAAATAGATAGGCTGCTTTTTCCATGGGGTCATTAGCACTTACCTATTTTCTGGATCCCTGGTTTGCTGAAAGCGACAATGGATGACATTCACCACCGGCATGACTTGCTGAATGTGTCCCTGCTTTTGTCACAGTTGTGTCCTGTGGCTTCCTCTGGAATGTTTCATAACTTTAGCATTGACCTACAGTATGATTTTACTCTTAAACATACCCCTAATCTTATTTTTAAACGTGGGACGTCACTGGAATTTAGAACCAAGCCCAAGCTCAGAAATGACATAGAGATAAGGTCAGAATTTCTGAATTAGGAGAAAATTGGGGAATCATTTAGTTCAGTTCTCTAACTTTACATGTTATAAATTTCAGACTCATGTGTCTATCTTCCTGCCCATCCATCTATCTGTCCATCCATCTTTATAACCATTATTTAATAATTAATTTCCCCTGTGTATAATAAGCTCCAGTTATATGCTAGACATTGGGGAGCAAGTGATGAATTAGTCTGGGGTTTCTAAATACTCTAAAACTTCGATACTTTCTATTTGATTTTACTGTGCTCTTTTCTTTGGGAATCATTGGAGATCACACCCAGAGTCATGAACATCCTAGGAATCTACCATGAAGTTGTATCTCTGATGCTTTTTCTTATTTTTTATCAGCACGTGTTTACAGTACATAATGTTTACATTATTTGTGTAGAATTGGTGTCTATATGTAACACATCTTAATTCTTTTTTCATCCTCTCCCTCCAGAGAGGGGAGATAGATCTTTCTCAAAAGGGAAGGGCGTTAAGAGATGGTTAATTCTTAAAAATAATAAGCTATTTTTATGTGCACAGTATGATCCTGAATGGTGCTTTTTAATGTATTATTTGATTATTGTGAATATATATATATATATACATATAGTATATATTTTCATTGCTTTTCTGCTTTATAGATGGCAATTCATCTTATAAAGTTTAAAAAATAGATCACATGTTTAGTAGTAGAATTAGAATTTCAACCAGGCTACCCCCTCCAAAACTCAAACTACATTTTGGGGGGCAGTATTGGGAATAGCATTATTCTTATTAATTGTTTTCAATACTGAGGACAGAACCCAGCGTCTGAGACTTACGAGGTAAGCACTCTGTTACTGAACTACGTTTCCAGTTCTTTCAAAACTGTTTTATTTTGAGACAGGGTGTCATCATGTTGCCCAGGCTGGATTTGAACTTGTGATCCTTCTGGCTCAGCATCCTGAGGAGCTGGGATTACAAGTATATGCTGCTGCACCTGGTTTGATTTTATTTAATGCAATGCTGATAATTAAATGTAAGACCTTGTACATGGTAGGTAAGTGCTTTACCACTGAGCTATACTGAGTGGTAATCCTAAACCACACTTTTGACATTATACAGAGATGTGGAACTCTTACCCATATGGTTGTAAAACATCTAGCTTATTTTAAGATCCATGGTCTTCTGAATCAAAGTACCATGTATGTAAGTGTGAGTACATGTGTTTAGGTGTGCTCTCTTTTCAATCAGTTAAGAATTTTGTACCTGTGCCAAATCTGTACTACTATGTTTTTTTAAAAAAATTGTTAAATCATTCAAAGTGCTCTTTGGAGTATGGAGGAGCAAGGCTTTAAGCGTACTGGACTGGTAACGTTAAAATATTTCTGTAGGAAAATACTGTAGACCAGAGACTTATCTAAAACATTAGAGTAAGTATGGTGCCACCTTGAAAGATGATTATCCTGAAAATTACAGTTCTGGCAGTATCTGGACAATCACAAACAAATCAATAACCTCCCAGTTTACAACATAGCTTGCTTGTTTGTCTTTTGCTTGTCTTCCTTCCTTCCTTCCTTCCTTCCTTCCTTCCTCCCTCCCTCCCTCCCTCCCTCTCTCTCTCTCTCTCTCTCTCTCTCTCTCTCTTTCTTTCTTTCTTTCTTTCTTTCTTTCTTTCTTTCTTTCTTTCTTTCTTCTCTTCTTTTGACAGGGTGGCACTATATGTTCTAGGTTGGCCTGACATCACCATATAGCCCAGACTAGCCTCAAACTCATGGTAGTCCTGCCTCAGCCTCCCAACTACTGGAATTACAAGCAATTGCCGCAACGTCCAGCAGATACTTCATCTACGACACCAGTTCGGATCTCCTTAAATGCATGTCTTTATTCAGTGAGTCTGAACCTCAAGGATGGGACTTGTGATTCTGTATTTCTACGATGCTTTCAGAGAATGCTGGTCTGCTTGTCCTTGACCAAACTTTGAGAAGTGAGGCTTCTAGACAAATACCATTTCCTGTTACGACACATAGATGAAGTAGACAAAGACTCTAATCTTACTGTCTTAGTTCCTTTTCTCTTGTTGCTGAGATAAAGTATCTAACACCCAAAGTTAAAGGAGGAAAGGCTTACAGTTTGTAGAGGTTTTAGTCTGTGATTGGCTGGCTCCAAGGTAGGGTGGCCTGGCAGAAGGGCATCACAGAGGAGAACAGTTCATGTGCCCACAGTATAGCAAAAGCAGCAAGGGAAGCAGAGACAAGACTCTTTCTGTCCTTTATATTGTATGCAGGCTACTCACACAGGGTGAGCATAGTGTTCACACCTTAATTCCAGCTGGGCTGATTTAGTTAGACACCCTTAATCCTGGCATTACACACTCCAGATTCAGCCACCTCTGAAAAAGCTTTGAGACCAGATGAGGCTTTGCAGGCACATCTAGACACAAAGTATAATATTCAATAAGGTATTTTTACTGCGTTAGCTATCATATTTTAAACTGCAGGCTTAGAAAGTATGATCTTGATTGTCAAATGAATAATAATCCTTTTCGGGAACATTCATAACAGTTAATTATTGTCAATTGGTAGGTAACTCCATCTCTAGCGATATTTCAGGAAAAGGTTCTGGATGAAAGTCTAGCTATTGCAGGTCTCAAACACAGAATGAGAAGGTGTGAGAATAATTCCAATGTGCAAAGACAAAATAGAGAAAATTTAAAATGCACTTGAGAAATTAAAACTGTGGTAAAATTCAAAAGCAACAGGCACAAAGCAGAGTATTCAAAGCCACCAAACCAAATTTGAATGTGTCGTAGGCCTGAGAAACATGGATTGAAAGACCGGAAGGCCACAAAAAGTCACAAGCTACTGATGAATCGGCAATAAGATACTATAGTGGGATGAAAACAAAAGTACCAAGATGCTGTTAAAGTGTAAAGCCTTGTTTCCACTAGAGCTTTGCCCTATGTTATTAGGATTTTATGTACAACATGTCAAAGGAGATATAGAAAAATTGGGAAGATTTAAAAGGCAGCCACCCCACATGTCTCTGGGTGAGAGAAATTTTCTCTATTTTGTAGAATGCACAGCTGTGCCCTCTCTGATCAGTTGGCTTATTCTCCTCTTGGAGTCATTTACAACATTACATAAAACTAAGACGCAGCAAGACTTCTAGTCACCAGGAACCCCTGTTAAACTCATTGCCTCTTCTACGATGTACATGTTGGAAATTTTAGTTCCTCAAAGCAGTGAGTTTCCTACTTTGCCACAGCAAGCAGTGTGAGCTCTAACACACGAAGTCTCCTAAGAAATACCATGGTATTGGACGAGTTGTTTCATTACAAGAGAGGCACAAAGTTGGTAGCATTGCCAATGGAATGAGCCCAGAAGCAAATCTCTATCAGTGGGCTGGTGTTTGATAATCGTTTAGAACTTTTTGGCCCAAATGCATCAGTGAACAGAGGTACATTGGGTATCCGGGAAATCATACAGAAAGCCAAAACTCATGGAAGTTCAGGGACTCTTGTAGTTTCTTGTTTTAAATTTATTTTACACTTGTTCAAGGACATGGTTGGGAAACTCACAGCGCACTGAATGCCATTACCAGCAGGAGCTTAATAGCCAAGTTGATTTGACTTGATTTGGGGTAGCAGGTGTTGATTTCTTTTTCTTTCTTTCTAGACAACTAGAAGTTTCTTTGGGTTCTGTCCTGGCCTAAGTTTCTCTCCATGCATAGTACTAGCTGGTTCTCAGGGGCACCGGTTCAGTAAGTACCATTCACTCACCAGGACAGTTGACGGATTATGTCCACTTGGGTCAGTATGGTTCTGGGTGTGGCTGAAGGGATTTAGCGAAGACAGAAGACCCAATCTGGGTAGGCTTGTTCCCTGAGTGGGACAATAGACAAACAAAGGAAGGCTCCCTTCTGGTTCTTTGGAGGAGCTCAGTCTTCACCTTCACCAGGGACGGTGTCTCCTGACTTCCAGAGCAGACACATCAGCCTTCAGTACTGACTGAGCCCTCAGCCTCCAGCGCGGATCCTTTGGCCTCTTGATCTGGACTCACACGAGACACCGTGGTGGGCTCCAGGCCTTTGGCTGGTTCCTGGGGTCTCCAGGGCACAGACAGCCCTTGTGAACCCGTTCACACTTGACATGGTGGGCAGCCATCATAAACCTACCATGTACATCCTTATGTATTTATATATCATGCATTAAACCTGTCTCGCTCGTGAGCACTGACCTACGCACCCACTGAAGAAAATTCATTCATTCGTCGAAGGAAGAAAAAGTGGATGGGATTTGGCTCTTCAGCTGGAAGAACACATGTTTCTATCCACACACCTTTAACGTCTTTCCCTGCTCCTACTAAGCCAAGAAGGAAACAACATTTTCCTTTCCCAGGGGAAGTGTAAGAACTCGCTGATGGATCTGTCCTGGCGGGGCACACATTTGTTTGCTTAGGCTCCGAAGTAGGCCTAGAAAGCTGGCCAGATCAAGTCGTCAAATGTTTACACTTCCTGAAAGCCAGTGGTGTGTGGAGACTGGATAAGTAGGTCAATGCACATGTTTATTTGTTCTCGATAAGTCAATGGCTGTGACAGAAGCCTTTATTTTCCTGCGTCATTTAGTATTCTTGGAATCCATGGGTATTATTCCTTATTTTATTGTAAAGATGCTGAAGCCCAGAGGAATCATAAATTGTGCAAGCTCATGGAATGAGTGCCATCCTTCCCAGTATTGAGTTTTATCATGTGATATCTTCTTTTAATTGGTGTGAGTAAAAGAATGACCAAGGCATGCCCCTTGCTTCTTAGGAGCTTAGAGTTGAGCGCTCAAGAGAAGCTAGACTGGGGTATTATTTTAAGTGCTGTTAGAGACCTTTGTAGGTGACACATTATTCTTTGCCTGCTTCAGTGCTATGTTCTGGGAGTGGTTCCATTTCTTCCCATCAAGCTGCCCTTCTGCCAACTCTCCAGCTCTCTCTGCTTCCAGGGTGCTCCCACCCTGTCAGTTCTGGGCACTAAATGACTTCTTGTGGTCGAGCTTCAAGCCTCCCACCAACGTTAGCTGGTTCGCTGGTGCTACTCACACCTCTGCAAAGCACCCCTCTGTTAAGTTCTTTCATGTAAATCCTTCTAGTGGTTCTGTCTGCTTCTTCTGGGGACTCTGACTTATGTAGTCATGGACCTTTAACGCTGATGAAATGCTTTTGTTCTCGTGTGGTTTCATATGCTCCAACAAATTAAGGGATGTCATCCTTGTAGTTCTAATAAAAGTTTAAAATCAAAAGAAACATGTAACTCAGTATATGTGAGACTAAGAACTAATGAAATACAATTTGCCACATGATTTCATGTGGTGCCTAGGGTGGTCATCTGCTGCACTGTACGTTGTGTTGCTGCTGACCGTCCCTTCCTGTGCGGCAGGCGTCTGCTGCCATGTGCAGTGCAAGGACTCCGTTCTGCCTCCCTGGTTCTTTTTAATCTCCTGAAAAATCTTCATTCATACAGTGAGTGCTGAGGTCATTTGACCTTCACTTTGAAAGAAAGTTGAATTTATGTATTTAGTCAGCCTCCGTTCCTTTCTCCTTGGCTCTATGTAATAAAGGAGTACAGTTTGTAAACAGAAACACAAACACACACCCTGTATTGCCTGGCAGTGTTTCATTATAAAGTGACCATCCTCATGACACAGGCTAGGCCTTTGTTAATTTTTATAGCACTGGAAATAAAACTATGTGTTTGAAAATTTAAAACAGCATAAATGATAGTTATGTCTGAGGACCCTCAGGTGTCTGGTACTTGAGTTCAAGTGCAAAGCCACTAAAGGTCAGTAAGCAAAGGACCCAGGCAGGGGACCCAGGCAGGGGACCCAGGCAGGGCTGAGTCTAATGCATGCATCCCAGATGTGATTTCAAACTGTGATTCCCCCCCACTGCTCCCCCACCCCCTGCCCTGAGTTAAGCAGGGCCTTTGTCTGCTTCCTGAGAGGAGCAAGGGCCGCAAATAAACAAAGGACTGGGGCTGGGCACTGTGCAGCACTGCAGATAAGACTGATCCTCAGACATGGAAATTAGAGACCAAAGTATCCTATGAGAGAGAGAGAGAGAGAGAGAGAGAGAGAGAGAGAGAGACAGCGACAGAGACAGACAGAGAGACAGAGACAGAGACAGAGACAGAGACAGAGAGAGGTCAAGCAGTGAGAACCCTCCATACCCCACAGGTTTAGAAAGTTGCGTCCTAGTTTGGCTCTGCTATTAACTTTCACTCCTCATAACTTTTCAGGTCTTGTTTCTCTTATTTATAAAATGGGAGAGAACAATTGAACTAGAAGACTTTTAATATGTGGTTACAATACTGTTAACCAAGTTCCAGTCCAAAAAAGACCAAGATGGTAAGGGCTTGGGGGCATGAGCACACATGCATGAATTAGGAAGTTGTCTCTAAAAGTTAGCCTTCTGTTTGGTTCCCAAACAAACCAGCACTGGTTTGCATTTCAGAGCTCTCTGAGGCTTGGCATGATGAGGCTGCTTCCCCCAGGCACATCTCTTCTTGGCCAGGCAAGGAAAGTTCTTTAGAAGGATGTGAGGAACCCAAGCAATAGCGGAGATCTTTCTGCGCCCCAAATGAAAACTAGCAGTTGCCATTCACGCGAAAGCCCTAAGCCTTTTCATTGCTTTGAGGGACAAAAGAAACTGTCTAGAGCTTTAAACTCATTAAATGACCGCACGTAGCATCGGCACGCATCATGGGTCTTCTTTTACCTGTTTCCAGGGGCAAATGCCTACCCCTCCATAGTGCTCAGCTGGGCTTAGCCACCTCTGGGCCCTGCGCAGGTACTGGGCTCACACGTCCTGATTCCCACTGCTGGAGCGGGGCCTGTGGTCAGCTCCCGAGTCGTGCGCAGGGCTTATGGCTGGCAGGTGGGCAGGAGAACTTGTTCTTCCAAATCAGCAAGCCATCCTAAATGCTGTGGGGGTGAGCCGGTGAATTCTATTCCTACATTCTAACACTGTTGCCTTGGGGTCGAACCCAGTTCCCAGGGCCGGAAACAAATCCAGAATGTTCCATGATGTCTTCCGGTGTGGACTGCCAGGACCAAGAGTGATATTCACCCACACACAGATCACCAGGTTGTTGAGGACTCAGCTTCTCCAGGCCTTCATATAATTCTTACTCAGCTTCATTTCTTTATTTTTTTTTAACTTCATTTCCCTTGTCTTTCCAATTATACTCTCAGAGCAAATCTTCACGTGGTAGAAATGGTCCTTGTATTTCTTCCTGTGTGAAAATAACATCTCCGTGTCTGCCTGCACCATGTAAGTTTGACTGTGTGTATCTCTTGCCTATCTACCAATCCATTTATCTATCTATCTACTTCCCTTGTCTGTTTCCCCACACACACATGTACCTGCATAGTCACAAACATGCTGAGAGCATCAGTCCGGGTTTCATATCCCCAGGTTTATCATTTTAAGATATTAAACTTCTGGAACACGAGAGCCAGATGCATTTCCCACTATTTATAAGATGTCAGTCCTCCTCCTCCTCCACAGCTGGGAGAGCTGAGAAGCAGTGAGCCGAGCTGCTTGGTCTGTTGTGCTTTCCCTGTGGGCCTGGTGCCATGCTGGTCACCTGTCTGGCTCCTGCCATACCCCATGACAGAGCTACTGCTGTGATTTCTCTCCCATCAAGGGGCAGTACAGCCTGCAGTGACTGTCTGAGGTCACACAGCCGGGAAGATGTTGGGCAAAGGCTCAGACCCTACATGACAGACTTCAAGATTTGTTCTCTCTGACACGATGACTTGCTGTGTCCTGGTTTGGTTTTTGATAGAAACTTAGTTTTCATTTATTTTATTTTACTTCTCGGGCAGGGAACTATTGCATTTAACTTTTGACCACTCTGTGCTGAATGGTACAACACAGATCTAAATCTTACCAGTGGCCAATACTTTCTCAGGTGTTAGGAGAAATAACAATAAAAATAAAAACAATCAAAACAACAACAACGACAAAAACTCACCTTAGCCATGTGTTGGTTTGCACAAAGGGCATTCACTTGCACCCAAAGTTTAAAAGGCCTGTATTTTCCATTTACAGATGTAATTGTTAAACATTCATTTTGAATTCATAATGAAGGCCCGGAGCAGATGGTGCAGACTTGAAAAGATGTATACTGCAAGCAGCGCTGCCCTGTTACAAGAAGGGTTACATGGCTCTCTCCTGTGCCAAGAGGTCCTGAGGCTGGGCAGAAAGCAGATGAGTGTGGACCGCGTTGAGCTGAATTTCAGTGCAGAATGCTTTGGAGCTGGTCCCTGCATCTTTCAGGGCCATCCTGATGTCCTGTGAAATTCCCCAACGTCAGAGGGTCAGAGGCGAGGAACTTAGCCAGAATTAACTCAGGCAGAGCTGCGGAGGATGCAGGCTGGGCCCGTGCCTGAAGTCCATGAGTTGCCCACTGTGGGCTCACTCCACCGGCTCCTGCAGGCTGGGCCCTGGCTTTACTCTGAACCCATCTCTCCTTCCAAGGGGGATCTCCGCGATTCATTTTTATGCTTGGGGTTGGGGGCTGGGTAGGGTCATTGCCCTCGGTGATCTGCGTAGTAGTTCATGCTCTTAATATTTCACAGTATTTAGTATGTTGCCACATGTGTAAATGTCTGTATCTGACTCTTTCCACGTGGGAGACAAAGATTTGAATTGAGACTCAACTGCTTGCAGACAAACTCATTCATTGTCTAGGAGAGTCTATGGCTACATTGAAGCTGTGTTGAAGACCCAATATATAACCTTCTTCAAGATCCTTATGTATTTTCAGGAGATTATGTTTTAAAAGTTAAGTTCTGGAAAGAACGATTAAAATGAGAGAGTCCTCTATTAAATTTTAAGTGTACCATGCAGCTTGTTAGTGATAGGCACACCGCTACCCAGCAAGGTTCTGGAAATTAAGTGAAAGTCTTAGATGAGACAGATGAACACTGAACGGTGTAACTCCAACTTCAGGAGGCTAGAACAACCTGGATGAAAATCCTCAAATAGTGTCACAAAAACTAGACTTATACTTAAGAGTGTGTTTGTGTTCATTCTTCACACTCCCTTCCTCTATGAGAACTGAAATATTTTGCAAAAATTCTTTTTCCTCAAAAAAGTCCTAGTCCACTGGGGGAAAGTTAAAAAAAAAAACTCATTGTGATTCTTTCCATAATCTCCCCCAAATAAGTAGGTAATGTATGTGGAGGCTGGTTAAGGGGAACCAAAGTGCGGGAAGTGGGCTGTATCCACAAAAGCCACACGCTGGGGCGTCCTCGGAAAGCGACGTCCCTTCTGCAGGTGGGAATTCTAAAACACCTGTTAAATGGACCAGCCTAATTTCTCTCATCTGCCAGTAATGAACGCTGTGGAAGGAACAGAGGCAACTAGTAAATGGTGTGTGCTTATCGCTCAGGTTGTATTCATCGGTTCAAAGCATAAATTGTAGAAGTTTTATTTATGTAAGACGTGCCTCACAAACTTCAAATTATTAGGTTCTGTCATATTATTGAGAAGGAAGTAAACACTTGGTACCTGTTATTTTCACAGGCTATTGGAAGAGTTGGTAAGCACATAAACATTTCTGGAAAGAACTGTTTGTAGAATATATAATAGTTCTAACAGCATGGTCATATAACAATGTAGGTTTACCCTGGAGACAGGACAACTGACCCAAGGGCTGTAGTGTTGACTCTGCAGCTGGGTTCACCCCGATAAGCTGCCTCCATCTAAATGTATTCCTTGTCTGTTAAATGAAGAGGGTGAGATCTATTCTTACTTCAGAGAAATGTTGTAAGATCAAATACAAAAAAATAGGTGAAAACCTTCTGCAAATTTTAAAGTCCTTTGAAAATACCCATGATTTCTAGAATACGATGTTAATATAAAATTTCTCACCCTATTGATATTTTGGGCCAGATAATTCTGTTTGAGGAAGAAGAGTGGTCTTGTGCATTACAGGTTTTGAAATATCCCTGGCCTTAAATCCCTAGATGCTGGTAGTATGTGCAGTTGTGACAACCAAAAATATCTCAGACTGTGTCAAATGTGCTCTTAGAGTAAAATTGTCCCCAGGTGAGAATACTATGTTAATAGAATGCAGGATCCTCATCTTGGAAGTTATTAATAAATAGAAGGTGATTTTTTTTTTTACAGACCGAATTCCCAGGATCTATTTTCTTTAGAGGCAGGCTGACAATTTTTTCATTCAAAGAAGACATGAACTGAAAAGATTGGTTTAAATTGTAATTTCTGAGTATCAACTGTGAGTTCATCCGTGTGTAATGTGATGACCACTCTGTTGGACGGCCAGTGGAACAAGGTGTGAGTGTCCATTACAATGAGATAGAAGTCAAAGTAAACCAGCAAAAGCAAGGCCCCTGTCCAAAAAGAAGCCAGGGAAGTCTGCAAGTGAAATTTCTAGTGCCAAATAAAACCCAGCCCAAAGAGTGGGTGGGAGATAGGAATGTCTCGGCAAAACAAAGCAAAGCAAGTTAAAAACTCATCTGGCTTTGTCAGTTTGTGTGTGTGTGTGTGTGCGTGTGTTTAAATGACTGAGAAATGAGGTGATTGATAAGCATTCAGTATAAAAAGCAACACAGAATGATAAGATCAAAGCAGATTCTTAAATGTTCAAATCTATACAGCAGTGCTTGTAGAAGTGACCACTTCAGATGTGTCTTACAAGAGTTTCCTAGGGTCTTGAGTTCCTGGGCATCTCATGGTTAAAGTGAGTGTCACTGAGGAGGAGAGGTAAAAACTGGGGTGATACCAGTCCTAGAAATGTGGGTTCAAGGTCAATCTCCCCTACAAAGAAATACTTTGGATACATTACTTAATCGGTCAGCCTAGGTCTCCTCCTATGTGGACTGCAACTAATAAGCTTAATGATTCTTTTGAATATGAAGATGATTGTCCTGAATTGCCATCCATAGAACATACATCTCAAGTGTCTAGTTAATAAATAGTTATGATGTTGCAGTAGCTACGGTGCGTAATTATTAGTGGAATTAGTGCTAGTAACAGCTGACATTTATTAAGCAAATTATTTTCCAGAAAGCATGTGCTTGCATAGTTTATATTCTTTCTTAGCTCCACGAGACAATTGTACAGAATGAGCACCATTCATATTTTTCCAGGTGATGAAACCAAAGCTAAGAGAGAAATGTCCTGCACACAGTAACACACATCCAAAGCAGCAGAGGTGGAATTTGAAACCAAGGCTTTTGGTCCCCACAACCCACCATCCTACCTGCTCTTTCAAGCATTTCAGCCAGGGCTTGGTGCATTAGCTCTGGCATAGCCTCTTGTGTTTGTATGTGTGTGCATTCGTCATTATCCTCTTTAAAGTGATCTCGGCTTCAGTTACAACAGAAGGCCTCTAATTCATAATTTTTTTTTTAGCTTTACCATGCTGTGAAAGCAATACCCACTCAGTGGAAACCAGGCTTCCAATTTTGAATGTTGATCTTTCCCCAGGCTTTCTGTATGGGATGTGATGCCCCCTCGAGGCCCTGGGCTTCCCATCTGCTCTGTGATCGCGAGAGTCAAGCCATGTTGTCCAAGCTCGCCGGCCCTCCCTTCCTTGTCTCTCCTGCCAAGCAGCGTCATCTTTCCTTTCCTGTCCTGTCAGCATCCTGCCAGAGCTCTGTTGCTTTTACTTTTCCCCACAGATGTGCTTGGGCAAGAACGTGATCATCTCCTTTGTGTCAGAGCGGGAACATCTGTGGAAGCTTACTGGGGAGCTTGCCGAGGTACGTATGAAGTTTTTAAAAGAACTTTAAGCCATAGAATTTACCTTATACATTCATAGGCATATACTAGGTTCTTATGATTGATATGATCATTATGTACTGCAAAGGTGCTAATAAAAACTAAAAAAGTAAAATAACACAAATAAATTTAAAAATAACTGGCGACCTATGTGGTTCCTTACAAGCATTACGTCAGAGACCTTACCGTGTGTTCTACATGCCACATTGGTTCTGCGAGCATTCTGCGATTACAGAAACAAAATCCTTTTCAAATGAGCTCAGTGTTGTGGCATTGATGTTACTGGATTTAGGGGGAAAAGGAGATTTTAGAGTGTTGGTAAGTGTTGTGGTTGACACATTGGGTCAACTTGAGAAGTTCAGAAGTTTAACTGAGAGACTCAGCAGGGAGCCAGGATCCTTACTTTGTAAACATGCTCATCCTGTGCAGAGGAGGGCAGGGAGATTTTGTGAGTGCTACCCCTGCCCTGGAGCAGGGCAGGGGCTGTGTACAACATAAGCAAGGAGAAGAGGTTTGCTTCTTTCCTTTTGCTCTGGCTGCTGCCTTGAAGTGCTGCCCAGTGCCAGGCCACCCTGCCTCGGAGCTAATTGATTATGGACTGAAACCTGTACAACTAGAAAATAAAGAAACCTTTCCTTCCCTAATCTTGGGCATCAGTATTTTGTCTCAACAACAAGAGAAAAGAATCCAAAACAAGAACTATCCTTTTTTATTCTCTCGAGGGTGAAACCATCTGAGGGGTAGATGAAGGGGTTGGAGGTTCAACTGAAACTCTGTCCATTTGGAGAGGAAACTGTTTGGATGCTGTGATTGTAGACTCACAGCCGAAGACAGTTGTTAAAACTTGACCCTAGAATCTCAGAGTTAATGTCCTTTTACCCCCGTCCTTGTCCCAGCTGCCCCAGAGAGCACCAAGGACAGCAGACCCAGAGAGAGGTAGGGATGGAGATTGGATATGGTTTTCTAGATCTTCCACATGGAGACACAAGGCTGGGGAAGTGACGCAGCTTTTTGTGGTGTCACAGACTCACCTGGTAACCTCGGGTTCTAGCCCTTTGTTGTGATCACATATACTACATGGTGATTGTACACCTGATTTTCCATGTGTGTTCCTCCAAACAGCTGTAATGTTAATGGAACAGTGAGAATGAAGTGGGAATGCGATGAGGAAACAGTAGGGGGAAAGTCTGCTTCCATCCTGCAGGATTTCACAGAGCTGATGCTGCGCATGCGCTGTAAGGCTCGCAGGTTAGCCTCACAGACTTCCCCGAGTGGATGTTCCACCAAACACTCGCTGATAAATGCTGTCTGAAGATGAATGCGGGGTGGGGGGTTGTTATTCTTTAACTGGTAAGCCCTTCAAAGAGGACTGAAACTCTATGAATAGAAAGCCTTGCAGAAAATTAGCTAAATTATCTTTATTTAGCATGAGGCAAAGATTGAAACTAACAGCTTTTGGTGAAGCATTCTTTTATATTAAAAGGACATTCACACAGGCATGGACCCATGCAGTGCAGAGGCCTGCTTGTACCTTTGAGGTACATGTGCACCTATGTGTATCCATCACATGGGTGAAAGTATATGTACGTGTGCACACATATTTTCTTGAGGACGCAGGGATGATTCTTATTTTCTGCTATCTTTTTTCAACCTGACTTCCCACAAAAATTTAACTTTTCCCTCCTTTAACTTGAGACATTTTTCCTAATTCAATGAACCTTTGTAAGATCTTGGCATATGGAAGCAGATCAGTTAAGTGGTTTATAGGGTAGGTGGAGGAACTGTCCTCAGTGCCCTCTGGGGCAGCTGGGATAAGGACAGGGGGTAAGAGGACATTGACTCTGATTCTAGGGTCAAGTTTTAACAACTGTCTTTGGCTGTAAGTCTACAATCACAGCATCCAAACAGTTTCCTCTCCAGTTCACCTCCAACCTCTTCATCTACTGCTCAGATGGTTTCACCATCGAGAGAGTAAAAAAGGATAGTTCTTGTTTTGGATTCTTTTCTCTTGTTGTTGAGACAAAATACTGGTGCCCCAAATTAGGGAAGGAAAGGTTTCTTTACCTTCCAGTGTTAACATTGGCTCCAGCTTCTTTATGAAGAGTTACATTTTATGCCGTGTTGTCTGATGCGAAGCACAGTCCTGTATCACACATCCTAAGCCCCGGTGGAATGGTAAGGTAGTTGGCTCTGGGACAATACCTGGGTATGCTTGGAGGCTCCAGGGCTGGCCAGGAGGGAACCGAACCCTGGTGAACTCTTTGAGAGCCCTGAGGTTATCACAGCCTCCTGTGACAGTTGCCTCGGGTTAGAGACCAACATCTTTCATAATTGATTATTCTCCTCTTGGAAAACTTCCTATTCTTGCAGTAAGTTTTTTTCTCATGAAACTTGCCTGTCATCTCAGCTGAAAATGGAACAGACTGGAAGAGGTGATGATCTACAGAAAGATGACTGCATGTCTTGGACATCCTTCCAAGCATCATTCAGATGCTTCTTATTATAGTGCTTGTACTTGAGGACAGTCACACTCTCGCGGCAGTGTAGTTGCAACTGCGATGGCACTTTCCTTATAAACCCCGTTTCCAGGTGCTCATGACAGCCTTGGGGGAAATCGCTCTTTAGGCTGAAATTTCTCATATCCGTTCTCACCTTGGAAAGTGACATTCTTGTTTTGAAAGTCTGGCAGAAAGCTTTGAGTCTGTGATTTCATACGTCCTCTCCAATGGCCCCATAGAGTGGCAGTGCGATGAAGATTTAGTATAAACGAGGTTTGGAAAGTTGAGGATCCTTGTCTGCATGATAGTTGGGAGTTGAGATTCTGTGATTGCTCAGTAAAGTTTGGCCTGAGCGGCTAGGGAATATCACAAATGACTTTAATTCTCTGATTTCTGGGTAGTGAAATTAATTCTAGGAGCAGTGAAATGACTCTGCAGGGAAAACTTGGATTTGATTTTTCCACAGCAGTCTAGGCATCCTGTGTTGAAATAGACATGAGTCTATGGCTGTGGTATGGCTTCACTCTCTCTCTCCCCTCTTTGTACCAGTTATTACTCATCTAGCCTGAAGTCTCTTCTCTACTGTATTCTAACAGAGCTCTAATCTTGCTCTGAAATCTAACTCATAGGCCACATTCTCTGTAAAGGTTTCCACCTGTTATTCAAGGTAAGACCTTTGTATCTGAATAGCTTATCTGAATGACTAACGTCATGCTCACTGGATTTTCCCTCCTATGATACTTCTTAATATGTCTTCTACTTACTCCTCTTCCTTCTGTTAGCTTGAAGGCTTCCTGAGAACATTAGGATACTTCATGCATGTTAGGTGCCCAAAAAAAATTTGCTAGACTGATTCACTTATTAGCACCATGTATCGAACACATGCCTAATACTCTTTAAGGCAATAGTAGTATGTTTAGAGATTTTGAACAGAAGTGCCTAAATGGATATGATTCTTGCCCTCTGCATATATATATATATATATATATATATATATATATATATATATACGTGTGTGTGTGGTGTGTGGTGTGTAACAAGGAAGTAGACAAATAAAAAGCAGCAGATCTGGCAGAAGGGATTCAGCACCAGACCTGCTGTGGAAAATGCCTTTCAGCCACCGTGATAGACAATGGTTGAAGAGCTTGTGGGAACTTCTTTTCTGGATCTCTTGGCATCATTAGGGTAATAGAAAGTATGTTTTTGTAAAAAAAAAAAAAAGAGCTACTAGTAGAGGTTAATCCAAACTGCTTTCTCTAGTAGTTTTCAAGTTGTTCTTAAATCTATTTGTAGTAACCTATGGCAAAAGTTAGTTCTTCTAGCAGCAATTTCGGGGAGAGGAGGGATCTTTCATATCCTTTTTAAAAAAATGGGTGGAATACACCATGCCCCCATTCATGTGAGATTATTGTAGAATAAATATAAGTTGAAATACAGACATGTGTTAAAGTTAAGCTTTAAAATATCTCTTCTCCCCCATTTTTAGCACTTCTGTTAGCAATATCTTCCCACTGATTGATCGTAGATGCACCTTGTCTTTTCTGCTGTATTGAATTTGAGGTTGGCCCTGCTGAGGAGACCCAGCCTGACAAGGAGGATGTGGCCAAAGACCAGAGCCAGCCCTATGGGTCGCTCCTAAAATGACACCAGAAGCAGGCATGTGAAGGAGCTCTCTAAGCTCCTGGCTCTGCGATTGTTGTGTTTGCTGTCTGATTACTGAACAATCCATTTCTTTGAACAGAGTACCTTTCCGGTCAATTTTCAAATGGATTTGGGTGTTGGAAGATATCCTCAGTCTCTGTGATTAAATCCAACTCAGGGTTTGAAAGCAGGCATTCTGCTCATTGGGATAATTAACTAAAGCTTATCCCACTTTATCCTAAATCCCTGGTGACCTGTTTTAGGTGTAATGTTCCAAGAATTGTGATCTGAAGGTAGAAACAACCATAGTAGATTGGCAGCATCTTGCCAGCCTTTCAGGGCTTGCTTTCCCTCCCCAAATCTCCTTCTCTGTGACTTGATCGTTCTACCTGGATGTGAACCTGGGTTCAACATTCTTTTTTAGCACAACTGCCAGATGCAATCTTGGCGTGAGGACCCTAGTGGGAGGAGCACTGAGACCAAGTTAATCAGCAAGCTTCTGGCTTGCCTTGAAGGCAGCAAATGCTCCATCCGTGTGACCTTGAAAATGTTAGGTGTGTGCACTCACAGCTGTGCACACACATCCCCTGTTCTCCAGTGTGCTCACTGTGCTAGCCTGAAAACTCTTGGTCCCTTGTTCTCTGCTTCTCCTTGCCTCTGTCTATTTCTCTGTCTGTCACACACACACACACACACACACACACACACACACACACACACACACACCACACACACACACATGCAGAGTCAAGCAAAATGAAGGCAAAGAAGTAACAAAAGAACCCAGCAATAATATCTTAACCCTCAGATAGAACAAAGCCCTTCCGTTCCACTCTCTGTTCTATCCTTAGCTTCAAAAGGAAGAAACAAACATGAGAAAATGACCCAACTAATTTCACAATTACAGAATAAGGTGAAATGGCATTGAAACAGCGATGAAGAATTGCTCTTTGTATTAAAAAGCTTTACCTCTGTATGGCAAACACACCTTCTTTTCCTTCCATTCCACTTTTTTGACCTCTGCCGTTATCTCTAGATTTATCCACTGTACTAGATGGTTTTTTCACATCAGTAAGCACCATCCAAAATCTAACAATCACAAAGAATCAGAGAAAATAAATCAATGTCCACAAACAACTGACCGATTTTGGCAAGTAAAATTTATTCACAAAAGCTACAGTTGGCTGGGGACTCTCTTGTCTCACATCCACAATGCCCTTGATTCAGACACCAGCGCGGTGAGCGCCAGGTGGCAGCCAAGATGGGAAGATGCGCATTGTTCCACCAGCGGCTTTGTTCCCCGAATGCCTGTCCTCGCCCTCTTTTGAAAATCTCAGAGGTGCACTTTATTCTAGATACGATTGTTATTCTACTAATTGAAGAAATTAAAGTTGAGCAGGCTTTTCCTCTTCTTTCAGGGGTGCGGTGGCACAAAGGAAGATTGTCCATCTTTGAGGACAGGCGTGGAGGATTCTCGGGGGCTGCTGAGTGTGTGGTATCATTGCTTTTCAGACGCTGTGCTCATGCATTGGCTGAAACAGTCTTAGTGGAGGCTTCCATATTTCATCTCTGTATTCTGCCCAGGATTAATTGCATACTTTTTACCCAGAGGGACTTTGTGTTTCCTATTCCCTGCCAAAGCTAGCGATATGGTGTTTCAAATCTCTCTCTCTTATTATCCAGTTTATATTATCGTTTACACTGAGAGGAATTTATCTTCTCTTCTAGAGGAAAGCCTGTCTGTGAGAGTGGAGCAAGAGGCTGCATACTTTGCTCCAGGTGAAGAGAAAGCGGAAGAAGAAAAGGGAAAAAAGAGAGGAAAGAAACTCTGGCAGAGTTTCTAGGTCACGGCTGTGTGTTGGGATGGTAAATATAGAAAGAATGCATTATCTTACTAGTGAGCAAGGGCTTCAGACCTGAAAACACAGAGTAATCGAGTGCACTGATGGTAATTAATTGACAATTATAGTTTGCCCTCAGAACTCTGCCTTTGTAAGACAATGAATGTCAAAGCCCTCAATGAAGCCTCTTGCCTGCCGTGGAAGGAAGTGAGTATTAGAAGCACCATTTTCTAGCACTGAGAGGGAAAATCATGGTGGAGGTCAGTGGCTCTTCCAGTGACTTGTTATTCTGCAACTACCACTCAGTGGGGAAGAAAGGAGCCCTCAGTCAGTTTACCAAGGTCTGTGTTTATGCCACTGAAGTGGCGGGCAGTGACCTGCTCGAGTGGCCAGTGTGTTCTGTGGGCAGTTAGTTGCTAAGCTGATACATGGTTCACGCATCTCTTTCTCACCTATGCTGGCTGGCTGGTTGGCAGACTCTTATCTGGTCAGAGCATGGAAAATCCAGGCTTCCTGTTCCGAGAGCAAGCTGGGTTGACCTCTCCTGCACAGACAGTATTTAATTTGCAGTGGTTTGATGAGGTTAGGCACCTTGCTCTGCACCGTTGTGTTCTCCTGGCTATGTGTTTGCCAGACATAATTTCTGTTGGTGCCTTGTCATTTGGGGCTGATGGAGAGGGGCCTGAGAGGAACAGAGGAGAGACATGCGTGTCTGTCTGGGCAGGGCTGCCTTGCCCTTTCCTGTTCACCCTCCTGCTGGTCTTTGATTGGCAGCTGCTGCTCCCCTCTTCCCTGAGCCCCCTCCACGGGAAACAGGAAAGATTAGCTCTGCTTACATCTCGAGCCAGGGCTGTGTCGTGGGTTAGGCTGGCAGAGAGACCAAACAGCTTCATCTTCAGGAGCAGGAGACTCTTTCTCAAAGTCACCTTGCAGCACCCACATGCTTCCAAGTCACTTTGGGAAGCTACCTCCTGGCTCCACTATTGATACCTGGGGTTCTGGTTTATAAAGGTGATTCCTAAACTTTTCCAGTATGAGCACTGTGCGTGTTTGTGTGTGTGTGTGCGCGCGCGTGCATGCGATTGTTAGTTTATGTGCGGGGAATGTGTGCATGTGTCCAATATTTTGTAGAATATGCCCTTCACCAGTTACCCCATGATAAAATTTCATGTTATTATTAGTCCTTTTAATTCTTACTCTGTAGGGAAATGCATAATGACAAGCAGCTATTATAAATTCAGTAACGATTTTTGTGCAGAACTCATTTTACTTACAACAATATATAATGCACTTGAAAATAAAATAAGTGTGGCTATGTGTGCAAATCACTATTTTTTTCAGGCCAGAGATGACACTTAATGTGCATGCAGATTTGCAGCCCCTTGCGATAACTCCATATCCTTCAAGGGCACTTGGCTCATAAATTGGAAGCTTCTGGTTTATAATAGAAGACATGTTCAAGTCAGGGTGACTAAGTCTGTGAAGATTCCTTGAAATAGAGTTCACACATTCCCAGCTGCTTGGACCATTTGGCTGAATTTCCAATGCTGGGGTGCCCTGTCCTTCCCGTAGAAAAGCAGAAGCCGCTCTGTGGTATCTACAGTCCATTTGAGAATATGCTTTGAACCTTGGGGACACCCCTTCCATCAGTTGCTTCTTATTTCCTGTTACTATTAGATTTATTTCATGTATATTTTTCCCCAAAGCTATCAAACTGTTTTGCTAAACAACCACGATTGCAGAAGTCATGTAAAACACGACAAACTCATGGTGAATCCACAGTGGCTTATAAAAGGTGGCCCGGTAAAAGAAATGGCTCTAAATATACTCTATTTGAATTAGAATTCTTCTTCTCTTACACTCTTAAGGTACAGGAAGCCAACAAAGATATCTAAAGAGGATTCAGGTCCCCTAGAAATTGTTGAAAAGAGAACAGATTGCGGGGCAGACCAAGAATAGCTTGACGCCATGCATGGTTAGCATGTATTTGGCTCCTGCTATGCCAATATATTTACAAAGATTCAACAACAAGATACATGAAAAATGCATATATTACTGCTTTGGTTGGCTTCTGTTTTCTCCCCGGGTATCATGAAGAGCAGTTATCTTTATTCCCATTGTGGAGAAAACACAAGCTCAGTGCGATGTGCTGAAGGTCACAGAGCTGTCGGTGGCAGAACTGGAGGCAAACGCAGGTGCCACCTGAGATCAGAAGCCTTGGCTTTGGCTCAGAAGATCTGTCGTAAGTCCCTGTTTTTCCTAGGAGAGACTGGAGAAACATAGCGTGTCGCCCAGTTGGGAGGATTGTCATTAAGGGTGTCCTTCTTGGCAGAGAGCTGCCTGGCCTGCGTGGGTCTCCTTCTGCCTGTGTCTGCTTCCCAGGTTATGAGGGTTCTGTGTGACCTGTTCTGCTCTGCTCCCAAGGAACAAGACAGATGCTTTACAGAGTTTTGACAGAGGTGGTCCTGCAGAAAGGAATCCGAGTCTGCTGTGTGCTGTTGAGGGAAATGTCTGTGAGCAAAGGGTTTCGGTTCCAGACATATCATCTCTGAACTTTTCACGGGACCCCCAACTTCCCCAAATCTTAGTTTCCATTCCTGAATGTTGATGATCCATTCATTCATTCATCAGATAATTTCTAGGTGGTCTCCACTGCCTTTTAAGAACTCAATTCAAGGGCACATGAATAAAAAAAGCTAATTCAGTATAAAAAGTAGCATAATAAGAATCTGGCAAATTGCTGTGCATAACTGGTGAAATTGAGGAAGGCTTCAAAAAGGAGGCATCATTTGAACCGTGTCCTGAAGACCTAAAATTGAATAGGTAGGGAATTAAATTCACTTTTCCTGGTGAGTGAGTGTGTGTGTGTGTATGTGTGTACGTGTGCATGCATTCATACTATGTACCAGTTACTATGCTAGGTAGGCTTTTTGTGTGAGATGGTGAATAAGATAGACTGTATTCTCAGAATGCTAAGAGCAATGGGGTGGGAGCTCACTCACAACATGCACATTAGGAAGCGCAATGATCACACACAGGAGGGCTCCGATTCAATATAGGGCAAGGGGAGAGTTTCAAGCAGAGAGAACAGGTTGTGTCAAGACGATAAATCAAGAAAGGGCACAGCATGCCCCAGCACAGTGCTTATGGGTAACAGTGTAGATGGTAGGTTTGGGGAATGATTTAAGGAGCAGGCGGTAAGGGGTCATCCGTGCTTAGTGAAAGGAGAATTTAAACCGGAGGAACAGCCCAAATGAGATGATTTTGGTTTTGCTTTTGCTTGGTGAGAGATAGGGGAGCGGGAGGAAGGGATTTCCTCTAAAACTAGAACTTGTTCATTGTTTATCTTTCTGCAGGTTCAGTTTTGTGCAGTCAATTTCAGTCCAATAATATTAGTGGGAAAGTCTAGAAACAATGTGTAAGTTGTAGGTTGCATGCTGTGCTGAGAAGTGTGATGAATTCTCACATGGCATCCTTCTGTCCTGCCCCGGGCCTGGATTGTCATTTGTCTAGTGCATATCCATGCCGTGTACTCTACCCAACCACTCGTCACTGAGTAGCCATTTGATTATCAGATAGACTTGTGTCACTCCAGTGCATGTGTTTGTGTGGCACTTATTTTACTTAACAATAGCCCCAGAGCACAAGAACAGTGATGCTGGCCATTTGGAGATGCCAAAGAGAAGCCAGAAAGGGATTTCTTTAGTGTCATCACCATGACAGGCGGAAGGGTCAGTAAGAAAATACTGAGAGGAGAGGAGAGAGCGCACATTCGCATAACTGTTATAACAGTATACTGTTAAAATTATTTGACTTGTTATTAATTATTGTTACTAATCTTTTACTATGGCTTATTTGTACATTGAACCTCATCACAGGAAAGTATGTATAGGAAAAATTCTATGTGTGGATTTCTATCCTCTCTACAGAGTCTGCCAAAAGTGTATACAGATTTCAGGGGAAAAAAAACCATGGATAAATATTTTAATATTAAATTTATGGAGCCATCATGAGATTAATATAAATGACCTTTGGCCTCTGTAATTACAAGAGGTGCTCACAGTGGTGGCCGTGAGCTCCCAGGCATTTATTAGTACAGCGAACTGCTTCTTGGGTAAGCTTGGTCACTGAGAGTGCCGCATTGCATTTTCAATTTCTTTCTTAAGTGTCAGTAGTATAGCGGGCTTTCTGTGATATACAACACCCTCTAGGGTTCCCCATATGAGGGTAATAACATCTGTTGTAAAAAAAAAATCATACTATTTTTCTTTTCCTGAAGTGTGTATACATCTTTTGGCAATCTATCTATCTATCTATCTATCTATCTATCTATCTATCTATCATCTATCTATCTATCTATCTATCTACCTATCATCTTTTTGGGGTGGTACTATCCATGGTCTCAGGTATCCCTGAGAGCTCTGGAATGGGCCCCCATGGATGAAGGGTGAATACTGTAATAATCTGGGGAAGAAGACACAGACAGGAAGAAGGGTGACCATGGAGGAAGATACTGCAGTGGTGGCAGGGAAGGGCTTGGCAGTGAGAAAAGGGGTGAACTAGGAACTGGGTCTGAATTAGAAGACAGAATTACAGATTGATGGGGTCTGGGGTGAGAAGAGGGTTCATGGGTATTTTATAGGTTTCCCTTTTGGAAGACTGGGCACACCCCAAATGGAATGTAGCTTTTGAAAGGAAAGCAGGAAGGGAAGCTTTGACAGAGAGGTCGCATCCACATGGGGACACAGTCAGTGGTGCCCGTTGGCTGCTCAAGTGCACGCGTCCACTTGTAAAGCAGAGACTCATGATCAGACCTGACGAGAAAAGGAGGAAGAGAAGGTTCGGAATGGTAGTCACAGCACTTGAAGGAGAATAAGGGAGAGTCAAAGATAAATCTCTGGGAAAGGGAACAGGACAGAGAAGGCAAATGCATCATTGGGCTGGCAATCACGGGCTCAGGTGGAATCAGGAGAGGCCAGGACCTCCCATGTCAGCCTTGTGAGGCTGCTCTCAGGACAGCTGAGATGAGGCATTATATGTGAAAGCTAGAACGTGAGATGCTGGGCAAAAGTCACACACGTGCCAACAAATGTTGCATATGTCTGTGTTTTTCTCCTTCCCCTTCTCTACCTCTCACGTAGTCCCAAACACCATTTCAACAGCCAGTGATTCTTGAAAGGAAGCCAACTTTTCGACCATCCACATCCCCACCATGCTGCTGGTCTGGTCTTTTAATGTTTTGTTTGTTCTTTGCCATACCCAGAAAGCCTTGTGATCTCCACTCTGGGCATTTTTAATGTCTCCTGCATCCTTGGGGACTTGGTTGGAACATGTCTTCCTCCAGGAAGCCTTTCTGATTCTCAGCATTTCCTGCCTCACCCAAGCCCAAGGCTGGGCCAAAGTGGTCTCCCTCTAGTCTTCATAGCTCATCCTGTTTCCATCTATTATCTGTGTCTAGCACATTCATTCTGTGTTCTGTTTTATAAGCAGGAGGAGCCACACCTCCTTTTTCTTAGCCATGCCTCCTTTTTCTTAGAATCTCCACATTCCAGCCCAATGCTTGATATTTGATACAGTTTCAATAAACAGTTGAATAAAATTGAACACATAAGGTTCTGGCTGGGTGTGGTGGTGCTCACTTATTCAAGCACTCGGGAGGATGAGGCGGGAGGACTGTAAATTCAAGCCAGTGTAGGTAACTTAGAGGACTCTATCTCAACATTAAAAAAGGAGTGGGCTGTGTGATACCAGTAGGCAAAACAAAACAAAACAAACCAACCAATCAAAACCCCCCGGACTTTCAGGTGCTGTTTGACTTTTCTAGAAATCAGAGCTCTTGGACTTGTCTTCTCTGAAGAAAGAAAGCATTCCATGGGGAGCTGTGACTGAACCAGCCGACAGCACTAATTAAAACACCCAGCCTGCATATACGTACATCCAGAAACAGCATGCCAGGGAGGAGGACTCCGGATAGGAATCCGTCCCCAGGGCTTTCTCCTGAGCCCAGCTGTTTAGAAGCAATTGGCAGTGTGGTCACCTGATGGAATTATTTCTGGTTGTTCAGTGTGGGTGGGTAAGCGGGTGACGGAAATGGGGCAGTCGGGACAAGAGCTGATAGGAAGTGAAATTGCAGAGGCTTCAGGAATGAAAGAAAGTGAAAAAAAATCCCTAGGGACCTCATCAAGCTTGGGGTTAGAGAATAAGAGCAAAGAAAACATATCTGATCGTTGTGGTTCCCTTTGACGACCTGACTTTAATGTCCAGCGCAGTATCTGCCCACAAACACAGATTCATAGGCACAAGCCTTACACAGATGAACTCAGCAGCTCTTGGCCTTTTAGAGCTGAGGCTTAACGCCTTCCAGTCTCCAGGTTTGACACAGAAGAACACTGTGGACTCGTTTGGCAGTGAGCACTGTCTTCTAAGAACCGGAAATGCAACTCAGGGGTGGCAGTTACTGAGAGCTGGAGGGGGAAATAACGGATTCTCACCCCAGCTCCGTGTCAGGCCGGCTGTGCAAGCTTCTATGAATTGCTCGACTTCTCTGAGACTTTGCTCTTCATCTTTAAAATTAGAAATTTGGAACTAACAGATTCCTAGGGCTCCTCCTTCTGTAATGACAGTGAAATGTTCCTCTCCTAATTTTATAGACGTGGATGTGTGCTAAGTTCCTGCTCACGCAAGGAGAGTGAGTCAGATGCTGGAGTGCCTGTAGCGGGCCATGCCCTGGCTTGCGGCTTGGGCCACTGTCTTTTCTTAGCACCCAGTCCTGGTTGCCTCTGTGCATACACCCCCAGTGTGTTGTTTATTTAGCTGAGTCTTTGCTATTTTTCTCTCTTGGCCTTTGATGATTTCCATTCCCTTGATCTGCTTTTGACAGTGCTGCCGGGCAATTGTGAGCATCCTAAACCTGTCATGAAACATACACAAAGAGGAGAAAGCAGGAAAATGAAAATTTGATGCACTGATGCAGCTACACAGTCATCAAGCTCAGAGAGCTCTCCGTGGCTGCACACAGGCCCAGCCAGGGTCACTGCCCGAAGTGACTTCCCAAAGTGCCCACAGTAACAGTTGGTCAGACCGGGAAGGGTCAACCTTGCCACACGAGTGCCCTGCACAGTGATCTTCAGTTAGACTCAGTCAAAGGCGATGGCTCTGTAAGAGGTGACTCTCTGCTCTCCTGTGCAATATTATCAGAGACGACATGCCTTTCTTTTTAGCTATAGAGGGGGTGACCATAGCGTTCAGGGAGCTATGCAGAACTGAGATCTCTCCAGCTTGTGGAGTGACAGTGTGCTAAACCAATAATCCTTGAAGTGGGCCCTTAATTTTGCTTGAGTTTCTTTCCAGATTTTCAATTGCTACTACTCTCACAATTCAGCTTTCATTATTTCTGTCTAAGGGAGCCGGTAGGGACTCAGTGAATAATGGCAATCAATAGGTATTATTCAATGGCCTCAATGCCTTTAATAAATATGTGTTATGTGCCTACTGTGTGCCAGTCCCATCATCTGGCACTCAGAATTTTGAGTCTGGTATGAGACAGAGTCAAAACGAGACAGAATTGATCACCAGAACTGTGGGGGAGGGATGCCATGCTGAAGCTGAGAGAGATAATGTCCAACTCTTCCTTGGGAAATTAGGCAAGTTTCTTATCAGAGGGGATTATTAATATGAAGGGGGTGTGGTTGGTGAGGGAGGAGAGGATTGCAGCTGCAGTGTGTGGAAGGGCATTGTCTGGTGGCTGTGGCACAGTAAGAGAGTGTAAAGAGGTTGAGATGGGAGGTCTCTCTTTGGGCAGGATAATGTCAGTGGTGCATTCTGGGAGTGGATGAAAGGAAGGGAAAAATGGGATCACCAAGGTTCCAGGCTCCACAGTGGTGGAGGCATTGCCCTTACATCTGCCCATAGGATCCCTTCTGAAATCCAGGACTCAGAACATTCAGAGGTTATGAAATTGATAAGTTTCAAAACAAAACCAGATTTCAAATCATGGTACCGCCTCAAAATTGGGTTGGGGCTTAGTTAGCCAGTGTAGTCACCTCAAAGCGAAGAAAACTTCAAAGCTGGGCCTTAGTTGACAGAGATTAGGTCACGGAGATGCTACTCTCATGAGTGTATTAAGGCTGTCTTGCTGGAGTGGGTCAGGTTAGTTAGCTCCGTTAAGAATAAAGAGCCTGGCTTCCCTCTGATCTCGTGTTGCCCTGGTCCTGTGCTTTGCTCCTTCTGTGTGTGACCGCTTCACTGCCTTTTCCTCTCTGGTTTTCCGCCATGCTATGATACAGCCCAAGGGCCTTCACCGGGAAACTGGCACCACATTGTTCAGGCCCTCCAGCTACCAGAATCATGTGCCAAGTGAGTCTCTTTCTTTACACATTACCCAGCATTAGGCATTCTGTTACAGCAACACAAAACATGGGTACAGAAAAGTCTTCCTTGCACACCTGGCATAAAGGCTAAACACAGAACCAGCAAAGTCCTCTGCTAGCTCTGGTTTGTGTTTATATTGTCTGACCAATTTTCATGCCTATATGCAACGTACTAACTGCTGTTAATCTTCTGTTAGCTTGATTTGAAATTCTTTAGCATTGCTTTTATTGGTTTTTTTTCCCATTGCTTTTATTTATTTTTAAAAGTGAAATAAAATAAAACAAAATGGGGGCTTTGCAAATGCAGTGCATGGCTTCCCATAGACCAGGAACTCTCCTTGAGGGTCTATCTTATGAGAGCTGAAAACACAGTAACTGAGGAGGGAGGAGACAGTTCTTTCCTCAATACTCAAAAAGTCACACTTATGCAAAATAGTGACACTGAGCAGAGCATAAAATAAGGCATTAGACACAGAGCTGCAGTAATGGCTTGTCCTGGCACCCTCTGCCCAGGGGGGATGTGTGGCTGCGGAGGGGGATGAATGGCCCAGGAAAAGCAGCCAGGTGGGGGGGTGTTGGATATTGTCTGAAGTGTAACTTCAGTTACTTTCAAGTTCCATAATATATGTGGTCACTGCCCCCTTTCTCTTGGGCATTTTCCCTCTTGCCTGCTTCCCAAAAGACATGGGTGAGCAGTCCTCCTCTGGAAGGCCCTTCTACCATATCGCTGCCTGGGAGCCAGTCAGCCACAAAAGGAGAGGAGGACTGCTCACCCATGTCTTTTGGGAAGCAGGCAACAGGGAAAATGCCCAAGAGAAAGGGGGCAGTGACCACATATTGTCTCCAGGTTCAGGTCCCTATGACTCACCTATGTACCCCCAGAAGTACGCTTTCTAGTTTTTTGGATGTCTCTCAGGCCAATCCAGTTGATAATCAAGATCAATAATCATGCAACAGAAAATGCTCCCCTCCCCCAGTATACTTTGGTTTCTCGGTTGCCCAGGTGATAGTTCCTCTTCCTGTTCCGGTTGCTTCTGTCTCTCAGAAATGGCTGGTCACTGTGATGCATAGCTGGTCACTATGGTGCACATTGCATATACCAATCCCCAATTGACAAGCCATTCTGCCGCTGTACTTCCTGCTTGCTTATCCCATATAAGCCCTAGACCACCAGAGCTCAGGGCCTAATATTCTGGGACTGATCCCGATCAGTACTCATCGATGTAGATAAATCTGCTTCCAAATCCTGGGTGTCATTTTGGTGTTTCTGCTCCTCATTGCAATCACAGTGACATATTTATTTTATTTATATTATTTAGTATGAGCTTCACAAATGCCTTACAAGGTTAATATTGATTTTATGGGTCAGGAAACTGAACCACAGCATGATTAAGTACATGTCTTAGAGTCATTTGGCTCTGGAGTTAAAATGCTAGGATTTAGGCTTCAGGCCGCTAAGTCTGAGAGGAGAAATGCAAGAATGAAGGACTTCCTCCAAAAATCTGCAGCAGGCCTTGGTCCCAGCTCTTCCAGGGAGAGCCTGGTCTATTGAAAATCCGGTTCTTTTTGCTTTCAGTAGCAGGAGGACGAGAAGAGGTAGAGTGGTCCATAATTGAGACTGAGAGTGGCAGACCAGCCCTGCAGAGTGGAGATAACTCTCTATAAACAGCCATCGAGTGAAGCAACTCAGCAAAAATATAATGAAGTCTGTCCTCCGAGGCTGTGACGGGAAGCCTGCTGTACTCACCCCTCTGACGCGTGCTGCCTGATAACTATGTGTTACTGCTCAGAATGACGGGCAGTAATTACTGGACAGAATTTAGCCTGAAAGGTGAGATGGGAACGATTGGAACCAGCGTGCTCTGGTTCCCTCCTCTCCCATGGTTAAGGTCTGTAGACAGAGGATAGTAGATCCCTTTGGACCTAGAGGAGATGAATTTTGAAATTCAAGTCCTGTCTCTAGAAAAATCGCAAGCAACCAAACCCAAACTGACATTTTCAAATGTTTTCAATACAGTGACCAAGGCAGGACCATTAGAAAAAATAGATTGACATCTCCACTGCCTCTTTAGAACAGAACCATTCTGAGAGCTCCAGCCCAGAACCTGAGCTCATACTGGCCCAACCCCAAGGAAGACTCTAACTCCACGTTGGATACAGAATGGGTTTTTAAATTTCCATCTTAACTTGTATTTTCATTTCTTGCCTTGGCTCCTGTTGCCTAAACCTCGCTGTTTTGTTTCACGGCTACTGCTATTTTAGATCTGTGAAGTCATTTCTATTCTCAAGTGAGGAAGTGTGGTCAGACAGTGAGAGCCCGCAGTCAGGAGCTCTAACATCTCCTCTGGCAAATGAGATGTGAAAAGCTAGATCCAGTTTCCCCGCTCTCTTCTCCAGGAGACGGCTACACCGATTGCCCTTGGAGGACATCGCAGGGAGGCAAAGGCTGCCTAAGAGAGGCTTTGTGTAGGTGTAGCTGATACCTCCAGCTTTGTGCCCAGAGGCAGGGAGTCACACTAGGGAATGGGGAGGACAGAGCCTGCCCAATGCAGGGTACCGGCACTGAGATTCCCAGAACTCAGATATGAGACTCTTTGTCTGCTGTACCCAGGCAGCCAAATTGGGTCTATAAACCCTCCTAGACTGCTCCTGGCCTCACCAATTTTTTTTTTTTTTTTTGCTAGGGTCTCCCTTTATAGTCAAGGTTGACCTTGAACTCACTATGTAGTCCAGGCTGCCTTGAACCTGTGGTGATTCTCCAGACTCAACCTCTTGAGTGCTAGGATTACAGAGATATGCCACCATGCCCGGCTCTGGCATCAGCTACAGATGCTGATACCATGCTGATATCACCTGGACAGGACAGCTACCACCTTGTATGCTGAAGATAATGCTCGGGTACTGCCTTAACAGCACACATTCTGGCCCCAGGTCTTGCAGACATGGGAACGCACTTGACAAGCCACCCCACCTCTCTCTCTTCCTGTTCCAACTATAGTTGGGAAAATGCTTTCCTGTCTTCAAATGCTTGGGCACCAAGGACGAATGGAGGCTGAGAACTAAGTCCACTATTACTATTCTACTCAAACCTGTTGTTTATTTTCTATGGAAACTAAATAATGGATCTAAACTGTTTGCTATTACTTTAAGGAGCTGCTAGTGCATCATAGAAATCTTTGAAGACATTTTCTTTAGGTTCATGACTCTTCTTCAAATATAGCCATTTGCTCCCCTCTTCTTGATTTCCCCAAAATGTTTGCAAGGGCAAAGAACCTTGAGTGGTCAGGACTTTCAGGGGTAGTTTTTCTTTACACTGCTGAGCTGGAGTGTTCCAATTATGTCAGAGAATGAACTCTGTGGTCACCTAGTAATGGGGACTTTGGCCCTTTGTGATCACTTAATATTTTGCCCAATATCGTCCCATGAGCACTGCAAAGACACTTACTCAAGGCTGTAAGATATCTGATGACAGGTTTAAATTGGCCCTGTGTCATGATTCTACTTCTAAACCATGAAACCAAGAATTGGTACTCCAAGGGGAAGAAAAATTAAATTCATTAAAGATCCATTACCTAATTGTTTAATCATATAATTTTGCTTTTGGAAGAGAACTTTTTATTGATCATTTATTCCTACTCCATGTTATTGTTGGTGAAACATTTGCCTAACCCAAGGTCATCTGGGTAGGTGGTGACAGGCTTAAGTCTGGGAGCAGACATTATAGCGTAGGGCCCTTATCCCCTCTCCCTCTACTGATGATTTCTGCACGAAATAGGAGAATTTAATCATTTTTTGTTTTGTTTTGTTATTTGGATGACACATGTATTATGAAATTTCTATACAAAGACCAGTGCAGTGAAAAAGATTTCACTAATTTCTAATGATGACACACGGAGACGAAGGTCCCTGGACCCTGCAGCTCAGAGGGTTAGAGACCACCAGACTGCACCTGTGACTTCCTACACTCTCCAAGCAGCAATTCTTATCTGGGAATTTAAACATCAGCCATCAGAAGACCTTTTTAGAGCTTTTTACCTTTGACATTGAATAACAGCTTTTGTGAGGTATTTACAACATGTGCATTTTGTGCAATCTCTATTATAGAGTCCAAAAAAGGTCATTGTGAAGCATCACAGCTCTCCAGCCTTTGGATGACCAGTGATCATGGCTGTAAGAGGGATGAAGTCTGCACAGAGGTGGGGAGATAGGTGGAGTATGTTCCTATTGGAGGAAATTTCAGGGCTGAAGAGCTCACTCTACACTTTCCTAATCCAACCTTGAAAATATCCTAGATGATTGCCATGGATTAAATGTGTCCCCCCTAAAGCTCAGGTGTTGGAAACTTAATTCTCAATGACATCATGTTGGGAGTTAGACCTAATGAGAGGTGATCAGGTCATAAGTGCACTGACCTCATAAATATATGCAAGTCATTGCCCAAGGGATGGGTTAATCATTATGAGAATGAGCTTGTTAAAAAAGTGGGTTTGGTTTTGTTCTCTCTTACTTTCTTGCACAATCACCTGGCCTTCCATCTTCTATGCACCTGGCCATGCATCTTCTATGCATGGGGTGATGTAGCATAAAGGTCTCATTAATGCCAGGACCTTACTTAGATTATAAACATGAGAAACAAATTTCTTTTCTTTATAAATAACCCAATCTGTGGTATGACATTAGAGCAACATGAAATGAAGTATGAAGTTGGCACTCAAATGTGGGAATTTGCTATATCAAATAATTTAACATGTAGAAGCATCTTTGGAATTGGGTATTGAGTCCAGACTGGAAGAATTTGGAGGTTCAGGCTAGAAAAGTGTAGATTTCTCTGAATGGAGCATCAAGGAACATTCTGCGGAGACAGAAGAGAAGAAACAGGTAAGTTGTAGGACTTCTAGAAATAACTGAAGTAATTGTGAGCAGAATGTTGCTATGCTTATGGAGTTTAAAGGTCGTTCTAAAGTGTTATTAGTTGGAATGGAGAACCCAGTATTGGAAATGGGTAAAAGTCATCTTTGATAAATGCAGATGGAGAACTGGGCTGATGTGTCCAGACCTACTAGTTTTATGGAAGACAGAATTTTAGTGCTAGAATATTTGGTGAAAGAAATTTTCATACATAAGAAATTTTGTGGTTGCTATTAAGTGACTATGCTAAAAGGTGTGAGAAAAGAAATGGCTTAAATGTGGGGTCTACAGTTGAGAGAGCAGAAGAATAAAAAATGGAAAATCTGTGACCTGGCCGTGTGAAAAGTGAAAAGCATGTTTGAAAATTCAAACCAAGGACATGGCCAAGCTGACCTTTCCTAAGGAGATTAGACAGATGGAAGTTATCACTAAGAATCCAAAGACATTTCAGAGATTTGTGACACCTCTCCTATCACAGCCCGGAACTCTGAAAGGGGAGAATGATTTCAGAAATGGGCTCAAGGCAGTTTTCACAGGATCCCTTCCCAGAGCCCTGCCAAGTCTTTGTTCCTCGAATTCTGAAACAACATTTCCCGGTCTGCAGCAAGTGTGACTCAACTGGACAGACTCAGGTGCAGCTCAAGCTGTTACTCTGATGCTCACAGGGAGTGGACCTTGTTGATGTCCACATGGTGCTGACTCTGCAGATGTGAAGAAGGCAAGAACTGTGGGGCCACAGTGGCTTCCATCTAGATTTCCAAACATGAACCAGACAGCCTGAGAATCCTGCTGCAAGGGTGTACCCATCATACACAACCCTGTTAGGGCAATGTCCAGTGGAGCCTGGCAGTAAAATAGTCCAGAGGCCACAGAGCCATGGTACCCCTAGCGTGGAACTGCAGCCTGGGAAACCAGTAGGCTTGAGTCCCCGTCCAACAGAGCTTAATCATGAGTGGATCCCCACAAATCCACAGAGGTGGATTGGCCCAAGGCTTTGGGGATCCTGGTCCTTACTCCAGTATCACCAGGATGCAGGACATGGAGTCACACGGGAGGACTCATCAGCTGTAAGACTTAGTCTTGTTTCTTTGTTGGGTTTCAGATTTATATGCAGTCAGTTTTTCCTTTCTTCTTGCTTATTTCTTCCTTTTGGAAGGGAAATGGCTAACCTATGCCCATGCTATCACTGTATTTTGCAGGCATATAATTTATTTTGATTTTACAGGCTCACAGCTGGAGAGAAATTTGCCTCAGAATAAATCATGTCTGGAGTCTTACCCGTATTTGATTTAGATGAGATTCAGGACTTCAGATATTGTAAGTTGATTCTGGGACACATGCAGATATGGGGGATTATTAGGATAGAATTAGTGTAATTTGCATTGTGAGGAGGATGAGAGGTTTGGGGGTGAGGCAGGTTGTTATTGTTTGAATGTGCCTTCCCGGGTTATATGTTAGAAATACATTTTTTTTGTCTTTTTGAGATGGGGTTTCGCTACGCAGTTCAGGCTGGCCTTGAACTCACAGTAGTCCTTCTCCCTCAGACTCCTGAGTGCTGGGATTACAGGTGTTCACCACCATGCCTGGTTTGTGCTGGAAATTTAATCCCCAATGCAACAAGGGTGGGAGGTGGGACCTAATAGATGTGACACTGTGATCAAAGGTGGGGTGAGTTGTTCCAAGAGTGGACTTGCTGAGGAAGCCCCCTTCTTGCTCTTGAGATTTTTCTGCTGCTGGAGATGCAAGCTGGAGCCTCACACATGCTTGGCAAGCCCTCTACCACCAAGCTCCACCCCTAGCGCCACTCTTGTTCTTTCCTTCAGCCGTGGATTAGCACAGCATAAAAGGCCCCCATCAGATGCTTCCACCTTGATACGGGACTCCCCTACTTTGATAACTGTGAAGAATAGATTTCTGTTCAAAATAAATCACCCACTCTATGGTAATGTGTTGTAGCAACATAAAAAAGTACAAGACGTTAATTTAATGTCCCTGTAAGGCTGTGGAACCACATCCTCCAGGGAAAGTTATACTACTCCTGGGTCTCAGAGTTTTCAGGAGAAATAGCAGGTGAAGACTGATCACAAGACGCTTGGGTGTCTCCAAAACCATGGCGCATCACGATGTAATCCATGTCGAAAACCAAGGCACTCTCCATTTTTTATTTTGGGCTTCCCACAGAAGATGTGGGTGATCTGGGAGGAGGAGCTCTTGGTCTGCAGAGATGGTTATCATGAACTGAAGGCTGTTTTTAGTTTTTCTCCTCCTGGAGAGAGGTGAAATGTCACCTAATTTGCTCCCGATGTGGTTCGCAGGACAGCAGTCTGCTGTTTCAGGACTCCAGTATGGGTCCTGAGTAGCTTGGAGAGGGCACCCTCCCCCCAAATGCGTGAGCCCATGGTGTGGCCAGGCTCTCACCTGCAGGGAGAGGAGTCCAGACAGAGCTCCGCGCAGACTCATGGTTCATGGCTACTGTGTTGTGTGCATTCACGGCCAGGCACTCTGCCAAGGACTCTCTGGGCCTTGGGTGGGGCCTGCTAGCAGGGACCAGAGAAAGGAGGGAGGGGGAGGGGCTCTGCAGCTAAAGGAAGCTAGAGAAGCACCTGGAAGAGATCCTGTGCAGCCGGATTGTTTTAGTCCTGACTCACCAGTTCCTGCCCGGTGTGAGGAAGTGTGGCTTCTCTAGCTCCTGAGGGACACACAGCAGCCAGGCTTCCATTCAGGGCAGGGTCTTCAGGAGGGTTCTGAAATGTCTATGTTGGGGCTTCACCTGGTGGAAATAACAGTAACAAACAATTGCAGCATTTTTTCAGGACCAGGCACCGTCTTATGGACAGAAATGGGCGGGCTGTGGGCCATATTTGACTACTGCATAACATTAATTGGCTTTTTAAAGCATTTTACCTTTCAGAATTAGTACATGTTGTGTTTGCATTCCTTGTGTGCAGTTGGTAATTACAGAACACATTTTAATTTCTTTTTGCGTCCCTTTCCCTTCTCCCCTTCCCTACCCCTCCGTCTCTTGATTCCCTTCCCGTTTGAGAAGGATCTAGCTCCCTGCTTCCTAGTATTTATCTTTCATTTTGCTGTATTTATATAATGTGACTTTTAAAAAACTGAATTGAAAATGCTTTTCATGGAACGCTTGTTTTTCAGTTTTCCTTAGTTTTTGGTTTCCCTATTGTATTATACCTGGCAGAGTTTAACTTTTGTCTTGTTGCCTGGACTCCGTTATCACTTGAGTTGTGTGAAGCCATTACTCTGTAAATCCATACAACAACTGTAGAGGGCGGGCACTATCCTCACCCTTTTCAGCTGCAAAAAAAAACAAGCTAAAGGAGAATACTTAATAGGGCTAAGGTCACAGATTGATGAGGTATGAGACACAGGCTTCGAATCCCAGGTTGATAGACAACAGAGAGTTTACTTTTGTGACACATGTCAGATACAGTCTCTGGGTGTCTACTGTCCACCCTTACCCCACATTCCCAGTCTGGAGGTAGGCTGATGCACTTGTCTTCCTCTTCCTCCTCTGGGCCTCATGATAACCCAGAAACTAGAAGGGGAGATTTTCCTGATGATCAGCAATGTCAAGCACATTTTCATGCACCTGTTGGTCATTTACGTCTTCTCTGGAGAAAGAGCTGTCCAGTTCCTTTGCCCATATTTTAGTTGGACCACATATTGCTATCAAATGATAGGGGTTCTTTAAAAACAGTCAAAACAGAGAGTGGAATATTGGTTGCCAGGTAGAGGAGAGAGGAAAGGTGGGCTGCTTTTAATAGAGGTGAAGTCTCTGTTATGTTCAATGAATAAATTTTAGGTATCTGCTGTACAGAACTGTGTCTATACTTACTGATGCTATGTTGTGCTTAACATTTTGTTAAGAGGGCAGCTCTCTAGTAAAGTGTTCTTTTATATATTTTTTAAATCCAACAATAAAAACTTAGGGAAAAGAGGAGGACAACTGAATGATAGAGTGAACACTGTTTTCCATAGCTCTTGGCCGTGGCAGCAAAACCTAGAATTGTTTGTTAGAATCCATGCGCCCTCTGCCCTTCCCAATCTTGTTACTGACATCTGGGTCAGCTTCAGCTTCGAATTTGGGTCTTGAAAGAAATCCACAGTTATGAGCACCAAAAAGTAAATAACAGCTCAATTCGTATTTAACTCTAAGCCATCATCAGTGTGTGAGAATTCCCAAGGTTTGGGGGTGTCATGAACGGTTTAAAATCCTCAGAAAGATCACGTGCATCCCCTCTTTGGAGTTTACATCCCTGCGACAACCACAGTAAGTCATCTAGCAGCAGGTAACGTGCAGCCTGGATGGAAATTGCTGGATTTGCCCTCTCCTCAGCAAAAAGCTCTTGGGTGCAAATTACTTTCTGCACAAGTCTGAGTGAGTGACCCTGTCATCCTGACCCTTCAGGCTATCATGGCTCAAAGGTCTAGCCTTCCTTATCACTCCTGAAAGTGTTTTTTCTTCTGTGATAAAAAAAGAAAATGTGTTTATTTTCCTTCCAGAACCATTTTCTCCCCATAGCGTAGGCTGGGAGTCATTTTCTGGATGGCAGTGAAGCATGGAAATGTTTAATAGCCAGGAGACGGGGGCTGCCAGCTGCCGGGGCAGGTGCCACGTGCGGCCCTGTGAGATCAGGAGGAAGGTGCACTGCTGTCTTGTCGCTGAGGAAGAATATATTTTGCGGGGTCTATGCACAGGGGCATCATATAGGAATGTTACTTCACAGTGAAGTTCAGGGCTCCGGACACGTGTTCATCCTATTACAAATTATACTTCCAAATCCATCTTGAATTTCTCCAGTGAAGATTTTGGTGTTTGACCAGCCCCTGCCAAAGTCCTGCTTCAGTGATTCTTGCAGGCGAGAGAGAAAGCAGGAAGGCAGGGCTCTGTTTGGTATTCAGATGTCTCCACAAAGCCTCATGTGTTCTTAGGGGAGGCTCTGGGAGGTGATTGGCCATGTGTGTGTGATGCTCATCTATGCATTAGTTCACTGATGAGTCCATAGCTCAGTGTGAGGTTGGGAGGTGAAGCCTGGTGGGAGCAGGTGGTCACTGGAGGAGGTTGCCTGGCAGGGTCCATCTCTCTCTCTCTCCTGCCTTGATCCCTCGCTGATTTCTGACTGCCATGCCATAGGGCAAGCCTCCTCCGTGATACCACTCTGCCATGCCATCCTGCTTCTGGGCCAGATGACTATGCACTGAACAAAGTATAAACTGTGATCTAAAATAGCCCTTTTTTCCATTAAATAGTGGGTACTGGGCATTATGTTCCAGTGATGAGAATGTACCTAAGCCAGGCAGCTCCTCGAATGGCTTTGTGAGCACTGCTAGCCTTCCTGGCCAGCCCAGACATTGCCGATCTCTCCACGCCCCATAGATCTGGGGTGAGTATCCAGAAGGAAGAGGGAGGGGCTGTAATATTAGCAACAGTGAATGAAAGACAGTCACGTGAAAAGAGGGGAAGATTTTCTTGATAAATGTGAAATTGACGACTGAACCAAAACTGGGTTGGCACCAAGGGGGGGCTGACCTGAGGCTAGGAGTGAAATAGGGCAATGAATCAGAATCAGAAATTTTAAAAATGTATATTAATTTTGGAATTGGAACAAAAAATAAGTTCTGTTGAAATCTCATGGTGATTCAATGGGAGATAGTGGAATAGATACGGGCTGCCTAGAACACCTAACCTCATCTTGTCATCTGGTTAGTGATTGCTTCTTTATTTCAGTCACTAACATTAATTTGCTTCCTCTGTGTAGGTGACCCTGCCTGCCTTTCCCTCCGTGATGTGGGCTGGGTGCTTCCTGGCTGTGCCCTGAGGTTCCCTTACTTTACCTATCCCAGCATTTATCACATTTCCTATGCTCGCCTGCTCAGTGTGCCTCTCACTGTGCCTGCAGACTGTAGGTGCCCAGAAAGCAGAGGCCATCGCTAGATTGTTGGTTCCCCTTCTCCGGTATCTTGTGCTGCCCTCAGGAAACAGAAAATACCATTTCATTGATTTGCTTGAGACACTGGCTTTTATCAAGAAAGATTAAAGTTAATACTATAACTGATCATTCTCTTGTCCACGTGGGTTAACCTTGCCTCGCCAACGGACAGCAAGTCTCTTGAATAAAGAAAGCCTGTCTGTCTCTATCTCTCTGTCTCTGTCTCCCTGTCTCGCTGTCTCTGCCATTTTCCCCCACAAAGCCCAGCATGGTGATGGACTGCAGTAGATGTTCAACTAAAATATCTGATTCGATTGTGATGGTCAGCCTGCTGAAAAGAGAGATGAGCAGTTTACCCAAAACTTATCTGAGTGTTCCTGAACACTCAGACAAAATTTCTTTCTGAAATGGGAAAACGGGGCTGTAGTAGGTCTCTCCCTCTTCCTTTCCCTGTGGTGACGAAGCAGGCGCTTCATTCTGTGGGAGATGCTGTCCGCAGCCAGTAACCCCTGGGATTTGGCGACTTGAGAGGGATTATTTGGTCACTGGAGGGCTCTTACGTTTGCCCATGTAATGCAATTGAAACCTATTCAGAATGACTGAATAATTAATGCCCCATTGTACAAACTCCGATCCCAGCTCCCACCACAATTTCTTTAAACACAGAATTTCAAGAAGACCAGACTTAATTTACTGTGTTTTGCTTCTTCAACAAAAACATGAGATGAATAATTTCCCCACATCATGGCTTTACATTTTCTCATAAATAGGGCATCTGCTAACATGGATTATTATGTATGCAATGCTAACGTGATTAGCTTCAAACATTTATCCCCGAAAGCTATTTTTTTTTAAAGGAATGACTCATGAAAAACTGAAAGTGAGAATCAGAGCAAAAAGAAATCTTAAGGAAAATCTGTTAAGGGAATGAAGTTTAGAGTAAGCTAGTCCAAAGCTTGGGTCTTCAGTGAGATGGGTCTGATTTGTTCTACACCATTTTTCATGGACCTGCTGTACATCAGGTACCACACTAGCTACTGAACACAGCTAGTGAGAACCTAGACGGTTAAAGGTCTGAACTTTGTCTTGTTCATCGCTACACCTAAAAACACACTGTGTGTGTCCCACTCACAGTAAGTATGCAATAATATTAAATACACATAATGGTTATCAAACACATATATGTTTTGGACTATTTTAAAAACATGGCATATTTGTTATAATCTTTAATCCTTATAATAATATAAGGCTGGTAACAGTACTATCTGTGCTTTATAGATGGGGAAACTGAGATTAAATACATTGTCTGAAGTCACTAGAGAAGAAATTAAAACCTAAATTAGTCTGATATCATCTGACATAAAATATGTACTTCCAATCATTAAGCTATACTTCATACAGATATTATTCATGCATCCTGTGCATTCCCACCTAGTACCAAAAATAAATGTGCAAGCAAGTAGCCAAAATAAAAGTAACATAATTAGAGAAAAACACTTCTGTTGTATCACTTGTCTGTCTGGAGAATTCTGGAAAGGGTTCACATAGGAATTAAGACTCAATCTGGTTCATAAAGATGATGTCAAGTAGAATCACAACTGATCCCTCAAAGACATGTGCCCAGACCTTTGTTATTATGCTTTCTGAGGGATCATTTGTTACTATGCAACAACCTAATCATCGTGACCTGCACACCATTATAAGAAAGCACTGACTGGGGAAAGAAAGCAACCTGCTTGCCTCCCTGGTAAGCTATGGCTCGAGAAAGTGGTGGGCGCCCCAGGGAGAGAATCAGCCAGCGTCTTCCGAGATCCATGCCATGTTGGAACTTAGGGCACTGGGAAACAAAGCAACCAGCTCCCTCCTTGGTAAGCAGCTGTGAGCCTATCGGCGCGTGGGCTGAGAATCAAACATCCCAGCTCCCCCACCCCCATTAGCAAATGGGAGCCAGAGGTCTGAACATCTCTTGGGAGTTTGACCATGTATATGCAAGACAGCAAATATAGAGGATTTCCTTCTACCATCTCTTTTAAGACAAATATTATTATCACTGTTCTGCTTTGTTCTGATTAATTGTATTGCTCTATTCAATACTCTGTTTTGATAAGTTCTATAATGTTCTGTATTTGGCTTGATTTTGCTATACCTGATTGAAAGGACAACTATTGTGAAGATAATGAGATATACTATGGTACCTATTACTGTTATCCTGGTAACCTGCTGTGAAGTTCTGTACCAGTTTCACTGCACTGTCTCAATTGGCTTTGTTCTGTCTTGTTCTGTTGTATTTTACTACCTTCAAAATAATAAAAAAAATTTAAAAAATAAAGCATTGATCAAAGTATATATACATATTGCATGTCACATTTGCATGTCATATATTTGTATGTGTCACTTTTCTAAAGTCAAATATGTATATATGCGCACACACACATGCATATATAGAAGAGAGTGAAGCTCAGTATGTTTTCATATTCTTGACATGCCCTCTCACACACAACAGAAAATTACAGAATTTTCCTTACGTCTCAGGGGCCCTCCCACAGACCCGTATTAGTTATCTATGGCTGCTGTAACAAACTGTGAAAAACTGGGTAGCTTAAAAGGAAGGAAACACTCTTTTAAGATCTGAAGTCCAGATGTCTGAAAGCACAGTATCAGGTGAGCTAGATTCTTCAGGAGGTTTTCAGGGACAATCTGCACCGCACCTTTCTCCTAGCTTCTGCAGGCTTTCAGCAATGCTTGGCGGTGTGTGGCTGACCAATACATTGCCCCCTTCTCTGCCGCCATCTTTACACGGTCTTCCCTTCAGTGGGTCTCAGCTCCCCCTCTCCTTTCTCTTACAACAACGCCCTCCATCAGGTTGAGTGCGCACCTTAACCCCAAGATGATCTCATTGTGAGATCTGGGGTTCCTCAGCTTCCAGTTACTATAAGAAAATACCTGAAATAATCAACAGAGAAGGCGGGAAGTTTATTTTTGTTTCACAGGTGGGATAACTCAGTCCACGAGGGTTTTCTCCCTGCTTTGGGGTCTGTGGCAGGGCAGGAGCGTGTGACGGGGGAGGCTGCTCATCTCACTGTGACTGAGAAATGAAAGAGAGAAAGAAGAAGGATCTGGGGTGTTAGTACCCCATCAAACCTCTCCAGTGCCCTACTTTTCCTCCATGAAGCCCACAGCTCAGAGGTTCCCCACCTCCCACTCGCACCACAGGCTGGGACCCCAAATTTAACACCTAGGCTGTGGAGACTTCCAGGATCCAACCTATAGCAATCCTTAATTCAGTTACATCTTTTATTTAAAAAACACACATATTTCCAAACTCACTCGCAATTGCAGATGTCAGCAGTAAAGACTTGGGGAGAGAGGAGGGTCACAGTGTAACTCCTGACGGGCTCCTACTTACCTTCCTCCGTAAGGCTAATGGTGCTCTGGGGTTCGCCTGTTTCTCTGCTTCACATAAATGGAGCTGTGTGGTTGGTACTATTTTGTGTCTGACTTCTTTTTTCTCAAAATTGTAGTTATGAGATTCATTCAGATCGTTGTGTATAGCTTTACAAAATTTATTATCATTGCTGTATAGTGTTTCCTTGTGTGAATGTAGCATAATTTATCCATTACACTGTTATGAGAATTTAGGTCATTTTCACTTCAGTGCTATTGCAAATAATACTGCTCTGAACATCTTTGTACATTTTTGAGGTAAATTTATGCATGGATTTATGTTGGATGTATAGCCGAGAGAGAAATTGCAAAGGTATGATCTGCTTTAGCGGAATGGCTTATCAGTTCTCCAGTGCAGTTATACAAAACATTGAAAGATTTAAAGCAGAGGAGAGGCAGGGTCTGACGTGTACATTTAGGAGGTCACAAGGGCACAGAAGTTTTGCTGCAGTGTAAGAGGTCCGCAGAGGTCAGGAGCAAGAAGTGAAGCTGAAAGAGCAGAATATGGGGGGTTTTCTAAGGTTTAGCCTGGAAGTGTGGACTCCTTCTGTTAGGAAAAAGACATTTTTGAAAGAGAAGGATGTGATTAGATTAATTCCTCAGGAAGATGAATGGGAGCCAGTTAGGAAAAGAAATTAGAGCTTGAGGGGGTGCTGAGCAAGTGACCCCAGGATTGTGGGGTGGGAGATGCAGAGCTGGAGGATGGGAGAAGCGTGACTGAGTGGAACAGGCCGACCCTGAGAGCTCCCTCGTGACGGATAGGAGGGATGAGACCGTCATCTGAGCCTTCCAGGAAGGCAGTCTCTGCAGGACACTTTGTCCAGAGCAGTGAGATGGGAGTGGGCTGTGACGCGGCGGAGGTTAGAACGTGAGTCATCCTGGCTGCACTTGTGAAAGGGATCGCTCTGGGGCACTGAAAGCTCTCTTGTGCATCGTATGATGTCCTGCAGCCTCCTGGAGAGGTACTGCCACCTCTTCAGTCTTAAATATCCAGAAGGAGAGAAAGTTAAACTTGGGATTCATTCGTCCAACATTTATTAAGAAGCTATGAAATCTTAGCGGCACATTAACCTGATCCTGAACATGTCAAGACCAAGGGGAGAGGGGAGAAGGGTGCACGCGAGCTCTCTGGGATGTTAAGGCGGTTGTTGGTGGAGACTCTATCTCACCTTTGTTTGGAAAGGTGAGTGGGGATTATGAAGAGAGAGTGTTGGGACATCGGGGCTGGTGAATGGCCCTGAATGAAGGTGATCAGGAGGGCAGAAAGTCATTCCCAGCAGAGGAACCAGCACAGGTAATACCAAAGAATGCACAATAACAGCTTAATGGCATTGTGCTCTTACTGGTTACCAAATACTGTGCTACAAATCTGGTCTAGGTTTATACCTCATTTCTTCCCCATCCTTCATGAAAGAAGGCATACTGGCTATCCCCATTTTACAGATGGAAAACCTGAGGCTCAAAGAGCTCAAGCCACTCAACCCAGGGACCCAAGGCTTCTAGGAGACAGAGCAGATATTCTGACTCTAGATCTCTGGCTTCTGGTCACCATGAGCCTCTGCTGGCGAGGAGGTGGATAGAAGCAGCGTGGGTAGGAAGGAACACAGGGGCTTTCAGCGTGCTCACCGTGAAGTCAGGGCAGGCAAACTCTTCACTCTTAGCATGGCACCTGACAGCAATCATGCTCTACAATTCTGTTCTAGTCTGTGCCCGGAGAAAGAAGGAACGCTACTTTAAGACTTTGAAAAATACCGGTGACATTTACCTCTGTGGATACATCAGAATAAAAATAGTCCCTTCTGCCCTCTGCATTTAACCCTTTCTTTAGCTCAGTGTTCCTCGATTTTGTTTCTGCTCCATTTTTCCCCCTTTGAAGACGCATCAGGTCTCAAGTTCAGCTTAATCCAACTGCTAGATGTATTATTCATTTCTGAGCTTTAATGATGTGATGGGGTTTCTGGAAATAGGAAAAGGCTCATTAAACTGTCATTTGAATATAGATCACACCTCAACTCTGAGGAAGACAAAGTCTGCCAGCTGAGGACGCATTTGCCTTTCCAACCCTGTACTCCACAAACCGGGAAGGCAGCAAGGAGCATTTCAAAGACAAGATCCCCGGTTTAGCATGTACTCCTGATTTACTCTGTAATTAATGATAACTCGCAAACAGAATGAGGTGCTCAGGGAGGAGGGCACGTGCACAGGGCAAACGCAGAAACAGACTGGGATGCAGAGCTGGTGAGATGTGTGTTTCACCCCAGTCTGTGATCAGTAGCTTGATCAGGAGGCTCTGTGCGAAATACAGGACTAGGTAGGGATTTTCATTTGACTTGCATGGTTTACGGTACATCACGAATGCCCACAGACATGGGTTTGAAAATGTAGCTGGCTAGCCATTTCCCCATTCTGTTGGCTCTGAGGGTTAACAAAATGCTTGAAAATGTTGGAGTGCAAAGAAAGGATTTAGTGGTGGGTGCTGGCGACACTGAGAATGTGCCCATCCCTTTTGCCATCTCAGTCCATAAGGGATCTGAAAACAATGAATCAAACTGTGTTAAAAGTGTGGCATGGACCAGACGGTTTTTTTACTCAGCACGGATTTTCTCTGGTATTGCTCACTGCCACCCTGTGTCATTGGTTAGTGTTGTCCATAAACAACAGAGGCCTGTTCTTGTCTTTCTGATTCACAGGCACATTTGACTTCTGTTTTGTCCCTTGAGATCCTTCCCACACCCCTCAAGAGCGGCAGGCTGCTCTGTGAGGCCAAGAGGACAAACTACCAAGTCCCTGGGAGCCGAGAGTCCTCTCTCTAACATTCTCCAGCAAAGTGAAGTCCTGAGTGGGTCTCTTATCTCGTCTCTGCTGATGGCAGACTGTGTGAGGAGCGGGAGCTTTGGACTCTAGGCCACAGGCTGGCTGTGTGGGGGGCTTGTGCTCAGAGACTTTCACGTGGGCTTGTTTGTGAGCTCGTCACAGGGGAGGAAACAGACATGGGAAGGGAAAGGGAGGAGAGCGAGCTGTGGACAAAACCAGGGAGCGCGTCCCCTTCATGCCATGTCCTTCGGAGAACTCTGAGAAGTCCGAGAATTCTCAACTCTGGCCTTGTGCTTCAAGGTCATCACAAAAGCACTTGTCAGGTGAGAGGACAGGACGTGTTTTACTTAGTGATTTGTTAGATTGATTTTTATTTTTGAATATTTTGACCTATGAACAGACATAGGCTACCATTTGTATTCTTGCTTTACAACCTAAAAATGTTGGAAGTGGGCTTGATGTGGTGATGTTAAAATCTCTATTGTCCATATGAGAAAGTTCAGCCACTTATTAGTAAGTGCTAAATTCAGAATTCAATTTCAGAGAGGCTTAATCCAGAGTCTATGCTTCCAGCCAGCATGAAATACTTCCTCTTATGGGGCTGTTGTGTTTTCATTATTGGTGTCACCCCCAAATTCACGTGGTAGAATCTAATAATACTAAGACAGGGTCTTTCAGGAAGAGAGCTCCACCCTGATAAACGAGATTAGTGTCCTTGTATGAGAGTTTACTTGGCCCCTTCCATGATGTGAGGCCACAGTGTCCACTTCTCCACCGGGGAGGACAGAGCAAGGTGACAGCACCTTCCAAGCAGAGAGCAGCCTTTGGCAGGCATCAAGTCTACTAGGATCTTGGTCTTAGATTCCCAGCCTGTTGGACCATAAGCAATAAGCTTGTGTTGTTTATAAATAACTCAGAGATGTTTTTATAGCAGCCAACATAGACTAAGGCAGAAACACCCAGGGAGTGTGCAGTCGGTCAGCCTCCTTCGAGATAGGGTTGGAGTTATCAGATAGGAGTAGAACAGCTTCAACGGGCAAAGAGAATTCCTGTCATGTTCTTCGAAGTGGAAAGAAACCCTGTGGCCTCTGATGCAGTGAGTAGGAAGTGTCTGTGATTGGAAGCAGATAGGAAAAACCAGAGACACTGGAGACAACAAAACTTGCATCAAATACTTTATGTGCAACTTGTCAAAAACGTGCGGCCTAATGTGATCAAAGGTAGCAGAAAATCCCATCAGTCAGATAGACCCACAATCCAGGGTGTGATCGGTGAAATTCTAAGGCGAACTCCACGGCTCTTGTGTCCGTGAGTGTACAGACCTTTCTGTCCCTCGTACTATGAGTAGGGTGTGAAATGGTTGGACTGTCAGAGTCCTGAGTGTGTTACATGCAGGGCAAAAGTAAGCAGTGTCTAATCAGACGACTTTAGAGTAGTCGGCCGGAAGACAGATTCTGCTGGGTGGATCTGACTCGATGAAGAGTGGGTTTTCAGTCGGGGAACCACGCATTCTCTGTCTCCAGGCAGTGTCAGGAGGGGCAGTATTCAAAGGAAGTCAGCAGAGTGAATGCTAATCTCCCACAGGCATCATCAGCCATGAAAGAGTAAAGTGGCAGGGTGGTGGGCGACCTTTAGGAGTAAGAGCCTCAGACCCAGGGCTGCAAGGAGCTCAATTCTAGCAGCCAGTGACCTGGGAAAAGGACCCAGAACCACAGGATAAGGTGGCTCTGCTCAACCTCGGCTTTGGCCTCAGGAAACCATGAGCCGTGAACCAAGCTCAGTCTGGCAACTGGACCCTAGAAACTGTGAGATAAGATGTCTGTGTTGTTCTAAGCTGTGAATTTAGGATGATTTGCTTCACAGAAATAGGGAGTGACAAGCAACATCCTTCTAAGCAACTTGTTGGACTCATCAAATCAAGAGGGAGGACTTGAAGAGTGCTGAGAGCAGACAGCACCAGTAGTAGTACCGTAGCCACCGCCCTGGCTGGTGAAGACCTGTGACCCTTCACTGAGACCGAGCTTTGGAAACTCAATACTGTTTTCCTTCCTTCATCCTGGATATCGAGTATCATTTTATGTATAGAGGTCTCTTCTGTGTTTGGAGCAGACAGTAGGCATCACGGCTTTGGAGCTTTACTGCTTTCCATTAAGGATGGAGGACAGGGACAGTTGCCTAAAAACAGTTTCACTGTTTTACTTCTGGAGGCACAACTTCTGTCTCCAGGCAGTGTCAGGAAGGCCGGGGTTTAAAGGAAGTCAGCAGGGTGAATGGCTCACACCCAGCCCGCACCCAGCCTCTTCGCCATAGCTCAGAAGCTTTGGGGTGGGAGATGAGCTCCTGTGGCAAATTGATAGTGATAGCACCTAAGGACAAGGATGGCACTTGTCCAGTGAGGCGTTTGTACCCAGGAGGCTCTAGGTAACGTTTTTCTGCAGTTCCTAGCTTGTCATTTCCTTGCTCCCCAAGTAGCCTTTGCAGAGAGAAAAAAATACCTGAAAGCTGAATTCACATTAAGATGGAGTGACCTCCATAGAAGGTTCTGGCATTTAAAAAGACTGCTGGGTAAGTTCAATGCTAAGCCACACACAGATGTCTCTAAGGACAGAATTTCAGCCTTTGTACCACGTGGTACTGAAAGTCAATTTTAAGGTCCCTACAGAGTTTTAATTATTGCACAGAGAGGGAGGGGTTTCTTTGATGAATCACCAACCAGTCCTGTGTATGCATGCCAACCTGCCCACACTCTAACACACGGAGAAAACACGGCAACAGCAGTACAGCAAACAGACTTGATGAGACAGCAGAAGGTTTGGACAGAAGCAGAGTTGATCTGTGCATGCGTCCCTCAAGTAGGTATCAGGGAGCACAGCAAGTGCCGAGGTTTTCTAGGCAAGATGAGCATACGAAGAAACACACAAACTCTGTCCCCTAGGGGAGTCAGAGATGTACACAAATACGGAACACTGCATCCGATGTCTATCAGACACTTAAACTGAACCCAGAGCTGTGCTGAAGTACATTTTCTCCTACATTAGCTGAATCACTGGAGTCAGAGTGAGCATGAGGACTTTGCGATGGGAGTGGGTTGGTTTGGAAGCCAGGCAGCTGGCTTCAGAGCTAATGCCCTTCTGCAGGCAGTAGCTTGCAGAAGCCTTCGTGTAGGAGCACCAGGGAGGGACGGCAAGAAGGAGCCCTCACCCCAGGGTGCTGCCCTGCCGCACTGTGCTCCTGGAAAGAAAGGGAAAGGCATGAGGGCGATGGTATTAGAAAGATAATCAAGAAGAGGAAAATGGCTGCATGCCTAACCTTTGGCAAGCAATTACTACGCACCACACCCCGTGGGAAGCATTTCTGGGGTGGGCTTGGAGTAGGGGCTCTGTAGCATGGATACTACTCATAACTCTGCTTTTGAAGAAGAAACAAAGTCCTAAAGGCTAAATTGCTTTTCTAGGATTCCACAATTTGTAAGTGACCAGAACAGCCCCAACTGTGGAAAACAGAATCAGGGCCTAAAAGCATGGAGCTGCTTCCGCAGCCATGAGATTGCAGTAGGGAAGGACTCTGCAGGCTTCCCTCCGCCTGCCCAGCCCGAAGCTCACATCAGTGGGGCCAGGCCCAGTACGCAGAAAACGCTGAGCCTCCTGCTTGATGCAGAGGGTTTGGGAAACATGTGCCGGTTCATCAGAACTTCTTTATCTTTTAACCATTTTCCCTTCAAATTTAACTGTGCTGCCTTCTGCACTGAGGATTACCAAAAGGCCACATTTGACATTCTTAATCCATCCATTTCGAGTTATCTGAGTGCAGAGAAGGTGCAGGGATCAAAGGCTTGAAGTGTTAACTCTGGCTGTGCTGGTCAGAGCTGCCCTAACCCTTTCCTGAGGACAGAGCGGGGCTCAGATATGGGGGACACCTTTGCAGCTGGACTGTACTAAATGATCCTTGGAGGTCCCTGGGCCCCTTATTTACTTGGGCTGTGTTTAAAAACTGCCTACAGATAAACCATGTAGCTACTCAAACTTCTGGAAGATGTTATTTCCCAGAAATTACTTAGCTGGGGAAACAGAAGCCATAGGAAAATACTGACTTGTCAGAAGCAAATTCTAGAGAAAATCTAACAAATGTTAATTTTGAAAGTGCTCATTACGAGTCCAGGAAGGACTGGAGCAAGGAATGGAGGCACTGTGCCAGGGGACTCCCCAAAACTTACCTGTCACTGGGAACAACCCCGTACCAGACAGGGTGTCCTGTGCTGACAGCTAAGTCAATGATAAAAACAGACTTTGTCTCCTGCCCTCACGGACCTAAAGCTTCAGATTATTTACATGAAATTAAACCACACCATCTTTTCCATTGTATTCTGAATAGCAATAGAAAATACCAGACAGTTACAGGGCAAATCACCTTCACCTGGATTAGTAGATAATATGAGATTCTAACACATTATTCATAGGCATGGCTGCAATAGTAATGGGAGGTGTCGGGATCACACACACACACACAGGCATGTGTGAAACCTTTATTGCAAACATGAAGGGTAGTTCTTTGTTTAGAATTTTCTGGAAGAAAAGCTTGTGGTTTTCAGACTTTTAATCATGAGAAGACACAGGGCAAAGCCCTTCATATTGAGGACCCTGCAGTTGGTTTGAAAAGATTCTTATAGGTGAGAAAACTAGAGAACAATTAAAGAAGATACAGTCAAAGTGTGCTATTACCCAGTCCACCTCTATTAAATTTAAACACATCTGCTTTCTTAGGGGAGCAGACCATTTCTAAGAATGTGGTATTAATTAGTGGGATACAGATGGGTACAAATAGATGCTACCAGCTATAAATGAGTCTTATCTGTTCAATAAATTAGGTCTCATCAGGAATGTTATGTGTTCCACAAGGTATAAAGGTACATTTCCTTATCATTATATCACCTGTGTATCTTATTTCAAAATCCATTGAAATTGCAGACGTTTACTCGTGGAACCAAAACCCTGTTATGTTCAAGATACAGCTGTGGTCTCTGGAGATGACACAGTGTGGTATGTGTGGCACCTGCCCTCGGGGGAGTTACATTCTTGTGGATGACCCAGGAAGAGGCAACAGAAATCCCTGGAAGTACTCAGACATTGCAAGCTTCACAAATCAGGAATGACAAAGGGAAAGAATCACCCAAGAGCTCTGCTCTAGAGAAAAGGGGTCTGGAAAGGCTTAGGGACTAACAGGGCTAGCAACCTTCCATCCAGTCAGAGAGAGGCACTGATCTGAGGAAGGTAGTGACCGTGGAAAGGGGGCAGGGAGGGGACAGACTCAAGGGATATTAGGAATTTGCTGCTCCATCACTTGGAGGGGGTAAGGTTACAGGAGGAATTAGAGGCTATTTGTTCTCACTTGAGTAAGTGAGTGAATGGGCTGACCATTGAAACAGAAGGGGAGGAGAAGATAAATGAAGGAACAACAGATTTGACTCTATGACACTTAGAGGATAAGGGACTTTATGTGGGATGGGTTTTTGTTTTCTAAATGTAAGATGAAGTCCCAGGTCAAATATTTGGCTGCAGAAAAATAATTTTCAAAAACCATTAGCTTCTTCTCATGTCCCCTCTTCCCAATATTTTTGACATATGAATTTTCCAAGTGACCATTTTTCCAATTTCCTCTCTCAGAAATTTTTACCTCGCCTTTCCCTTGTTAGCGCTTTTATCGTCTCTTCCCTCTTTTTGAGTCACTTAATTTCAAAAATTCAGGCATCTGAGTGCAGCAGACATACCCAGAAAATCCCCAGATACAGATTCTGCTGAAACTCAGACCCAAGAGACCTGTAAAACGAGGTAGAGTATGTTCAATTACTTTTAGTGTCACTGGCTGTCTCCCATTTCAGGGCACCCTGATGGCTTTGGGGAAAGGCTTTCTTCCATTGCCAGCTTAATGACCCCATCATGTTAATTGTCTTTTTCACAATAATATCAACTGTTCATCCCATGTCTTTCAGTCAGATGACCCACTCTAGATGGACTTCACCAAGAACCGAACTAGCATACAATTATATCATGCCATTGGGTGCATATGTATATGTCATATCCTAAGGTTACGGGAGGAAGTAGCATTCTAAAAATAAATATAATCCCATCACTATACTGTGACTTTCTGGCTTTATGTGCAAAACTCGAGGCCTGACAGGTAGCAGGATGTGACCCTCCAGTTTTTGCAGTTTGTGTTGAGAGTGGAAACACAGAGAAAAATGACAGTGGAGATTGAAAAGGTTGAGAAGAAATACAACTTAGCAACCTGGGTTGTTCAGCTGCTCATTAATTCTTTGTTATTCGCCCAGTCATTCAGCCTTTAGAAAGAGCCCTATGACCTCACTTCGTGTCCTTGCCAGTGGAAATTTAAAAAATGAACAAGAGCTTACCAGGTATGGTCGTGCATACTGTCATCCCAACACTTTGGGAGACTGAGGCAGGAGCATCACAAGTTTGAGTCCAGCCTGGGGAATGTAGCGACTTAGCTAGATACTATTTCAAGATTAAAAGTAAAAAAAAGTGACCGGGGATGTGGCCCTTGGTTCACTCTCCAACACAGAAAAGCAAAAAGAGTGAGAACTGACAGTAGCAGAAAAGTAAGTGGAGTTAACTCAAAGTGTGACGGGCCTGGGGATGAGTAGGGACAGTTGTTACAGACAGCTAAGTTAGGTAGAAATATTATAGGCAGGCAGGTAGGGCTAGGTCCTGGAAGGAGCCAGTGCAGAAGAGGACATACCTCGCAACTGTGGGGGAGACAGACACCTCCACTGTGGGCCAGACCTCAAGAAGAAAGATAGAACAAATGCATACACATACTTCCTAAGGATAAACGTCAGGGATTGATATTCTAAACAGATATTCATCACCTTGAGGAAGCCAGAAAGAGTCACTGACCCAATGTCCTATGGGAAAAGGCCCTCTTCTGTTTCATGCCTGCTTGCTATGTGACTCACTTTCCCATTTGATCCTCAACTTCATATTACCTAAGCAATTGTGCTCATAATCTTATTGATTGACCATAGTTTTGATCCACCTTATGCCCATCTGTGCTTTCCCACTTTTCTCCACCTTGGACCCATGTCACCTTGTGGTTTTGCTCTATAAAGATCCCTAGAAAAGGTAGGATCCTTGGCAACCCACTCAGGACCCCTTCTGTCTCTCTCTTGGACAGAAGCTTCCTTTGTCTCAATAAGTATTTCTGCTCTTAACCCTGTTGTTGCTAAAATTCATTCTTCGATTTTAGAGAACAGGAAGGTGTATCAGACATCTAGCAGGTGGGGAGTTTCTTCACCGTGTATCCCAGCTGTCCAGCCTCCAGGGGTCTATAGAGGTATAGACAATGCAGAAAATGACTATAGAAAGAATCTTTAAGGGAACAGATATTTAAGCCATAATTTCAGTGGCATTGTGTGGCTATGACATAGCTGATATTGGTAAGGAAAAAGAATCAAGGAGAATGCGAGGCAGAATACACATGCAGAAGTGATTGGCAAGGTTCTGTTTTACGTGTCATAAATGACTTCCATGAACACCCTTAAAACTATTCACAGCTGTTTGTCTACTCAGGATATTATATCTCTATGCACTGCCTGCTACTCACTCTGCTTGAGTATTTTGCTCTTTCAGAAAGATATCCCATATTTTCAGCTCTACTTCTTTGTTCAACATGTAAGCTTCAGTAGTTTAATTGAACTCAGGATCACAACCTCAAAGAGCAGAGAGTCTTTTCCAAAGGTGACCTCTAACCCGGATATCCCTGTGTCCTAGTGATCCGGCACTGTGCATTGTGTGTGTTCTAAAGCCGGGGCTTTCTTGACTTAAGGGGATAATGAAGAATTGCAGATCTATGGGGCTCAGCCATCCAGAATAAGGAAGCAGAAATTTGTTTCAGGCCTCATATTCCTTAAAAATATGATTAATGGGGAAAAACACATTAACTTGAAATGATTGAAGAACATTTGCAAAATGACATTCAGACAACTGCTGCACTAATTCTTCTTACCCAAGCTGAGTGCTCTGGGGATGAACAGAATGACCGCGTCTGCACAGAGATGTTAGAAAATTCGCTAAACTAGCTTTGAATGCATTCTGTGATTGTGTGTGTGAGTGCTTCATAATTTTTTTTGTCACAACTAGGAATTGAACCCAGGGCCTTTCTACTACTCCCTTTTTATTTTTTATTTTTTTATTTTGGGAGGGAATCTCATTAAATTGCTCAGGCTGGCCTTGGGCTTGTGAGCCTCCTGCTTCAGCCTCCTGAGTAGCTGGGATTGCAGGATGTACCACTATACCCAGCACATTCTGTGTTTTTGTCTTGGTATGGGAAGCACCAAAGAGGTCCAAGGGGGTGGAAGTCAAAGAATGACTAAGGGGAGGGTCATGTGCTGTGATTCAGTATAGGTGGGATGTGGGGCCCAGGAAGTCCTTGGCTGAGTGACCAGTGTAGCCAGAAGACCCACGCCCATTTGTTTGCTTGACTCAGAACTGACATTCATAGAAAGATTAAAATTTTAAAAAAGGACTTAGTTCTTTGGCAAACCAATAACAAGCTTTGGGATTTTGCTTTAAACATTTTGAATAATCCTATTAGCAGCTTAGAAAAATGGGGTTATTTTAATGACAGAGTATATATATATCTATATATTTTCCATCCTCCAGCACTGGAAGGAGATTATCCAGACTAGCCGAGGTCTGCTCTCTTTCTGGTGATTATTCCTGTCCCTGGGTTTGGAGAGGGAGGAGAGAGCTGAGTCTTCTGTAGCTGAGTCCACTGGTTTATACTGCTGTTCATTCAACTGCCAAACAGCACATGGGCCTGCTCTCTTTGGTGTCCAGACAACCCCAGCTCCATGGGTCAGCAGGGTGCTGTATTGAGTCAAAGTACAGACCCAGAATACCCACAGCTATGTCTTTTCTTAAATTTCATTTTAAAGATAGTAAAACACAACAAAACAAGACAGAAGAAAGACAATCAAGATAATGCAGTGAAATTGCTACAGAACTTTAGAGCAGGATACCGGGATAACAGTAATAGCTACTATAGTATATCTTGTTATTTTCACAATAGTTGTCCATTCCATCAGGTATAGCAAAATCAAACGAAACCCAGAACACTATAAAACCAATCCAAATAGAGTATGGAATAGAGCAAAATAATGAATCAGAACAAAGCAAAACAGTGAAAACTATATTTGCCTCCAAGGAGGAGATAGAAGGAAATCCCCCGTATTTGCTATATTGCATACAGTCATTCCCCCAAGAGATGCTCAGACCACTGGCCCCAGGTCAGCATCATCAACCAAACAATACAAGCACTTAGTTGCTTTAGTACCTTAGTTGTTATCAACTCCAGCTGACCTCAAGACCATCCAGTTGCTGGGGGACAGGGTGGACACTGCTTGTTTGACTCTCAGCCCGTGTGCCTGTAGGCTTATGGGAGACGCTGAATTGTTCTCTTCCTGGCACACCCACGGCTCATGCCACTTACCAGGAAGGCTGGCTATTGCTTGCTTGCTTGGTCCCCTAATTTCCATCATGGCTGATTCTCAGGAGATGCTGACTTATTCTTCCCTCCACATTTATGTCTTGGTTCTAGCGATGAACTTCATCCACAACGAGGAAATAACATATTATTCAAGTCAGGGGATTGCAGTGAAAGCTAAACAAGCCTGTGTAAGTGGAGGTGCTAACTCAAGGGTCAGGACCGCTGGTTCTGATTGTTATTTGGGTCGTCTCATGTTTCTCATCTCTTAGAATTCATTTCTTCGCTATTTTTGTCAAGTCAGCTGGCCTGACTAGAATCAGGTGGGGTTCATTTTCTGGTCTACATGCAGCCAGCTGAGGAAGTGGACATGATAAAAGGAGACTTGCTCTTATTTTTCGTCCAGCCTTAGGTTCTGACCAATGAAGGTCATGGAACTAACCCTATCATTCAGCAATACCTTGTCTATATGCGAATACACAAAATTATTGGTGGATATGAGTTATATGATTTCTAAGGAAGGAATTATTGGTATGTGTAGGATTTTCTTAGCAATCCTCTTTATGTCACCCATACCCCCTTTTCCCCAGTCTCCAATAACTGCCTCATCCCTGGATAAGAGAAATACAGATGACTTACATGAGAAACAGGCCTGAATTTCTTCCAAAGCCTTCCTGGCTCACTGATGTTGTTACTTGCAGGGTTCAGCTTTGCATGCTGCCAGGAACATTTTTCCTATATGACATGATGATTCATGCCTTCAGGGTAGTGAACAAGTCTTGGCAAATGCCATGCCCAGGGCAACAGTGGACATCCACATCAGAGAAGCCAATAGTCAAAAGATCCACCTGGAAACTCCATTTATAATTTTCAGAGAAGAGTCATTAGCTACTGAAATCTTTTTTGATTATAGCAGATGATAGATTTGTTGCTTAGATATATTTATGTTTCCCATGGTGAGTCTTTAATTCAGTTGGTTCTGGAGGTGCAGAAAGCTTCTGAGAGATGTTAATTCATAGTCGAGGAAATCCTTGGAGAGGCACATACAAGCTCTTTATGCTTGGAAAAATTAGCACGATAAAGACCCAGCTACAGCTGCAGTTTCACTGAAAGAGCAGCTAAGTTTGTTTTGGGCAGGAGTAGGGGGAGAAAGGGAACACGCAGGGTTCCATGTGCAGTAAACGCTGGTTAGGTGTTAGCTAAGAAGATGGAAGATGGAAGCAGAAAAGATCTGTGAAGGGAGGAGAAGACAAACAGCAGGAGGAGGCACGGCCTAGTAACAGAAGAAGGAGAGACACAAGACACAGAGGAATCTCAAGGAAGGTGCTGAAATACACACACAGTTTCAAATGGCTTATTACCTATAAAATTGTTTTTTTAAATTCATCAAATGTATTAATCTTTTAACCAAATCCTCTGTCAACTGGATGACCATAGCAGCCCAATACGGTATTACTTGCTCCCGGTGGGCAGCAGTTCTTGGGCCAAGGAAACTAACGGACGTTCCGATGAGACCCTTGAGGCAGAGGCCTCCACCCAGTAAGAGGAAATCACCAGTGCACCCCAGAGACGTCAGACTCTAGCCCACGACCATCTGGGCTGGGGCAGTGGATGAGGTGCAGGAAGGAAGGGACTCTGTCTCTGCACGGGTCCCATCTAGCTGGCCTTGGGGCTCGGCCACACACCACTGCACAGGACACTATAAGGGAAGAGTAACCAAGAGCATTTGTTTATTTCTACCCAGGCAGAAAACAAACAGCAGTGAGAACAACGGAAGCTTTCCATGTGGGAACAGCCTGCAGAACTCGGGCTGTAACCTCGGCGGTATTGATTGAGTGCACCTGTCTGTCTTCATTTTAAACTGTGAGCTTGATTGCCGGCAAGTTTATAGGATTATGGGTTTAATTGGATGCCTGTGTTTTACTAGATGTAAGTGAAATTTATGACTGTGGGCTTTGTGGTGCCAAGGTTTATCTCAGCCATCGCTCCCCAGCTGAGAGGCTGAGACTCCCAGAGCCAATCAGAGTGAGCTCAAGGCTTCGCGTGCCAGGGAGGCGCCTCTGGGGGCTGCTTGCATGCTGAGGTCACCAGAAGAGCAGACAGACCAGGTGATGGGAACCGGAAGTGAGCACTGCGCCCCTGAGCCTCCGGGCTCTCTGGGCTCATCTCACGCTAAAAGGAGCCGGTCACAGGCATCCTGGAGAGATGAGTGATAGTTAGATCCCCAAGTGCTGGCAATGGGTGGAAACCGGCTCAGAGGGGTGCACACCGCTCTTGTAACAGGAGTCATGAGTTAGGAGAGTCCCAGCACTTGGGGAACAGAGCAGGATGGTGAGGTGCTTTAACTCTTTCAGCCAGAGGAGTTGGTGTGCTTGTCACCCACTCTTGGGTCACACGTTAGGCCAACTTAAACTACTGCCTCATTTCTTCACAGTGTGATCACTCTGACTTATCTGACCGCAGAGCAGCTCTTCCTCCATGTGGCATTTTAATCATTAAGCACCTAGGAGGGGCCGTTCCCTGGGCGTGGAGGTTGGAGTGGGAGAGCTCTCCTTTCCTTTATATACGACAGATAAGAAAACAGGACCGTAGCAAATAGATTATTTGTTCCTACTCACAGAGAGATCTCGTTGGTCCAGAATTAGAACTCAAATACCTGATTCCACATTTAGAAAGAGCCCAATCAGATGGTTGATGAGTAGAATCTGAGCTGGGAAAACAAGCCAAGAGCACCTCAATGACTACATGAATTTCCTTAGACTTAAAATTGACTTCTCAGAAAACCCAAGTGCTCATTCTCTACTTTTAGTTGGTTTTGGCCACTTATCAAATTAAGTGACCACAAAAAAGTGAAAATTACAGAAATCACGTGATTCTTCCAGTCAAAGACAATTGAACGTTACCTGGTGAGATTCAATCCCAATTCTTTTTTTTTTTTAATTTAAAAGAGAATAAAACAAAAGGGGACAGTACAGAGCAGATCAGAAGAGGACAACATAGGCAACACAGTACTTTACATTAAGTCAACTGGACATCAGCCGTATCTAACACCATATCTCTTACTTTGCTATAGTTGAGCATAGTTTCAATTACAATAATATCAAACATAACACAATAGTATAAAGCCATGCATATAGTGAAAGAATTCCAGGGCTTTCTGAACCGAATAACAGAAAATGATCAATGGGTATTATAATATCTCATTTTTGATAAAAAAGAAAAAAATTTGTTTCAACTATCACACATATTCAAATTCCAATGAGA
>PVJX010001049.1:0-185610 GCA_004027295.1 Dolichotis patagonum | reverse complement strand
TATCTTTGGTTTCTTTTAAGCAGTTTTGCCAGCTTTCTATTGAGTCTTTAGTTTCCTGATAATCCCTTTGAATCTGCTTCATAAATTCTAGGTTTTTTCTGAATTCTTCATTAAATTTTTCTCTCCATTTGTGTTCCTCTATTCTTCTGTCTGTGTCTTCTTGAGAGGTACCCAGCCCTTCTTTTATTAATCTACTTATGTCTTGTTTAATTTGAATTAATATTTCAGTTTTGGTCCCGCTTATGAGGTCTTGAATATATCTCTTTATGTCCGCTAACGCTGTGTTTGATGTTGCATTTTTGCTGCCCTCTGTCTCTTTTGTATTTACCTCTCCTGGATCAATGTTCTCAGGGTTGGGGGCTGGGAGTGTTTTCTTATTTCTCCCTTTCGTCATGTTTTTGGTTCCTTCCATACAAGTGTACATTGTAATATCCAGACCCTTTTCTTGTTGTTTAAGGCACAGGTTAGGAGCTTTAGCCCTCTTCAATAGGTTATCAGAGATTAGAGTTCACCTACGGGCAGTGTGCGCTAGCTCCTCCCTTCTGGGCCAGTCAACCTTTGCAGGCCTTCACTGCATCAGTGTGAACTGATCTCAGGGAAGTAACTGGGTTCCTGCCAGGGGCGTGGCCTAGTCCAAGCAGATTCCACCAATCTGCTTGGCGAGGGGAGTAACCAGCTGAAGCCACTTTCTTATGGAATTAGGGCTGTCCTGCCCAAATCCAACATGTCGTCCAGTTGGTTTCCCCTTTCCCGTGGGTGCCTCTGGGTGGGTCATGTGCAGTGCTGGTCCCAGCGAGCTGCACGCAGGGCTGTTCAGCTCCTCGCTCCAGAGGCTCAGGCCAGTGGCTTCGGCGCGGATCGCGTGTTCAGGTTGGGCAGAATTCAGGCATCTCGAGGTGGTGCTGTGCTCGCTGATCTTATCTTCACTAATAGTAGCCCTAGGACCTCGAGAGGGTTTTTGCACTTTAGTTTCTTTCTGGGTTGTGAAAGTCTATCTCTCTCTGTTTGGGTCTCTCCAGGGTGTTTTATTCTGGCATTTGAGCTGTCTCTCTCAGAGAGGGTCTCTCTCCTGCTACCTACCAGTCCGCCATCTTGTCTCTTCTCAGTTATGCAATTAATATACTTGTAATTTACCTACCATTTTTCCTAATATCTTGCTATATACACCTTCACTTTCTGTGCTACATTCATACTGACCGTCTTCATGTTCCTAAGGCCTGCGAATTTGGTAGAATTCTGGGATTTTACACAGTCTTATTTTTGCCTTAGAAACCTTTTCTCTTTCTTGATGTTATTTATGTTCCTTATGTTATCTTAAATGTCACATCCATAAAATGTCTTCTGTGGAAGTCCAGATACAGTTTTCTTATATAGCACCCCATATTTTTCTGTAATTGGATATAGGACAATCAGAAGTTCCTATTTACTTGTAATTATTTCTGATTTATTTATAAGACTATAAGCTTCATAGAAGGAAGATATGTATATTCTCATCTCTTTGGGATAACTTTGTCCTAATTAATTATTCACTGATTATAAAAATAAGAACTATGAGTGTAAAAGAAGAATCTTTCATTTTTGGAGCATTACTCACATGCCTAGCACTTTGACTGACCTAGTTGCTAGATAAAAGCATTGAGATTCAGCACAAGTCATTAACTTAAGGCTGTGTGACCTGCTGGGTGTGGTGGTGCACACATGTGATTCCAGCACTTGGGAGACTGAGGCATGTAGATTGCTGTGAGTTCCAAGCCAGCCTGTGCTACATAGTGAGTTCAAAGACAGTCTGGACTACACAGCAAAATTCTGTCCTATAAAAACAAAACAAAATACTACACGATCTCTAATGGAAGTAGGGAAGTTGTGAAATAGTGTAGTTCTTGCTGCAAAGATAACTTCCAAAGTCGGTGGAATCCTCAGTTTCTCAGAAGCTATTTCTTTGAACTGTTTCCTATTATGGGTTTCTGAGAGGCATCTTTTTCAATAACTATACTATAGCTTTGCACCCTGGGCACTTTGGACAGTTCTATAATTTCTTCGGCTCCCAATCTCTGGTAGTCTTGAGAAATAAGTCTTTTCTGAACTACCCTATGGTATCTGACATCAGCTCATTTGCCACTGATTTTCCCCAGATTTTAAAGATTTAAGAAATGTTAGTTTACTTCTTTCCTTCAACACTACATGAGTCTCTACTTTAGTAAGGACACTCTATTTCATTCAGACCTCAAAGGCTCTGGAATGGTCAGTCTATTTCTTTGTTTGCTCCATTCAGTGTCCCAGAGAGTGCAAGTGGTAAAATCACAATAGACCACAGTAGAAAATAGCAAAGAAAATAAAAGTCAGCAAAAATAGCTTGCTCTTCTGCTGCTTCTGCTGCAGGACCTTTACGAATATTACAAACTGTGCCTATATATACATTTATGTGCCCTTATAAATACATCACATGTAAATGTTTTTCTGGGTAGTTGGGAGGGCTGAATCAATGTACAACCATTATTCCCCCTGTCAGAAGCAGTAGAATTTTATTGGCACAATTTCCATTACTAAGCACTGACTATGGTATCTTTGATCACATTAATTAGAGATACTTACACTTTGCACTATGAAATCTATCAAATTTATTACTAAAATTATGTATGTGCACACTTAGAAAATAAATAGGGGTATTAAATATGAAAATGTGACATTTATGCCACTAGCTAGAGTGAGAAAGCATTCTAATTAGATAGCAAATATTTCTGAAGTATAGATTTTCCTATGTGAATTGTACTATTCAGCTAAAGCTAAAACTGCTAATAAAACTTAAATCCATAATGGAAGGCAAATTTATTTTTCTTATCATGAAGTCAATGTGTGTTTATTGGTCAGTTGTTACATGTCTTTATTAAATACTATGATGACAAAAGTGTGTTTCAATCATCAAGACTTTTCATCTGGTGAACAAGGGTTATTTGAATCAGCTAGTGCACAAGATAGAATTTCACAGCATTTTAAAGTATGCATTAAAGCACAAAAACTGATGTTCCTGTTGGGAGAGATGATGGGTACTTATGACTGCAAGACATACTAATGGAGGAGCTTTGAGACTCAAGCATTTTGAAACAATGAATTAGGAATGGAGAGAGCACTGGGTAGCATATATATGTATGCAGAGAATGGGAGAAAAACTGAGAGTTTACTTCATGTGTCCCAAGACTTTAAAGATGGAAAACCCAGATGCTGATGATAAACATGCAGACTGTCCCATGACTATTTTTGATATCTTAGTGGCACTAAGTGTTGAAGGGGTGTTGAAGGAGATGAATAAACTAGAAATGTTAAGGGGTATCACTGTGGCATTTGTTGCTTCTATTATGATTTTAAAACATTCTTATTTAGAGACAACTTTTGAGTTCATGACAAAAGGTACTTTTTCAATCTTGGCAGTTATGAGAAATTTAAATGAAATTTACATAACTTTACTAGCTCTTTCAGACTGTGACATACATGAGGTCATATCACAATACCATTCCTTCTGAAAAGTCTTAGGTTTTGTTGAACCGTGCTTTTCAAAGAGACCTAAGCTGTACGTCTAGCTGTATGGCAGCCTTTGTCACTCTCCTAGAATACCCCTAGAGATTCATCTGTCTGCTGTGTCACCCAATGCTCATCAGTGATGGAGATCTCCAACTCTGAATTCTAGAAAAACTCCACTTACAAGCAATATCCAGATCTTGGATATCGATACCTGCTGAGACCTTAAGTAAAATTACATTTAACTAAAACTAATGCCTTTTTTCCTTAAAAAAAAAAAGAACGAAAAGAAAAGAAAAAAAGAAAGCAATCATATACCCAAGTACCATTCTTTCCTCACTTTATGAACATTCAGTCATGAGATATTTGCCATAAATCCACTTGAAGTTGGGAGAAAGTATCCTTTCTATTCATAGACACTTTCTTGTGTCTACGTTTCAATGACGCTTTTGCCTTACCCAGTTTTGAATGTGTTTCAGTTACTAATTTTTTTGACAGTGAAATACAAGCCCAAATATGCTTCTAGTCATTTCATATTTAAATTTTTGTCATATGATTGCTCCTTGGAACACCTATTTTCATCTGCCATTGACCTCTGTTTCCAACTTTTGTTCAGATGCACACAGTGACTGGCATGAAGCAATATTTCTGTCTGATAAAAATTAATCTACATTAGCAAGAGTCAGCAGAGGCTAAGGGCCTTGTTATGTGAGTTACAATCAAGCAACTGGAAAGAGTCAAACTGCAAAATGGTTGAGTAATAATTTTTAAGGAGTTGGACACAATTAAGTGAGAAGCAAAAGCATATCACCCTCAGTAGCACTGTCTTTCTCTTATACTCTCATATCGTTTTCTCTAAGGTGTACACCTATCACCTCAGTACAGTTCTGAGATTTTACGAGGTAACAAAGGTGATATTTTAGCTATCACCTCCAAATGGTACTTCTAAGAAATCATAAATCTGCTTCCTATTTCCATTTCCATTTCCTATTTTTTAACTTATGCAGGTGAAGATCACATAAAATCTAACCATTTTACCGTGAAGATTGTGGAGGCATTTAGTAAATTCAGCATGTTGCTCAGCTACCTTCTCTTTTAGCTTAAAAACATTTCTCTCACTCCAAAATAAAGTTTTAAATTGTTCAGCAGCCCTCCCCTACTTCTTCTAGCCCAGGCCAATGCCACATTGATTTCTTGGTTCTAATATATGCTTGACAGTTCAAAAGAATAGAATCAGTAGAACATGCATAATTTTGTTTGTGTCTAGTGTGTTTTCTTTGGCTTACCTGTCTTTAGGTTTCATTCTGTCATAACATGTATCAGTACTAAATTTCTTTTCATGGTGAAATAATAGCCCTTTGTGGTTTATACAACTTTTCCATTAGTCGTTTGTTTTTTTTTGTGTGTGAGTATCTAGTTGTTGTAGCAACAATTCTTGAAAGTATATGTTTTCATCACTGAATGCTCTTGGTACCGAAGTCTAAAATCAATTAGCTATAGACATATGGGTTTATTTATGAACACTCAGTGCTATTGTATTACTTTGTAGAGCCATGGTTTTATCAGTATGATGGTGATTTTTTGTTTATTTGTTTGTTTTTGTGGTACGGGGGATCGAATCCAGGGCCTTTGCTTTTGTTAAGACAGGGTTTTGCTAAATTGCTATGTTGCCCAGACTAGGCCTAAACTTGCACTACTCCTTTCTCAGAGGTTCAGAGTGCTGGGATTACAAGTGTGCACCAAGAGTCCTTAGCTAGTACCACATTATTTTGATTAACAGAGCTTGGTAGCAATTATGAATAGGGAAGTGAGAATTCTGCTTGCTTCACAAGACTGTACTGACACACCCTGTTAAGCCTCTGATGTCACTCTTCATGGGTGCCCAGAGTTGGGATGTTCAGTTGCCCATTGGTCTTGGGATGACAGATAGGCTCAAGAGGGATCTTTCTGTGTTCTTCATCACTGTGCTTTGGTGTTATAATCCACCGATGATGAGCCAACCGTTTTATTATTTATGATTAGAATTTAATCAAGATTGGGCTTTGACTTTCTATAGGTTTTGCATAATGTTTTCCCATTCATTGTATGTCTTTAGAACTATATTCAGTGGCTTTAAGTGCTTATATGTTTTTTAAGTTTTATTAATTTCACTGGGGAGTGGGTAGAGTCTCTCGGATTGTTGTACTTGATGTCAATGATTTCTCCCACATGAGCTCTCAATTCCTCTGGGATAGAGATGGACTTTTAAGCTGACATGGAACTCTTAATTCTACAGGGCAGAGATGAAAGTGAGTAGAAAATGTGAGGTATTACTGCTGATTCTAAAAACTCAGAAGAAAAAGGAAATCTTAAAGACATAGAGATAATCAGTCTGCTGAAAGTAAGACAGTAAATCAAGATATTTATTATCTGCAATTGCAGGAAGTTTCATACTTCTTGAAGTTGAACTATGTTGCAGTTTAGCACCCACTTGGAATCTAGGGTTTATTTTCTTTTTATGATGAGAATAGCTAACACTCAGTGATTTGTCACTGTGAGCAGGAATTGTAAAACAAAAACCCTAGATAAGTAGCCTAGTTTAATATGCACAATTCAAAGTGTATGTTATGACACCTGTAGGGAGCCATTGAAGCTAGATTGATCACATGTGTGGGTCTAAAGCAAGACCAGCCTTGAGAACACACAGAGCCCAAAACAAGCTATGTAAACAAGCTGTTCCAGCTCCAAGAAGGCAAGGGGCCCAGGCCAGCCAGGCAAACAAATTCCTAGGCAGCACGATTGAAACTGTCCTTCTTCTTCTGAGTGTATAAATAAATGTGCTACAGGGGTGGAGCAGTTCCTTTCCTCCCATCAGGAGAGTAAGGGCTCCACTTGACCCCAGGTTTTGTTTCTTCATTATTTTCTCATCCTCTCACACTCCTTTATCCCCACGAGCAGCATGGGTCATGACAGACACCCTTCTATGAATAAGAATATTTTATTTCAAAGAGATTAGGTGACTGCCTCAAGAAGAGCAGGTAAATTAGTAGGACCAAGACGCCTCTCAGATAAGTCTAATTCTAAGTTCCAGATTCTGAAGAACAACAGTATTCTTTGGAATGTAAATATCTTTGACATGGACACTTCTGTCATAGACAGGACGTACCAGAAGCAGGTGGATACCAGAAATTGTTGAATGCCCCTGAGGGAACACCTGAATATACACTGCTACTTATGGTGGCATTTCCTCCTGAATAGCTACTACCACTGACCCAGAGAAGGCCATTCAATTGGTATTTTTCTTTCTTTCCAATGAGGAATGAGTGATTCTGGAAAATTTGAGATTTTCTTTTGCTAGTGCCTCTCATCTGTCACCAAGCTCCATTCCTACTTCTTTGGAAAGAGGCAAAAACAGAAGCAAGAAAACAGTATAGTCAGTGACCCACCCTTTTCCTAAGAAGGACATCTGGGATGATTTAACATCAATTTATGCTTCTGATATCACTTAATGAACTGCTCCAGTTAAAGAAACTGATCTTTGCATATGTAAGATCTCAAGCAATTCACCTACAACTTTTGTGATCTTGATCTTTCTTACCCTATAATCTATCTCTACTTCCAAAATCTATTACCCTGTCTGAAAACCTCCAATGCTTGTTACAACAGGAAGAAAAGGAAAAAATATGTAGTTTACAAAATATTTAGTACAATATTTTATAATGGAAAATAAAGTATCATATAATATAGTATCTATTTTCATTTCTTTAATTTAGATGCACCAACTAGTAAAATCACAGCATATAAAGCAACTTGATACAATTATGAAAAGGAGCAGATAAATACAGTTGTCAAATATTTGCTTATACCTTCACAAAAATCAATGTATTAGACCAAAACAATTGCAGAGGTTGTAGAAAGTGTGTGTGTGCGTGTGTGTGTGTGTGTGTGTGTGTGTGTGTGTGATGCTGGAGATCAAACCCAGTCTTCACGTGCTAAGCAGTGCTGTTACTGAGCTACATCCTTGGGTTCCAAACTTTGTAACTTAGAAGCTTGAAATAGTAAGTGAGTATCATATTCTTCGTAAATGCGAAATATATATTTTAAAACAAACCTTGGAGAAAACAGTGATTATTTCTGACAGCATAATTCTCAATCAGAACAATATAAAGGAAATGACAGTGAAGTAATATCTTGCATTATTGGAGAATGTTTTATTAATAAAGAGATGAATAAACCAGTGAATGTAGAAACCAAAGAAAACTTAATGTATATGTATTGAGGGACTTGGGTGACTTACATTCTAAATAGTTACATTCTAAATAGACTATTAGACAAAAATACCCAGTAAAATGTGCAAGGTTTTTTTTTTTTTTTCTAAAACATCCTAAACACCTCTTATGGCTTGGAATGAAGCATGAAATATTAAGAATCTGTTATTCTAGTTTATTTTTTTTAATTTTATTTTAAAGAGGGTAAAATTAAACACAACAAAACAGAACAAAACAGAACACAAGAAAGCAATGTAAGAGATATAAATGTCAAAGCAAGATAATCAGAGATCTTCACTATCTATCATATTGTCTCTTGTTTTCTTCCAAATAGTTGTCCATATCTTCACATACAGAGAATTCACACAAAACAATATAGTATAGAACTGATTGGAACAGGACTAAGAAGGCGTTTCAGGTCTTCAAGACCAGACAATACATAGCTGGGTTAGAAAGAAACAATAAAAGAAATGTTTCTAAAGCTTATTCAATATGAAATTTAGAAAAAGAAAACCTCAAAATTGTGACAAATACAAATCATAAAATAATCATTGAAGATGTTTCAAACACATTTGAATGGTTCCACGTTTAATTATTAATTGATTAATTTTTAGTAATATTCAAATGTATACCTATCTGGATTCAGTATTGCTTTTTGCTAAGAAAAACAGTCACAGAAATAATGCTGTATTCTTTTGTTTGAATCTTAGTTTTACATGAAATTAAATATTGATTTGTCTAGTGCTGGTAGAATTAATGTTAACAATTATAAAAGACAGAGTCTACCAGGCTTCTTTACTGTAAAGTTAACTGCCTTCTCTTGTAATCAATACACATTTTTTGAGGCAATATATTGAGACTATGTAAATATTACATTTGTCATAAAATTTCATTTACTAATTTTAGCATTAACTCTATCATTAATTCTATAATTATGATTCTATAATTCTATAATTAATTCTATCATTCCTTCTAACTTATTTGTTAGTATTACATTGCAAAAAACCATTATTCTGCTATTTCCTCATTCATATTAGAATGAACTCATAAATCACTGTTATTGAAATGACCAAGTTTCCTATTGCGTTGTTTTGTTTTTACGATCTAATAATTCCAGATTTGGCTATTAGGAGACCTTGGAGCTGGATCTTAGAGCTTTCTGACATGGCTTCATCATTTTAAAAGCATCTCATAACTTTCTCTCACAAGATATCCTAGGCTCGTTTTGGACTTTCTTCATCACAAGCTAAGATTCAATGATTTCTCCATGGAGTCCAGGCACTTGTGATGGAGACCGGTGCTAACGAAGCCAGATATGGGTATGAATGTTGATAATGTGATTCAGTTATCCTTGTTCTTACCCTTGGTTTCAATTCATAGAGCTAAGAAGCACGGTATATGCATGTGGATTTGTTTCACTATGTTCAGATATATGCATCTATGCATATAGATCCATGAGATCCACATTATAGTTCCAATCCAGATCTGCAGGGCAGATTCCGGTTTTCAAGAATTCTTTATTTCTCCTTTCATTTAGAATGAGAAGAGTGATTCTTTCCCTTAGGTACTTGCTAACATGGTCAGGTCTTCTGTGCCTATTGACACCACTGGGGAGATGTCCTCTTCCCTCACTCAGCTCACCTTTCATTTACCACTCTAAAGCCTATGGACCTTTGCTCCCCCACTGCTGGTGGTCCCTGGAGATTTCCTCTCCCATTCTGTTTGGGTTCTGACACTTGGACCATGCAATCACCCCACTAATTTTATTCTACCACCAAGTATTCCTAGCTTCATATTGCACCTAATGTTCTCTAGACTTAGGAGATGGAAAGAAGGAAGGAAGGAGTGAGAGAAGAAAGAGGGAGGAAGGGGAGGTATATAGGAAGGAAAAAAAGGAAGAAAATGAAGGAAGAACTTTGAACATAAATCCCAGAACAATATTAATGGAAATAAAAATTAAAGATGATCATTTCATATGATATCAATATTAAAAATATGAGCCAACTGAATTTGGCAAAGTTTGAAATAGGTATATCTAATCAAGTTGGGTTCAAAGAAGGCACTGGAGATGTTTTTTGATTCTGATCTATTAAAAAAATTCAGTATATTACTGGATTAAAGAAGAAAGAAATATGATAATTTCAATAAGTACAGAAACTGCATTTGATAAAATTCAATATCCCTTTCTGATAAAATTTAAAAGAATATTAATATATACAACCTGAAATAATAGGGATGCTTACATTTTACGAAAATATTTAGCTCAGCAGCATTAAGTGCCTGCTTGGCAAACGCGAGGTCGTGAGTTCAATCCCCAGCACAAAAGAAAAAAAATTTTTTTTCATGGAACAAAAACTCCTTTAAGTTCAGACATGAAGCCCAAAATCATTGCAACAGTTCATCATTTTACTATACATAGTAGGAAGTGGAACAAAAAAGTTTTAAAAAAAAGATGAATAGTTAAGTTTCTAAATGTAAAAGTCAAAACCAGCATCCAAGATTTTGTTTTTATCAACATAGACTATGCTAGAGGGTGTTAGCCTAATCATGGAAATGGGTGAGAATGATCCAAGTGTACTGGATATAAACAGAATGCATCAAAATCAATGCTTCACATCAAGAGCAAATAGTACATTCTAAAAATGGTATCATTTATAAAATATATTACATGGAAATATATCTAACAAGATGTACCTTTATGGGAAAATATTATTTTATTTAAAAACACTAAGTAGTACATATAATTGGCAGAATATTATAGGTGGGGTCTATTGATTTCATTCCTCCAGAGAACGCTAACTAATATATACAGGATATATAAAGTGACACTAAATTTTTTTAGGACAGCGGAAGACCAAGATAATCCAAGAAAGTTTTGAATAACAAGAACAAAACTGAATGGTTCTGGCATAACCAGCTAGCATTTAGTAATGGGTTAAGTATTTAGGAGATGAAGATGTCTGCATTATTAAGTTTAAAGATTTATTAAAATGCCAAGATATTTAAAAGAATGAGAGAGAGGTGATCCAGTGGAACAGAATAGAAAGTCACTAAAAGACATAGTGTCCTTCAAAGCATAGACTTTTTTTGGCAAACATATACTAATAAATACATAAAAACAGGACAGAGCAAATTTGTATTCTGATGAAGTTCAAACCTCTTTTTCTCTTTTATTTCTTAGGCTCAGTGTTATCAAGTCAGAAAGCAATTGCAAAACATAAAGACATAAAGGTTTACAATTGTACATACTTTACTTTTAAAAGCTTTATAATTTTACTTCTTGCACTTTAGTCTTTGATTGACTTTGAGTTAAATTTTTCAATATAAATTGAGGTTAAAAATCTAAGCTCATTAAATCTCATGTCGCTGGCCAGTTATCTTAGAACTACTTCTTGAAAAGATTATACTTTTCCTATTGAGTGAAAAAGTACAAAAAATTAGCTGAATATAAACACAGTTTTGATTTTCTGGATTGTATTCTATACGTTCTACTCTATTGCTATGTACATCTATCCTTATGCCAGTATCACATCATGATCACTTTTCTTCCTTACCATTTTTCTTCAGTACTTGGGATCGAACCGAGGTCTTTTACACTGGGCATGTTCCCAGTCCCTTCATATGTTTCTTTTGTTGTTGTTGTTTTGTTTCTGAGACAGGCTCTAGCTCAGTTGTCCATTTTAAGTTCCAAATTGTGATCTTCCCACTGAGCCCCTTAGGGTTACAGGACCACACATCCACAGATGACTTTTCCTTGCAGGAAGTCTTGAAATTGGGAATAGATACATTGGTTACTTTCCTTTTGCTGGGAACAAATGCTTGGCCCTCACAATTTAAATGAAGAGAGGTATTTTGGTTTTCATTGGGTTCAGTCTATTGTTGGCTGGCTCCAAGGCAGGTACAGCATTACTTGCTATGTAATTTTTCTAACAGGAAAATGTGTCTCAATGTTTGGTATTAAAAACAGGTGAAATAATTTAATTATGAGTCCATATAACTTGAAATCACTAACCCTTGCAGGGTTCTCTGTACTTTACATTTCTTATCATTAGATCACTATAATAGCTTTTTAGTTTTTAGAGATAGGGGTGCTTCTTTTATTAAGACTTCATTATTTTAATTAATCCTCATAGAAGCCCTAAACAATGGATTGGTATTATGTGATTACTATTGCTTAGAGACTATGAACATAATTACTGCTTATATTTGGAGTTGAATTCTAACCACCCAGTTTGAATTCTGACTTCACTATTATGTTTATAAACATGACAAAGGCACTTAATTTCTGATTTCAGTTCCTTCATTTGTAAAATTGCACCTAACTCAGAGGACTGATGTGAAATTTAAATAATAAATGTAAGACATCAAAGAGTTATATAAATGTAACTATTTCAAAGACAGGGGGACTTTCAAATACACAAAATTAGAATATTTGCTCCAAGTAATTAAGCTCAGAATTGATGTATTTGATATAGCAAATGAGTTCTGTCTTCAGGCTCCTGACTACTATATTGTTTACCATGATTCTTCTTTAGATAATTTTTGTGTTGTTTTATGGCTGATTGATGATGCTTGCTTAAAATTTCCCAGGTGGAAAGCATTTCAGGTAAATGCAAATCTCTACCTTTTACTCTTTATGAAAAGCTTTGTATTAACAGAAAGTTTTTGAAAAATTCTCAGTCCATTCATTCCTATAGATTTAAAAAATGTATTATTAAGTGAATCCAAATCATCTGGTGTGCATTACATGCATAAAATCATTAAAATACATTGCATGGTGGAATTATGCAAATGACTCACATAAGGAACATTTGAGAAATAGTTTTGTGAACTCAACCCTGTATATATTTTAAGGGTTTGATTGTGCACATGTACTGAGTTCTTGACATATTCTAAGACTCAGGTGTATTGAGTTCTTGACATATTCTAGGACTCAAGTATACAGAAACATTGAAGATATGGTCTTCTGAGTGATTCAGATCTGTAAGGTCAGCATAAACAAAGAAGAAAAAAGCAGTTGTAATGCTTGCACAAAGAGATGATATTCTGGTAACACCAAGGTGACAGTAACCAAGAATAAAATTCTACCTGAGTCATCAAAGTTTTCATGGAAAAAGAAAAGACCTGCAGATAGTGGGAGAAGGGTCACTTTTCTGAAGCCTGAAGAGCAGAGAGGACAGAAGAGTGGGATTAATCATGTCAAGGAGTGTTTCCTTTGGTTTGTTTAAATGGGAATATTTGAACACACTTTTAAAGTGCTGGGAAGAAACCACTCAAAAGAGAACTACTTGATAGAGCACCACAGTAATATTTTATTTAAAATGTCAGATCTCAGGTCTGGAGGTGGATGACATCACCAAGAATGTCAGCATCTTAAACACCAGAAACCGTCTACAACAACAGCCAAAAAACTGGAAAAGACTTACAATCAACTATTGAATTCTAGGACCTGGTCAAAAGTTACAGTAATCAAATGCCTGCTACCTTTTAGTTAGGGACATTTTTATTGCAGTAGTTCATTAATGTGTGTTTCCCATGGATTCATAAACCAAGTTTGCTGCAATTATTCTGGTTCTATTTAAACTGCATAAGATAACTTATTTCCTTGGTAATAATGTGATAAGAACTGTAATTTATTTTCTGCTAGCATGACACATTTTTTAAATCCTGAAAGATGATGATGACCAAAATTTAGATGTGCTTTGCTGTTGATTGCTATCTGCAGAATTAAATATTTTTTCTTTTCATTTTTAGTTTCAGTGGGAGGCAGTAAAATTAGGATTTTAAAGGAGAGGAGAGAGCTATTTGGATGATATTCCTGTCATATTTGGCAATATATTAAAGAAAATAAATGAACATTTTTGTTAATTTGCTAAATATATAAAATAACCAAGTGAAAGCTTCACGAAGAATAAAGCTGTGCATTCAATAAGAGAGTCCTGTGGGATTTTAAATTATCTACTCTTAACTCCCATTCTTCAGATCAAGGACGACACTTCTGGTGCATGGCATTAGTGCCTGAAAGAGAAATACGGTCCTTAGTCTTAAGTAATGATATTTCAGTCTGTATGATGGTTTCTGCAAAGGCTCCCAAAAGGAATTTGTTTACCTTGAGTCAGAGCATTCCAGGCACTAAACTTCCTTTGTGACACTTGCTGAAAGCATCTGAAGACCATAGTGTCAGGCTCAGCATCCTTGAATAAAAGCAAGCAATCTAGATAAGATACAGAGCCTGAATCCTGGCATGATGAGGCACAAAAACACCTGTAATCCCAGCACTAGGGAGGTTGAAGAAGGTCGATTGCTTTGAGTTCAAGGCTAGCCTGGACTACATAGGGGGACCCTGTCTCAAAAAAAAAACAAGAAAGAAAGAAAGAAAGAAAGGAAAGAAAGAAAATAAGAAAGAAAAGAAAGAAAGAAAGAGAAAGAAAGAAGAAAGAAAGAAAAGAAAGAAAGAAAGAAAGAAAAGAAAGAAAGAGAAAGAAAGAAGAAAGAAAGAAAAGAAATGAAATGAAAGCAAACCTAGAAACAAAAGGTATGAAGCTTAGTAAAGGAGATATATTTAGAGTGAAATGATAGCTTTAAAAGTTCCTGTGTACACCAGGGAACCAAGAAGGACACATGTTTGTGCAGAACTTCACACATGCACACATAATAGCCAAGAATAGCCTGAGACTTAGTTTCTGGCTAACCTTTCACACCACCAGAAAGTGGAGGCTAAGGCAGAGTCATAAGTATTAAGGTGCACCTTTGTACAGAGCCAGTCTGAAAAAACTGAGGGAAATGTTGTTTTGTTGTTCCTTTTTTATTGGCTCTAGGAGACCATAGAAATCTCCCTGATAACATTGGTTCACCACCAAGCAAATGGTATGTAAACTTAAATGATCACACACAATAAACAATTTAGCCTTTTCCAAATGGCTAAGTCATTAAGCAAAAAAAGCAAAGACTAGCTCACAAGAAACAGCAATAACCATAAAGAGAAATGAAAACTGTGGTTTCCAGAGTTTTCACATTATCATATTCAAAGCACTCTGTTTTAAAAAAAAAACAGTCACACAAAACAAAGTATGATCCACTCCCAAAAATCATTAGAAATAATAAAAACTGTCCCCAAAGAAGCTGAGGCAGTGTCCTTTGTAGACAAAGACTTTGAATCAATGATCTTAAATATGCTTAAAGGGCCCAAAGAACTGTTTCACCAGATCAAGAAATTATAGAAAAGTAATGAATGAAAAGGAAAACAGGAAAGATTTACCCTGAACTAAAGAGGGTGTTTCCTTTTTTGAGTTTTTTTCAGAGGTGAAGGGTTCATATCTACAGAGTAGGCTATGAACAAGAGTGGAAAACTAAGAGAAGTCATAACTGAGAGTATCAATTTGTTCTGAAACAACAGGTGAGGGGAAAGCCATATCTGCAGGTTTGACCAGGGCTGAGGAAGCACATTTGGACTAAACAGTGCTTACTCTGCAGTTGACATTGGAGATCACGATTTGAGAGTGTGAGAATCTGCACTATAGTGAGATTTCTTTCAGCTCATTCATCAAACACAGTGTAGGAAGAGGGCATGCTGATATATTGCACTAATATTGTTGAATTACTAAATAATAAAAGCTCCTAGCTTTCTCTTTGCTGGGATCTTTTCAATCTCCGTATTGGAGAAAAGGTGCTCTTTCATTACACCTCAAAAACAATTTTTTTTCCCCACTAAAGATTTACATTGAAAATCCTTCTATCCAGGCACTCGGAAGTAAGTGAAATCTGTGCTTCACTTTTACCACCTACAATTAATCACTTGTACTCTGCTCTACAGACAAATTTCTAACTCTTCATTTTCTCTTGGCCAACATTCCTATGACAGCACTTCATAAGATGAATGTTACCTAAAACTCAGTTCTGGGAATTTTAAGTAATTAATAAAATATTGCATACTCTATGCCCTTCTTTGATACAAATTATGTTAATATAGTACACTATCTAGAGTGTGCTTGTTGTAAACATTTATTTTTGAAGTCAGGTTTCCATAGTTTCACATATTTTCCATGTACATTTTTATGGTAAAATGTTTTGCAGAACAATGCTCTGTGCCAGTTTGAAAAATTCTACTTTAAGCCAATTTTATATGTTTTTAAAAATTTCTCTGAATCCTCTGTCACCTGAGGAAAGGCAGAGAGACCATATTTTCTCTAGGTCAAGGGAGAAAGTTATTTCAAATGATTCTTATGAACCAGTTCAATGCCAGAAAATGGCGCACCTGTTTTATGAAACACCTTCTCTTCTCCAGCTTGGTGTTATGTATGTGGCATGCATTTTCCATTTTGATGATTGTTGAGTAGAGATTATATAAACAAGGGAACATAAATGATCACCACTGACAGAAGGCTGATCACTTTGTGTACACCAGCAGAATTTTTAAAACAAGGCAGAAGCATAGAATCAAATATATTATAGTCCTAATAGGAAAAAGTTAAATATTACCAAAGATGATAAAATTACAAATATTATAATTAAAAAAACAGTAGTTCACTGACTTTAACAATTATGCACAGAAAACAATTATGTATAGGTGAATATACTTTAAAAAATCAAGTTATTATGCTATGTTCATGCAGTAATCTATGTTTCTTTTATAAAATACATCTATATAACTATAAAATATTTATTTTATTTTATATTTTATATTTTATTTATATTTTATATATTTTTTATATTTTATATTTTATTTATATTTTATTTTATATTTTATATTTATTTTAAGTTAGGAAAAATATTTATTTTTCTTAAGAGTTAAATATAATGCTAAGGAAAAAAGAAACAGAATTAATGTAAGCACCCTCTCTTAAAAACTTGGCATACTTTCATGAACATATCAAAAGAGTAAATCCCCCCAACAATGGAATTCCTAAGTAGGGACCAGGGTTATCTCTCTTTCTTGCTTTTGGTGACCATCATTCTTCAGTCAGTCTTAAATTTGACATTTTAGATTCCACATATCATGTGTTATTCGGTACAAGTGCCTGCCTGGCAAGTGCAAAGTCCTGAGTCCAATTCCTGATACCAAAGGGGGAAAAAAAAGAAATCCTAAGTAAAAAGAAATGGGCATAAAAATTATCAGATATCTGCACTGGTAACAAAATCAAAAATAGTTTAATAGGATTAAATCAAACCTAACTTGGAACAACAAAGGAAAAAATCAACACAGTGAAGAGACAAAGGACTAGGAAAGGTATTTGGGAACCATCTATTTGATTAGAGCTGAACATAGAAAATATATGTGATGAGCCCAGGCAACTCTAGAGTGAGAAAACAAATAATCCCATTAAAAAAGATGACCCAAGGGTCCAGAGAGAATTTCCTAAAAGAAATGTTCATATTTCTAAGAGATGTGTGAAATAATGTTCAATATCACTAATCATCAGGGAAATATGAATCAAAAGCACAATGAGATATCAGTTCACATATGTTAAGATGGTTGTTAGGGAAGAGGAGGAGATGGAAAGTGTTGGTGAGGATGTGGAAAAGTGGAATCGTTGCACAGTGTTATAGAAATGAAAGTTAGTATAACCATCATAGAAAACCTAGAATTTAAAACTAACGTATGATGGAACCATTTCACTTCTGGGTATATATTGAAAGGAAGGTGAGTTAGTATGTCAAATAGACACCTGCAGCCTCCCGTTCACTGTAGTATTATTCACAAAATCCAAGCTATGGATCAACCTCAATGTCCAACAATGGAAGAATGGATGAACGAAATGTGGTACACAGTGGAATACATTTAAACCTTAAAAATAAAAAAAAAATTCAACCATACGCAATGACACCGATGAGACTGGAGAACACTGTGCTGTGTGAAATAAACCAAGCACAGAAAAACAAATAGCACATGATATGTGGAGTCTAAAATGTCAAGTCTGAAGAGACTGACAGAAGAATGATAGTCACTAAAAGCAAGGAGGGAAAGAGGGACACTAGAGAGATACTGGTCAAATGGTACTGAATTTCAGTTAGACATGAGGAAGAAATTTAACAACTCCATTGCATGAGTCTGTGACTATAGTTATTAAGAAAGTATTTATTGCTGACTTAAAATTTTTTGAGGGTAACTTTTGAATGTTTTTACCTCAAAAATGATAGTGATAATGTGAAATAATGCATATGTTAATTAGCTTTCTGAGCCATCTCATAGTGCATACCTACATATTATTGTATATATCATATATATGCACATATCATTTTATATATCATATATATGTACATATTATAGATATAGAATTTTATCAGTCTAAAACATAGAAGGCAAATTGATCTGAAGAAAGAAAACTTCACATGTGTACACAAAATATTATGTGTATCAAAAAATTTTATTTTTAGTATTTACATTCATTACGTGTTACCTAAAATACGTCAGAATGACATTTGTTTTTGTCATCGCATTTTAAGTGCAATACTGCAAAAGCACCACACATGGTATCAGGAAACCAGGTCACCTGAGAACAGATTGATAAGGCTGGGTTATTGATTCACATGTAAAAAAAAACTAATAAAAAATTATTAATTTCATAAAAGCATAAATGAATTCCAGTTCATATTACTTAACCTTCCCAGTGTACTTGTCTTTTAATAGAAAATTATTGTGCTATGTGATTTTCCTAATTATGACACTTTAGGCTAAACTATTAAATTATCCTAAATTGAAAAAAAATACTAGAGTCTTTATCAGGGTGTGAGTCTTTTTACTTTAATCCTACAGCAGTTCCTGTTCCCTGTTCTATCTTTCCTAGTCTCTTTTGGAGGTCAAGTGTTTTAAAAGGGTTAAAAGAAACAATCTATGACATGATGTAAAACAAATTAGTTGACCAGCTTATTTCTTCACTACTTTTGACAAATGCATCATGAAAAGAAAATGCTGAGGTGGAGTGACGTGCAGGCAGTATAGCTAGGAAAAAGCTAATTTTATTTAGGTTTTTGACTTCTTTATGAAAGCAACTAGATTTGTCGTGGGGCTAACCTGTTAGGGGACAAAAGGTGCCTTACAGCCAGATGGCAGCTTATTAGTGATGATTAACTGCCTCGAAAATGAATTTGAGCCTCATAGTTTGGAATTATGAAAATCACTCAAACACAGACTCAAATATTACTAATACACTGGGGCCCAGTTGATTATCCTCCTTTTCTCTTGGTGCTAATTCTGTCACCTTATCCACACCTGGTCGATATAAGAGAGGGCGTACAGGAAAATGTTCAGTCTACAGTGTTCATTATGGAGGGGAAGAAGCAGCTCCAGGACACCAAAGATTAAACACTCACTTGAGTTCTTGAACTATGCCTGAATTTCATACAAATGAAACTTTGTTTTTCCTCCTGCCACTTTTCAATGGCCGGTTGTGTCCTACAGGAAAGATCATATATGTAAGATTGAAATAAAGAACAGTGGAGGGAAACAAAAGTAAAATTTGCGACCCATACCAGCATCATGCAATCTGATCATTCTGATGGCGATATAAACATTCTGGACTCACAAAAATGACACTGCAGATGTCATCATTTCATTAAAAATATGGGCACAGACAAGTCAGATGCTCTTTAGAGAAATTTCCAACTGCCATAAATAACAGTGAAAATAAAGGGAAGAGAGAGAAAAGAGGCTGCTGTCACAAATTCACCTTTGATGGATGATTTCGATTCCATGTGGAAGGTTATTTTGTAGTTTAACTGGAAGGTTTTTTTTTTCTCCTGAATTCTTACTTTTTAAAGATAGTTTAAGTTTGAACTCTTGGAAAATACTTCCCAAGGTCACAATCTATCTTTGAATGGGCATCTTCCATGAAGCCATGAGTTTAAGGAAAAATTAAAAGCCATTTGTCTCAAGAAAAAATATAATAGGCAGTTATGCTTCAGTGAATGTGATTTGTGTAACTGGTGGCTTGGACTATGACTCTTCATTTTATACATCATAAAATAGGGCCCATGACATGATGATTGGCACTAATGACAAAACTCAAGTCTGGATATCCTATCTCAGTTCTCACTCCTCTGGACAAGATTTATAGAAATGATAGCTTTTCCTTGTAGTATCATAATACTCTTAATATGTAGAGGTCAAAAATCACTGACTGAATATTTTCAAATTTGATACACAAAAATGTTCACCAGCCATAAAAATGGTTATTTGGGGGTTACATCATTGGTAGAAATTCCATAATTAAATCTTTGGATCGTATTTTAATTGACGTATTCATTTATTTATTCCACTCAAATTTGTTGGACTTCTAGAATATGTTAGGCACCATGCTGGACTCAGCACTGCCGCCCTTCTTATCCACTTAGATCACGTTTCGTCCTAGGGCTCTCTTCCTCTTCTGTTTGCATCATCTCCGTGACTCAGGAGGTTCTGCTCCAAGTCCCAAGCTTCCTAGGAATGAATGTGATCTTACTTTCATTCTGCCTACAAGAAAACAAATCACTGCTTCTAATGAAATGGAATAACACTCACAGCAATGGAGGAAAAGATCCATCCCTGTAAGGCACATATTCTTTCTTTATTTTGGTACCAATACAAACTAATCTCCTTGAATGACACCTTATTTTTCATTTATGGCTTTATCAGTTCCTTGGCACTATGTTTTCTAATAAGACAATGTGACAACATTCAGTAATGATCCTGCTGAGCAATCACAGGTTTTACTTACATAAACTTTCCAGTTTCTTTTCCTATCGTTTGCACGTTAAAACACATGAGTGTGACTGCATTTTTCATCTGCATTTCTGTCCAGTGTATTTTTCCAAATTAGAAGTAGCTCAAATGCTACACACATTTTTGAGCATGATTAATTGCTTGTTATTTCAAAAACAGTACTTCTTAATTTCATACGTATGGCGTTAGTACAGGGTGAGATTTTCAATTTTCTTGTGTTTTGCTCAGTAGGTTTTAAATACTTATAATTACTTACTCATTTTATTAAGTAAACATTCATTGATTTTAAATTTCTACTCGTGTACGCTGAAACTGTGAAATATAAGAATAAAATATTATGCCAGCTAAGCCTAACATACAAAGAACTAAGCCAGGAAGATGCAACCTATTATTATGAAGTGTCTCATAATATTAATGTTAGAATCCTCAGCCTGCTTACCAGTGTGATAATCCTTCCTTGATACAAATTTATATCCCTAAAGGAAGGATTAAAAAATGATAAACATATTTTTTTCATTGTCTAAAATTCAAATTCGTGGGAACAGCATATAATGAGAGCAAACAATTCAGAAAATCATGTAGCACAAAAATGCAGAGGGGAACTTGCATTTCCATAATTGGATGTGAGGTTTTAATATTTGTCTCTCCACAGTCCATTCTAATCTCTTTGCAACCTCAAGGTCAGGGCTTCTGGCCTTGAACTCTCCAGTCTGCCTTCTTTTTCAAAACCTCCTAAGAAAACATCCAGGTTCATAGGTCACTCTTTTGGTGTTATTGTACCATTATGCTAAACAAATGAATTAAAATCTGAAAGTGATTGAAATTTTATTTCTAATGTGCATGACTTTGTGGTCAGTATTTAAAAGCCTAAGGCCAATAAATAAGCTAGGACAATAAAATTTTTTGCTTGGAGGATAAAAACAACAACAAAGCAGAATAACTCTTGAAACAACAATCTTGACAATGACGGTGTTTTCATCTTAAAAGTGGATTTAGGAGATAATTTCTTAATTTCATACAAGAGCTGTGCTGATGCTTGGAATTTCAGATAGCCTTGATGATCAAATATACAAAGTTTATTGGAAGGAGAAAATGTGATGCTTGACATGTCACATCATTCTAGGGAACAGCAAGTTTCACTTAGAGCTTCTATTCTCTCAGTAACTTTCTAGAAAAGGGCTATCAAATTCAATCCGGTATCTACTGTTATTAAAACAAATTCCAACCCCAACACTCAATCCATTCATTGTATGGCTTCTTTTTAACTGCTCAATTATATCAATGTCAGAAACAAGACATTTGGCTTCCCTGGAAAATGTCACTCCATTTATGGATTCATGGGTCACAATGGTTCCCTGTTATTTCTTCTAGGAAGGCAGAGCAGAAGGTTTGGAAAGGCCGGACACCAGACTTAGGATTGTTCTTCACGCTTCCTGCAGTAGAGTGGAAACAATGTTTGGGAGCCAAATCTCAACCTTTCCATCCACCTAATTCAAAAACGGGAAGTCCTGAGGCATCATTGGACCCTTTCCAGTGTGGCAGCTGTGACTCTCAAAGCCACAGATTGGTGCTGGCAATGAAATTCTCAACAAGATATTTTTCTGCCATATGTTCTGGGACTGCCCTGTGCATCAGGCTTCTGATGACAATCTAACTGAATAGTTTAAGGATGCCTCAAACATATTTCTTTACAGAATCTTCATCTTGGGGAAATAAGCGCTGCATGAAATCTGTTTCTGATATTGGCCATTTACTTACTCAAACTATTAATTACCTAGTTCTGTGCCATTCACACTACCCCTCTGATATTTCGCAGTGTTTTTCACATTCTTAGATTTGTATCATTTAGCGTATTAAGTGCCTTTCTGAAAAAAAAATCACGAGTGTGAGAGAGAAAGAGAAGACTTTCTAGAAATTTAATCAGCCTCAGTCCAGTGTTAAGTCAACATAATTTTTCTCTGTTTATCCCTGATAAAAACAAATCTATAATAACACAGCTAACAATGCAGGGACCCTCTTGATAGTTGTTTTACTTCACATAATTTTTTATATCCAAGCTGAAGTCAGGTGGATATGGAGAGGGAGGAGAGAGGAGAGACAGACAGAGAGACACAGAGAAAGACAGAGAGACAGACAGAGATAGAGATACAGAAAGTCAGAGAGACAGAGAAAGAAAAATAGAGACACAGAGACAGAGAGATGGAGAGATAGGCAGAGAGAGAGAGAGAGAGAGAGAGAGACAGAAGGAGACTGAGACAGAGACATGGAGAGATTGTTTCTTTTTTTACACTAAAAATTCGATCCTTAAATCTTCTTCATGCGCCTTAAACTTTCTGTGTCTCTTAGTACACTTACAAAATCTTTACAGCCAGAGATACTGATGTTATCTTCTGTACTTATCTGCCTTATCTGTAACAGCAAATTATATATAAAGTTTTAGCAATTCTACCTGCAAAACAAGTACCGAAAGCCTTTCTCAGCATTTCTGACCTCCACTGCCACAGTTCATATGTTCTGCACGTCTCCGCTAGCTGCACTATGTTGTTTTTACATCAGTGCCCTTATGAAATACCTCCTGAGATTTATTTCCCACACTGTTGACAGTTATTATTCCCAAGTTAATGATGATCACATCGCTTTCCCCTTTAGGCCTGGAGATTTCTTTCATAGTAGTGCAATAACACTCTAACCGCCTCCCACGCTGTACAAGATACTACTCTCCTAGGGAAACACCTTCTGACACATTTTCTCAATGTATTTGCTTCACATTGGACTTACTGCTATATCAGAATAAGTCATGTGTTCCCATATCTTTGTGCATTTGAAAAAAATTGCACATTAGAATATCCTTGCCTTTTTATTTCACAAATGCATGAATTTCTTGCAAATTCAAGGCACGGTGTCTCAGTAACCTCTACGGTTCCCCCATTGGCTGTCCCTATTCTGGATCCACATGAGTTTTTTGTTGTTGTTGTTTAGTTTGTTCCTATATTCAGTCTAAATTTTTAGCTATTGCAAAAGTGTGCACATTTGCTCACCTGAAAAGATGAATGTTAAAATTGAGAGTGCTAAGGACTAACTAGGAAGGTAAGGTTAATTTACATGAGACGTTACATCAAAAAGATAAAACAGGGTGGCATCAAGAATGTAAAACACAATAGTACTATGGAAATTAGAAGAGTGAATGATAGGGTAGAATTATTGGGACAACTTTTATGGATTTCACTCTCTTTTTTTGTTTGTTTGTGTTGCTTTGGTACCAGAAATTGAACTCAAGACCTTGTGCTTGCCAGGTAGGCCTTTATGACACTGAGCTATATCCCTGGCCCTGCACTGTATGTTCCGTGGCTAATATTATGTGTATTGGTTCCAATAAAGGAAAAATGTTTCTTAAATAAACATCCATATCATAATAGCTATGGAATATTATACTTCATAGTCCAAGATAATATAATAAAGGACAAATTTAATAAAATAAAACATATCTAAATTAAAAATTAAAGTACATATCAATCTGTTCAAAATAATTGACCTAAGAAATACAGCTCAACCCAAGAAATACAACTTATAAGAATAAAAACTCTAGGCTTGTGGGGTTCTAGCTTCAGAGCAGACTGACTTAAAAAAGAAAGATGTTCACATCTGCAGGATACGCCTTAATTTTAGGAGCCATAATTTACAATGTTATGGAAATCAAGGCACCAAATAGTGTAATAGTCCTTGGATAAAGCCAAAGCTACAGGCATGTGAGGAGACATGGAAGGGAACACATAATAAAAAGATAAATATGCTTCTTTTTCATACAGCACTGCTTTGTGGGCAATATATTTTAAGAATTAAAAAGCAATGAATTAGGCATTATCGATTATGTAGCAATTTATGGTTATTCATACAATTTTGTACATAGATGATAGAGTACAACTTGTGTTCAAGCACGCATACAACATACACAAATATTTATCACATCTTAGGAAGAAAAGACAGGTTTGGTAAAAGCAGAAATAAGCAACACAAGAACTACAGTGTAGTCAAACTAAAAATTAGCATCAAAATAAAAAGTGAAAAAAAATCTTGAAACTATAAATTTAACAAAACTCTGCAAACCATTCTTGTGTGCATGGAGAAATACAAATAGAATTTATACGATTTCTAAAAATAGTCATTTTATCATTTGTGATCTTTCTCCAGTATACAATCACTTTTATAGGGTTTTACTATCTTTAATTTCATACTTTGGAGATCATTACAAACAGAAATACTACTTTAGTTTTAATAATGTACCTTATATTTTACATGAATAAAATTTTGGATTCCATTTATCACATTATTCTGAGGTTTTCTGTATTTCATTACAATACTAAACAAAAATTTATTCTTCTACTAGGGAGCCTTGGGGTTTTTCTGACAAAGCTACTGTTAACATTCTAACCCAGATCTTCTCTTGCTTATGCTATGCTTTGGAAATACAGTTTTAGCATATTTGCATACTAAAATGTAATATGTTTTGCCAAATTGCTATTCAAAATTTTCCACAAATATTACTTTGACCAGTAAAACCTGAGACCTCCCCATTTTGCTGAAATTTCCCCACACCTGACAATGAACTTTAGATTTTGCCGATCTGAAGATTGTGAATTAACAAGTAGGATGAGTATTGGAAGTGGTACCAAGTAGTAATGCATAGGCACTTTACCTTAGTTCAGTGTCATATTTGCCTTATTTTGCTGCTTGTGCATTTTATTTAGCTTTCCAGAACCTCAGTTATCTTATCTATAGAATGAGGATGATAGTCATTTCTATGCACTTGGCTCATATAAAAATTAAATGAATTAATATGTGTAAAATACTTAGAACAGTGCCTGATCTGTAGTATGCAGAATATAAGGTGTGCTGATTATAAAATGTGCCAGGAATGATCTTATAGTGTAACACAGTCTTTTATCATGTGCTACAATTGTCATGTCTCTTTAGTATTCTTTAACATGGAATACTTCATTACTTTTTTTATTTTAAAGAGGACAAAACCAAGTAAAATAAAACAGAATAAAATCAATCAAAACAAACCAGTGTAAGTGATACAGGACTTCAAAACAATAAGAAATCAATAGTCACCATAATGCTTCTTGTTGTCTGCAAAGAAGCTATAGATATGTTCAGACATAGTGAAAATTAAACTGAACAGAACAGTAGAGAACCAATAAAAACAAAACAATGAATGCAATAAAGGACATCTAAACAAGACAATAGTAAACCCCAAATGGCTGCCATAATAGATCTTGTTATCTCTGAAATAGCTGCTCCTGCCCTCAGATATAACAAAATCAAACAAAACAAAACAGAGCAAAACCCAACCCAACAAAACAATGAAAATAATACAGGACTTCAAAACAAGACAATAGGGAATTAAAAATGGCTACCACAGTCAGAAGAAGATCCCCATAGATGCCACACTGTATCACTAACCTCTGAGCAGATGATCAGACCACTGGTCCTAGACCTGCAAGGTCAATGAAACACCTAACACCACACGCATCAAACTGCATTTCACCTCCATAGCTATCATCACAGCCCGTGTTTCTCTGAATCAGCTGGTCACTTACGGTGTGTGTGGGGGGGTTGACTCCTTGTTTGCCAGCTCATGCAGAGAAAGGGGCTGGGGTCTGGCTATCCCCCTACCAGTGGCGGCCTGCACATGGTGTTCACAGGAAGGTCTTTCTTCTTCATTACCTTTTTGATCTTTCATGACATTGATATTCCTGAAGAATGCAAGACAGTTTTTTGCAGACCATTCATCAGTTTGGAAAAAATATCCAATGTTTTCACATGGTTAGAGTTAGATTGTGCACTAGAAATTCTCCCAAAAGACCTCATCTGACTCTGCACAGGAAATTTTCAATCTGTGATGGCTTTTTACCTGGGAGCTGTGTTTTTAGACACACATCAGCGCCCACCATTCATCAGGCTGCATTGGTAACAAGTGTGATGCTCAGGAAGGCAGCTCTTTTGATCCAAAGGCAAATTCCAGAGGGGCTGGATGGCGGAAGTCTTTGTAGCCCAATACTCTGGGAACTGTGCAGAAAGCAAAAAACCCTTTGGTACTGAAAAGGGAGACAAGAAGCACATCATGACTTCATTATGTGTGCTAATTAATAATTAATTAATTTTTGGTACCAGAGATCAAACTCATGACCTCGTGCTTGCCAAGCAGGCACTTATGCCGCTGAGCTAAACCCCTGACCCCTATGACTTCATTATGTGAATAGCGCTTGTTGAAACTAGTATTAACTATATTGTAATGTTATAAAGTCACCATAAGTAAAATGGTGCTATATGTTATACCTCATGCACTTGCAGAGAGTAACGATATAAGAGTGAGTATTACATTCAGATTATTTGTTATTTCTGGGCAGTAAATGTGATTAATGGAATAAAGGATAAGTACATAGAAATCTCCAGCTATATTCCTAATAATTGTTCTTTAAATTGAGAGAAATTACAGTTTTTAGAGTTGAATGAGTAAATTCATCTTTGATATTGTTCTATTTATATTTATACTTAAAATATTTCACAATAAACATATTATTGACACCATGAAATAATTTTAGCATTTATATAATAAATTATAATAAATGATATACACTGAGTTTTAAAAATCTTTTTTTAATTAGGAAAGTAACTTGTGCTTATTATAAAACATCATCTATACAGAAGTGTATTAGTATTTTTTTCAGGAAGTATACAAATACTTCCCTTTAACTACTCCTCTGTATTCCCAGTACCTTTCTGCAGATGTAACTCTTAAAAACTGCCTTATATTCATTTCTACAATTCTACCTCTCTTCTTTGATTTGAAATTGGATTATTTCACATACAGTATTCTATAACTTGTTATTTCTTCTGAACAATAAATATTGGGCATATTTATTCTCATTGGTACTTACTAATTTATCAGAATAATACTCCATTGAATGGCTACATCATTATTTTTAACCACTTCTCAGTTAGAAGGTTTTAAGTGATTGGAACTTTTTATTTAATTCTTTAGTATTCATCCAGTAATATGTTAAATTATTGCCAGCATTACCCAATCTCAGCTGAAGATGGATCATTTCTTTTGAGTCTAGATACAGTTCTTAGTATTTTCATTATCTAGTAATTTAGCATTTACTCTTAAAATATATTTTTCCTTCACCTTATTTAATGTCAATATTTCTCAGCCTTTTGAAAAACACATTCATACCTACCGAGAATCCAAGAACTATTCTCCTGTGAGTTTCTAATACAGAAATCAGCTCAATTCTTGGTGAGATCCAGAGATCTGGGAATAGAATGAGGTACAAACTAACACATCATTAAAGATCCAGTTTTCTCATCTCAACTAATTTCAGAGTAAGGAATGTTACTCTGAAAGCATATTGAAGGGGGTCTGCGTCTATTCACATCTTTCAGGTCTGAAATATTTACAGCAACCCAGGTTTGCCTTTGCTTCTGAAGCAAATGTGTTCTGCTTGCTATACTTGTACTTAAGGTTGATCTTTCAATTTCTTTTGGCTCATCTCAGTGGTGCATAGAGATCCATCATTGTACTTTATCTTTTATACTTGTATTGGCCTCAGTAATAGTTACCTAAAAATTGAAGATCTTTATGCAAGGTGGACTTTTTTAAAGAGTTAAAACTGAATAACTCTGATGTATAATTGATAAGCATATTTTTATAGTTTTAAAATCCAATTGTAGCCTACATAAATCCTAGTTGATTTGGGTGGGATGATTTATAGAACTCCTCACAAAATACCACAGAGAAGGTCCCTAGAACCTTCTCAGCTTCTCAGTTCTCACTGCTCTGTAGAATCAGAAATAGTATTTGTTCCACTTCAAGAACATTATTCTAAGTAAATAGTAGTTTTACAGATGTCCAGACAAGCTGGACAAATGGCTAACGGCTATATAGGTGGTTAATAGAAGACTTAAGATTAGAAGAATGATCACTATTGAGAGCTTTAGTGTCTTGAATTTACTTCTTTTATTTCTTAACATCTATAAGCCAGGAAACTTATGTGACAGCTGAAAGCTAACCTGATTTTGCCATTTAAATGAAAAAAGAAACAGAACAGAACAAAACAAAACAAAATGAAACAGCAGTTCATTAATCTCCTTCATGGTACTTTGGTCATTTTAGACACAAATTCAAGCTGTCAGAATGTCTGATTTCCTGAAAATCAAGGTCACAAATGTTCTGGAGAATAAACTTAAGAATAGCCCACTCATTACCCAAACTTTATTGTGTAATGTTTGAACTGTGCACTAAATTTTAATAGAGGTAAGAAAACTCATACATTAGACCTAGTTTTAAGGAAATTGCTGAAGTGTAATACATGAATTTCAACTCTCTTGAAGTACTTTAATAGGTGATGGCATAAAATAAATTTGCTCAACTAACAGAAAAACTCATAGAATAGTACTGAAAAACTGAACATGCAACCGTCTTGTGGAATGAAACATATACAATGAAAGCTAAGGATGGATCTATTTATAGGCTCATTCACAAATTGCTTCTTGTGATTGCTTTTGCACAACAGCAAGTGATGGATTGTGCTGCACCTGGATGAGAACAGATGTGTCCCTGCACACTACTGATACATGGTGCAACACCAAGACTCTACCTAGTGATTGTTTACTAAGCCAGAATATAAATATAAATATAAATATAAATATAAATATAAATATAAATATAAATATAAATATAAATATAAATAAATATAAATATAAATATAACTAATTCTGCAGATCAAGTTTGTTTCCAAGATTCCGGAGATTTCAAGATTCTCTCTTTGAGAAAAATATCTTGAATTCTTTGCTGATTAAAATTATGAACTCTGTACAATAACTGAATTTCTATTTCATGCTGTAATTATCCTTTGGGACAGGAGGAATGGCATGTCCTTCAAATTATGCTCTTTTCTAATTATAAGACTCTTACCATATGATCTATAGGCTAACTGATTAAAAACACTGAGTTTAGGACGAACGTCTGTATGGAAGTAGTGTGTATGTGATGATGCATATCCCACCTGTCTACTTGGAGATTTTATTGTGATCTCACAAACATATGGTTACAGTCATGTCTCAGGAGCTGGACTTTAGCGACAGTAATGTGAGGGCTGCTGGACTCGAGGCAACATGCACAGGCTTCAGTAACTGGCTTAATTCTCTCACTTCTAATATCAGAAGATTTCAGGCATTTTATTATTTGAAAGCTGTTGGTACCATCACTTTTCCCTTTTCTCTCTTCATAATGCTAAGTGTCAGCATTTGGTACAAAGAAAACACAGCCATAGTATCAATGGCTGATTTGCTGATCACAGCAACAGTGGTAACGCCCTGGCCATACTCAGTTCATCCACTTCTCCGGAAGCAGATGGCTTCAAGTTTCTCCCAAGAGAATGCCTCCTGTTGGCGCAGTATGGAAAATGTCTTCCAGGCACAGTGCTCAGTGCCCCTGACATGGCCTTGTGCTCCTGATCAGATGCATTCATGTTACTGTGCTATTGAAATTTCCCTTCCAAAGATCTTAATAATGAAGGCGAAGGTGCTCTTCAGAAAAGTGCAACTCAGCCAAGAAGGAGGGTAATGGGAGTGGTGGCCCAGCTCTCATGTCTGAGCCACAGCTGTATTTTGAGTCCCACCTGTGCACCTGATGTCTAGTGTTCTCAAGCTTTTGTAGAATTTATTGGAGAAAACTCTTTTTATTTTGTGAGGACCTCTTTGAAATATGTCCAAGAGTTCTTATCACTATCAGAATCAGAGTCATTAGGGTTGGAACCTTCTCAGGTTCTTCCCTTTAGTCCTAGATGATCTGCCCATGAAGGTTTTCTTTTTAAAGTTTGTTTCTTATAACAAATTAAGTAATTTCTTTGTAGCACTGTCTGATGTATCTCTAGATGGTTTACACTTGACAGACTGTTACTTTATGCCTCTGTTTAAAACTGTACTCGCCACATCAGTGGTCGATCTGTTGTTTTCAATTTAAACTTCAGCACTGAGCTTTTCACACAAGAGTGGGTGCACTTGTGGGCTGCGCCTGTGGCCCTCCAGACAAACTTGCATTTTGATTTGGAAGGAGTTCAGATTTAATTCTTAACTAGTGTCATATTATTGGTTGTAAATGTCTTCTTCTTTCACAACTTTTTAATTTTCTTGAACTTTGAAATTTTCTTATTTCACATACCTTTGAGCTCTATTATATATGAAGTGGCTAAAATAAATAATATTTAAAAATACTCATGAATATGTGTAGTCTCTTCCCTTAATTAGGCCATGTCCTTGTCCTTGGAACTTTCTTCACTAATTGCTGAACAAAGTGGGATAAATAAGCTGTAATTTTGGAGGATCTCCCCAGATAATGCTGTCTTACATGATATGAGTATGTTAAAAATGTCATTCTAGATTTTGCTTATAAATTCAGATTTGACATTTTTTCCAAAGATACTGTTGTTCCAAACTGCTTCAACTTCAACAGTTTTATAGCTCTGAGATAAGCATGAATCCAAGGATTATCAAAACCACTTTCTCCTGTGCAAATCCTGCAAAGTTGGTCTCACCCATATTTCTCACATACTGAAACATAAGCATTCATTTATCTATCAATTTGTTCATGCTTTTTGGAAACTGGCTTAAATGTAAATGAAGTGTAAGCATCCCATTATACTTTAAAAACTGCTTAGAAGGAACTAATATCATTATTTCATCTGTATTTGGTCACTTAGGAAAGTAAGGTGCAAAGAAGTGAAATAATGTTTAATCGATGTTATGCATTTTATCCAAGTGCTGGAAGCTTAATTATTTTTATGTAATGTTAGTAGCCATCCCTATTATAGTTTAACTAACAATACGATGTGAAGCAGAATAAGTAATGACTTAAATCTAATTTGCTGTTAGAATGAAGTGAAGCAATGTAAATAATATTGCAGTCAGGAAACTGGGGGTTCCTAGAAAGTCTAAGTACCATCTTTCCTTTGCCACTCACTTTTCTCTGTGCTTCTTCCTTAATCTCATATATATTTAAAAAATTTCTTGCATAGTTTTAAAATGAGATACAATTTCATTTAACTATCCTTATTGAAGTCAGAATTAGTTTGACACCGTTTTTTATGCCGGTTCTAGGAACCTACGGGTGGATGGAGGTTGAATGCAAAGTGAGAAAGAAATATGCTATCATGAACACTGTGAGGATGAGACATAAAAAGGGAAATGAGGGTCCAAGATGGAGATACAGAAGACCAGATACCTTGCAACGTTGGAGGAGACAGACACCTCCCACTGTGGGCCAGACCTCAAGACAAAATATCAAGCAAATACACCCATTTCTTAAGGATTAATATTGTAAGTAGTTCTTCATCACCCTGAGGAAACTAGGAGTCACTATCCCAAACCCTACTGAGAGAGTCATTGCACTGTATCATGTCTGCTTGCTATGTGACTTGCTTCCCACATTTGTTACTGATTTGATCAATTTTACCTGAGCAATTAATCTTATTTGTTGATCATAGCTCTGTCCCATTTTATGTCCACCTTGTGAGTTCCCATGTTTTAACCACCTTAGACCTGCCTCACTTTGTGATTTTACTGTATAAAAGTCCTTAGAAAAGACAGAGTCTTTGGCAGCCCACTCAAAACACCTTCTTTCAGACGGAAGTTTTCTTTCTCTCAATAAATATACTCTGCTCTTATCCTCCATTGTTCCTAAAATTCATTTTTTTTTATTGTAGAGAACTCGTAATGGAGATATTGTAGATTGGGAGTTTCACTCCCCTATATCACTGCCTATGGATAAAGAATTTTAGAAGAATTACAGCCCACTGGGAAATTTTAGGCTTGAAAAATATCTGTGATTATCTGAGAAGAAGGATCCAGTATGAAATTAATTCTGGCTTTATATGACCCATGTCCTAAGTTCCTTCCCAGATGTAATTAGGGCACATCAGGAATTGCTGGTTGCATGTTTCAGAAATGCCAATTCTCTGCAGCATTTGCCCAAATACTTATTATATTACAAAGTCACTTTTATAGTAAACTATATCTGAATTGTCTTTTGACATCTGCCATAAAATGCTTTGACATTTCTGATGAAGCTATATTTCCAAATATTCCCAATTTTCTTTCTGTTCCATCCAAAAAAGCCATTTTATCAGTGGTGCTGGGACTTGTGCACTCTAAATCATGATACAAGGATCAGTGACATCTAATGTGGTGTCAGGCATGCTTTTGGACCTGCAAACAAAAATGGGAAAAACAATTTTGCATTTGACTTACAAAGGAGCCAGATGAACAATAGGTTTTACTGAAGAAAACTTGCTTGGTTTCCAAATGATTTCAGATAGGAATATTCTCCTGGTAGACTCAGAAGAGAATCTTCAGGAGTAGCAGTTCTGTCCTCAGAGGCTGGGTTCCAAAGCATGATTCTGGATATTTGGACCATGAAACATTCTTGGGAATTGAGAAATACATTAAATGCTGTCTCATCTAAGAAAATACAAAATAAATAAGTCCACCATATACATTTGTTTCACTCATGTCATAATTTTTCCCATAAACCCACACGATAGTCTGTGTACTCATTCTGTTGTTGCTCTTTGGTATATTTCAACACTAGAATATTAAAAAAGAAATCCACAAATTCTGATATGTTATTGTTTATTTCTTTCAAATCTCTCATCAATTAAGATCAAACTTTGACCTTAAATGACAAATAAATTCCTTTTAGAAATAATGTTAAATGATATTTTCTGTCTGTACTTAGTAGACATGTAGAGATTAGTTTGTTTGTTTATTTTTGCTTCTTGTACCTTTTTGGATGTCTCAGGTATTGCGTATTTCACATGGAGTTTCTTTTAATCAAGGAAAATCATTTAGTAATAAAAACAATTAAGGAGACTTTCACTTCTCAGATAATGGAGTATGTGTATTTTCCCCATCCCTTCCTTAAGTACAACTGAAAATACTATAATATACATTATATATGAAATAAATATAATGAAAGTCTGAAGGTCAGATGAAAAATGGAAGATTATTAAAGATCTTCAGGGCCCCAAAAAGGATATGGTGGTAAATACTCTGGATTCTCCTCTTTTTCTTGGCTGAATACAACCCAGAAATACCACCAGACACTCCTGGGGCATTAGAAACGTCTCCACAGAACCTTGCTTGCTAAATCTAAAGAAACACGAAAGGAGTAACCTAGCAGGACAGGAGAGTTTAGGGAAATTTTATTGCAGCCAAAAATCACAGAGAGAACTGGCTGAAATTATAACCCCACCAGCAGCAAAGGCAGAGCCTGGATTTCTACTTTAATGGGGCTGGAGGTTTTGTAAACCCCTGACTGTGGTAACAGCAAAGAGCAAGTCAAGATTTTTCATCACAACAAGTAGGAAACTCTACCCCTCTCTGAAGAGTCAGTGGAATTCATCAAGCCAAGAGCTTGGATTTCCACTGCTCCCAGGTAGGAGCGAGGGCCTCCTCCCACCGTGCAGGAATGCTGTTCACTTAATATTATGGTCCCAAGGTACATTCATTTTCCTACAAATGAATCAAATTTATCCTTCATTAAGGCAAAATTGAACTTTTAACCTCAGCTGGAAGATGTCTCATCCTCCACATTAGACTATATATTCAGGAATATCTGATTAGGAGTTCTGCTCTCAGGATATATGGAATGAAAATATGATGAGGGTAGGCATGTTGTAATGGTGAAAATTTTGGAATCAGGGAATTTATGGGGAAATTTAGGGAAAGAGCAAAGTAGTTCAACAATGCTGAAGTGACTCTTCTAAAGGCTCTCCAATCGTCTGTGAGACATATTCATCTCTCTATTACTCAGATTCATCAAAAAAATAAAATGACCTCACTGCCTGAAAGAGAAAATATGATGACATCCCCCGACAAACTGATATGGTATTTGACACTGTAAGAGTTTCTTCTCAAATGTACCTCTCAGTGGAGAACAGGGGAATATTTGTGAGTGTGGAAGGAAGAGTTGGATCGTGTTGGTGGCAGCCTGCCTTGGGGAAGCCTGAGATCCCTTAGGCACAGGCTGTGTCACTTTCAAGTGTGTGCTGGGTCTCAAGAGACTCCTCTCCAGTGGGGTTTCTTACAAATTTTAAGCTCATCTGCTTTGTGCTCTATGAGATAGGGAAAAGATAACCAAGCAAAAACAGTGTCTCTATTCTCTTTTGGTGCCATTCCCACAAGAGAAAAATAGTGTCAGCACAGATATTTCTCTTATTCCAGAAGCCTGGCAGGGTCATCGTTCTCATTAAAGGCATTTGTTGAATACCGGTCTCGGCACTAAAGAACGAATTACACACACACGGCATCCTCCTGCCAGGCCCTTGTTAGGCGTGGTGAATTTAAACATGATTCTTCTGTTCTTTTTATCCCCCCTGCAAGTCTTTCACAAATTTAATGGGAATAAATAATATTGCACCTTATTTTCTGGAAGATATGAAAGAGTAGTAAAGCAATATTTCAAAACTGTTAAAATCAGATTTGATGCTTAGACTTAGGATTTTGATCAAGGAGAGTGATGTTAACATTTCAGGGAACTCGGACTCCTGTGCACGAAATCCTCCCTGTAACAGTATTTCACATATGTGCCAGCTGATGCTTCTATTTTGTGCTTTACATCTTATTTGATTAATTTGAAGCTGCATGCTTTGGACAGGGCCAAATTTTTAAAAAAATAGTTTTTACACCTGTGGATTGGTTTTATATAGTTTCTTAAAAAGAGACTTCCAAGGTTTTTGGAAAAATATAGCATATAAGGAAAAGTACAAAAAAGTTTCTACCTAGCAGAATTTTTGAAAAAGTGACTGTATTCATGTCACCTATACTCAGATTTGAAAAATGAGAACCTGACCCAGAAGACTTCCATATCCCAGTTCTTCTCATCACTGTTTTTGTAGTTCATGGATGACTACTACCTTGTTTGTTTGGGTTTTTTTTTGTTTGTTTGTTTGTTTCTCTTTTGTACAGGAACCTGAACCTAACGCCTTTGCATTGAGCTGTGTTATTTTGTTTGTTTGTTTTGTTTTGTTTTAATTAAATCTTGAGACAGTGTCTCACTCAATTGCTAAACTATGAGAGTTGGGCTAGAACTTCTGTTTCTTTTGCCTCAACCTCCTAGAATGCAAATTTGTTTTCTTAGTATTGTAATATCTATTCTCCTGCTTTATCTTTTTTTGAATTTATAATATCTCTTTCTACATGTAGAGTTATATCATATCTCATTGTAACTTTGGTAAAATATTTGTCAGATGGAAGCCAAATGTAAGTTAAAATGCAAATGAACGTGTGATAGTCATGGGAATAAGTGAACTGAAATAACACTCTGGGAAACGCTCTCTTTTCTACAGGACACAGCTTAGTCATGCAGGGCCCTGAGGCCCATGATAGTGCTTTACTTTTTTTTCCTAGGGTTGGTAAGATTATTTTGACAGGAATTTGAAGACATATCCTGTTTTGGGTACAGTTTATCTAGTCTAAAGAGTGTTTTAAAATTAAGAAAATAGTAGCTGGGGATTTAGCTCAGCCACCTAAGTGCCTGCCTCACAAGCACAAGGTTGTGAGTTTGATCCCTGGTACCAGGAAAACAAAAATTAAAACAATATATGCATGAATGTTTCAGCTTGTATTCATTCTTTGTTACTATTTTAAGCACCCAGTTACTTTGTCAAAAATAGAGAATAAGTGCCAAGCAGGCCTGATATCAGGTATCCGAGAGTTATTAAAGGACCACGCCTCACTCAGGCAAAATGGTGAGACATTCACTGTGACTTTAGTGGCTATACTGTTGCTGTATACAATTTGTTACTTCCTCATCATCCAGGAGGCATGCATATTTCTTCTGTGAAACATTTTGACACATTTGTATTTCAATTTCTAACACATGCGGTACACAGCTATCCACAAAATCTGTTCAGGAACAGAAATCAGATAGATTCGTAACTCAGTACTTTAGACTCATTTCACAGCTGTTCTGAACCCTCCCGCTGCTGGCGGAGCTCCTCCTCCGGTCAGAGCAGTAGTGGCTGTAGAGTCTCATAGGCGGTTAGCCTACTGTAAAATGTGCATGTGGGGGAATGTAGGCTGCACAGGCTTTTGAACCATCCCCAACCACCTTTTACGCTGTGTGTCCATGGAGAAACTGTCATTCAGGAAACTGGTTCCTGCTGCCCAAAAGGTTGGCACCAGACTAGACTAGACTAGGCTGCATAACTTTATTTTGGATACATTTAAAAACTATACAAATCATTTTTAGCTAATACACTGTGCAAAAACCAGCCCTATTTTATTGATTCATGGTCTAATATATTAAATATTTAATGGTATAAAGAAAATAGTAGTATTTTCCATTGATTCCAATTCCCAAAACTGATTACCAGAAAAACCTGTTGATAACAGAAAAAAAAAAAAACGTGAAATCTAAACATATTAAAGCTACTGATTAAGGGAGAATACTATCTTGTAAGAAAGGAAAACTCTGAGAGACAACGTTTATAGTGTGAAAAGAGTGTGGTAATGCCATTTTCACCAAAGGACTAAAAGACAGGTCTTGCAAAGCAGAAAACTAGCTACAAATAAGTAGAATTTACAACAAATCTGCTTTGGAATGATAGACAAAGCGAGGTGAGGGTATAAAGTGATCAATGACAAGCAAGCTGCTGTTGTTGATAAGCAACCTGTTTGGTTTGCTCACTGTTTTTCCACGAATGGGTGTTTTCTGAGGCAAATAGTTAAATTATTTTTTTCTATATCCTGTCATTGTTCAGGAAAAATTTATCTTGTTTCAGAACTGCTGGTATACTGAATAGGCATGAAAAGTATGGCACCTTCAGTTCTAAATATCTAACCCCAGAAGAGTTATGAAAAGTATCTTGGAAATAACCTATGGATTTAAATTTCCAGTGCATTGTAGTGCCTTGGACAGCATACACAACTGGTTAAAAAATACCAAATATTACTGTTTGATTTCAACATTTAATCCAAAGTTTAACTAGCCAAAAAACAACAACAATGTGTTATAGCTCCTTGATTTTGTTAACATTTTTTCTGAATAGTATGACAGCACATAGAATTAAATGAGCAGTACTTGAACTTACTACATAATAAACCTTTATGTTTTTAACTTGGAATTTATGGGGAGAAATACACCTTCTGCAAGCAATCCAGGGTCTGTATTCTTCTTACTGTCTCTTTGGCAATCGGAGTGAAGCATTCTGGCTCCATTTATGATAACATCCTTGAAAAGACACCAGTGCTCTGCTGTAACATAGGAACCTCTCAGAGAAAGTGCTGCTGACAGGTAGGGCCAGAGGTGTCACCAGCTTAACCTAGTCACTCTGCTGTCTAAAAGCACTAATGTCCCAGATATCTTCATTTCCTTGGGTCCCCTTCTAAGCTTTTGATGTAGAGAAAAAGAAATCTATTTTTTATATTTCTGAGTGGAAATTCTAAACTGATTGTGGATAAATTGTGCACCATAGCTGTCAGCAATACATGTTATAAAACCACAAGAAGTGTCCTTTATTTCAAATGTCAGTGCAGCTCATACCATTGCGTGGTATGAGCTGCACTCCAGTGTCAGGTAATTGTCTTTCTTTTTCTCCTGCCTTTAGCAATGCTTTCTCTCCCTCCTTGATATGTGCTGTTCTATTCCCTCAACAAAGCCTGCACGCAAGCAGACATTTCTTTTGTAGAATAAAGTGCTCCCTAGGGTATTATGTTTACAAACTGAAGGACAAAAGCCAAATTGGAGGCAGACAAAGTACTGAAAGGATAAATTCAGAATAATCAAGTTTAAAAAGTAAAATGAAGGGTTGGGAACTGACAACTTCATGACAAGTCAGAGGTCTAAGTACTTAATGACATTTACTTCTGCTGTTCTAAGGCAAAGTGCCCTATCCAGCATCCAGAAAAATAAGACTTTTACTCCCAATTCAGGGATGATATCAGGGTATTGTATCCATCTTTCTCTCACTGCTGTCTTTTGCGTAGTTATTTTATAGTGAAACATGTAAACCCCCTTCTCATTTCCTTCAGCATGTAGTCCTTAGCTATTTTCTTCATGGATACCATGGAGATTAAAATCCTAAACTTTTATCCCTGTGATTTGAATGTAGGTCAGTTTTGCCTCAACAACATAGAATTCTACTCCTTTCAGAGCTCTGTCATCCTTTTTGATTATTAGTATTATAAATTACATCTTTAAACACTGTGTGCCTCAAAAGAAAAATTAATCCCCCTTTCAACTGATTGATTCCAAATTCTGTTAAAAACAGAGCTATAAACTACAGTTACATTGTACAAAACTTCAGATTGTTTTATAGAAATTTATTGGTCTCACATCATTTGATTGATCACTTTTGTATCTAGATAATGTAACCTGAACAACTAGTTCTGAGATAACAATAAGCAATATATTAACTAGTGTTAATTCCGTACTGTTTTTTTCTTGAAATTCTGTATCATTTCTACCGTTTCTTTCTTATTTTAAAAATTTTTTTAAATTTTATTTTAAAAGGGAGTAAAATTAAACACAACAAAACAGAACAGAATGGGACATAAGAAAGCATAAATTTCAAAGCTAGACAACCAGAGATCTTCACTATCTGTCATATTGTCTCTTGTTTTCTTCCAAATGGTTGTCCTTATCCTTGCATATGGACAGCTCATACTAAATAGCATAGCCAATTTTTTCACAAGATGTGTAGTTCACTGACTTCCACTTGCTAGGCAGGGGGGAGAAGGAGGGGGCCACGGGATGGGGGACAGGATGATATGAGATGTTTGATTCTCAGCTCACATGCAGGCAGGATCATAGCCATCCCCCAGAGATGGGAAGAGTTTCTTGTTCTCCCGGCACACCAACCACATGGTGCAGGTCCTGATGTGCCAGGGTGTCTCTCCTTCAGGCTGCTGAAAGTCTGCCACACTCTCAGCCGCCCCCAGAGAGGGGAGGAGTTCCTTGTTCTCCCGGTACCCCAAGTCAACCACACAGTGCAGGTCCCCATGTGCCAGGGTCTCTCTCCTTCGGGCTGCCAAAAGTCTGCCACACTCTCAGCTGCCCCCAGAGAGAGGAAGAGCTCCTTGTTCTCCCAGCACCCCGAGTCAACCGCACAGTGCAGGTCCTGAGGCACCAGGGTCTCTCCCCTGCAGGCCCCCTAAAGTCCACCATACTCACCTGCTATTTCTTTCTGATGAGTTGACCATTCCATTTCCAAAGTTCTGAAATGGCCAACAGACCACAAAAAGAATTCTCTTTAGGCTCCTGTTTGAAACCAGCAGCTACAGCGATCTGATGGCCTTGCTTTAGGGCCACTCTACCATTTCTTTCTGTTTTGCATTTTAAACTAAAAAAAATGATGTGAACAATGGACACACAAATTATTGCTATGATAATATTGTCCTAGGTTTTATAACTTCCCTTGTATTTATATTTATCCTTTCACAAAATTTGAAGTTATTATTCAGTGTCTTTTCATGCTACTTTACAGTATTTTAAGTATTTCTTGCTAAGTAGTGGTAATCAACTTACTGACTTTTCTTTTATCTAAGAATGTCTTAATATTTTTTAGTTTTGAAGGGAAATTATCAGTTTTGCTAGATATAGAATTCTATGTTGATATGTTTATGTTTTCTTCTTTTAGCACTTTAAATTCATTGGCCCACTCCTCTGTGATTCTCCAAGTTCTCATGATTATCTTTTTGCGTATCCCTTGTATGTGGTAAGTTGCTTTTCTCTCACAGCATCCTTTTCTTGCCTTTTGAATGTTTTATTATAGTATGTCTCACTCAATACTATAGTATTGGTGTTCTTTTTACTTGGAGTTTATTGAACTTCTTGTATTGTTATATGCATATGTTTAATGTACTTTTCGAAAATTTCAGGCATTGGTTCTTCAAAACTAACCTCTGATCCACCATCCCTTCCTTCTTTTGAAATTCCCAAAATGTATATATGTCTGCATTCAGGTGTCTCATAGTTTCTTAGGCTTTGCTCACTTTTCTTCAATGTTTTCTTCCTTAGACCTAAAACTTGTCATTTTTCTATCAAGTTTTCTACCTTTGTGTTCTCCCCAGTCTAATCTGCCTTTGAATTCTTCTAGTGAGCTGTTTTGCTTAGTTGGCTCCAGAATATCTTTTCTAGGTGTCCTACCTTTTAGTGAATAGTTAGTTCCAGTTTCTTCAGATTTTGTTTTCTTGACTTTCCTTACATTTTCTTTTAATTCTTTGAGCATCCTAAAAATACATAATTTTAAAGTCTTTGTGTTTTAATTTGTCATCATGTCTTTCTCAGTGGCCACACTTTCTTAATTTTTCAAAAGTTTTAATTTCTTGTGGTTTATTGAATAATTTTTCTTGTGGTTTATTTTGAGACTCTTGATTCTATCTTTTTGACAATACCCATCTTAACAGCTGTGAAGTCATATTTCATTGTAGTTCTGAATTGTGTTCCTCTGATAATGTGAAGTTGAACATATTTCCATGTACTTCACTAAGTAAAATAAAAATCAATGATTCCTCACTAAGTAACTATATAATAATTGCCAAGACCAATGTCATACAATCCTTTTAATATGATCTCTTCAAAGAGTTTTATGATTTCAGGTTTCCCATTTTTGTCTTTTGGAGTAATTTTTGATTACAAATAAGATAAGGAACTACTTCTATTGTTTTGCATGTGGACATCCAGTTTACTGAAGCAGCTGCCTTCATTTCATATTCTTTTCACCTTTTTAAAATTCCAATTATATGAGAAATGTTACAAAGAACCAGCAACTGGTACATCATCTTATTAAAATGATTTACACAGCAAAAGAAATCACCAATGGAGTGAAGAGAGAATCCACAGAGGGGGGAAAATATTTTTCCCAGTTGTTCCTCAGACAAAAGGTTAATATCTGGAATGTATAAAGAGCTGAACAAAGTTATACCTCCCAAATTTAAAGGCCCAATCCAAAAATGGCACCTGAGATAAATACATGCTTCTCAGATGAAGTACAAAGAGCAAGTAAATATATTAAAAAATGTTCAACATCATTGGTTATCTGAGAAATGTAAATTAAAACAATGCTGAGAGTCCATCTCACTCCAGAAAAAGTGACTATTATCAGTAAATCAACCAATAACAAATGCTGGTAAGACTGTGGGGAGAAAGGAACTCTTTTTCAGTGTTTGTAGAAGTTTATATTGGTGCAAGCATTGTGGAAATCTGCATGGAAATGCCTCAAAAACTAGGAGCAGAGGTCCCATTTGACTCAGTTTTTCTACTTCTTGGTAGCTTCCCGGAAGAATTAAAAGCATCATACCACAGCAGTATAGGCACATCCATGTTTGCAGCAGCACAGTTTGTATCATCATAACCTTGGAAACAGACCAGGTGTCCATAACTGATGAGTGTATAAAAAGGATGTCTTATACAGTGGAGTACTATTCAGCAGTAAAGAAGAATAAACTTGAGACATTTCTATGTAAATGGATGCACTTTGAGTCCATAATGTGAAATAAATCAGATAAATATGTGTAAATATCACACCACTTCTCTTGTGTGAGGAACTGAAAGTATAAATAAGGAGCAAAATTTATAAGAAATATTGTGAAATAGGAAGACATGGCTCAAGTGGGAAGGGGAAATAGGGATGTGGGAGGGAGAAAGGAAGAAAAGAAAAAGAAAACATGAGAAAAGAAGGATAAAATAGAAGCATAGCATTTGCATATGAGGGAGTGTAAAAAGAAGAGGAATCAAGATATATTATGAACAAGTACAAATTCCCTATGATGAATGTGATCACTATGTATATCTAAATTGTACCATTAATAATTTTAAAAAACCAGAATTTATGGTAAGGCAAAAAATACTGTTTGCTGTGCATGCATGAGTTTTTCTATTTAGACTCATTTCTACTCCACTGATGTGCTTCCATCCCACTGTTACATATTGACCCATAGCCTTGTAATGCAATTTGAAATTAGAAAATATGATGTCTCCATTTTTGTTCTTCCTTGAGTTTGTTTTAGTTGTTAAGGGACTTTTGTGATCCTATATAAATTTTGGAATGTTTTTACTATCTGTGTAAAATATTAGAATTTACATAGAGGTTATTTTGACTTTATAGATTACCCTGAGCAGTATGAACATTTTCATAAAATTAATTCTTCCAGTTTGTAAAGTTTAGATATTATTCCATTAATATGCGCTTTAGTTGCTATCATCAGTGCTTTGTAACTCTCAGTGTATCCATTTTTTTTTTACTTCATTGCTTATTCATTTGTATTTTACTTTGATGAGGTGGTAAATGAAATTTTTCTTTTATTTCTTTTTCATATATTTAATTGTTAGTATACAGAAATTAACTGATGTCTGGACTTGACATCTCATTTCATCAACATCTCATCAATCTAGATGGACAAATGACATTAAATGGTGCAGTTGTCCTCCCAAGCAAAGTAACAAGAAAAGCATCACAGGACTGGGAAATTTACCCACAGATCTCCATTCAGATTCAGACACAGAAAAATAGGAAAATACCTTAGCATTGATGTGATGTCCTAAAATCAGTACACCCTCCAGGAGCTAAATGCATTCTCACCCTGCAGCAAACAGGAGCTCTGTGTAAGGAATGGAAAGACCCCGTTAGTCTTTTTAACTGAGGAATTAATGTCATCTAACAGATTTGTCATTCTCAGTGAAGGAAATCTTTAAGACATTCCATAGACCTGCACATCATTTAGATGTAGAAGAGCCGGAAAGATAGTCCTTAGATGGGTGTGATTATTTCTGCTCCTTAAGAAAGCTTTGAGTCAGATATGGCTACATAGTACACAATGAGAGTTCTTTAACAAACTTCTGTCAACTTAAAGAAATGTTGTTCATCTTTTGTTATGGTTTGTGTCTAGATGTCCTTCCAAAGCCTCATACAGTCATGGGAGGAGGAGCTTTTCACAGGCAGCTGAATCTACATTGTGATTGATTCATGGTCCAGTGCTGGGATCAAGGGTATGATCAAGGGCAGGTAGACTAGATACAGTATAAGAAACAGAAACAGGCTTGTTTAGTGCTCTCTCTCTCTCTCTCTCTCTCTCTCTCTCTCTCTCTTTCTCTCTCACTGCTTTTGCTGTCTTTTGCCACTGAACTGTTGCCCCTCTGTCATGTGCCACACTACCTTGGAGCCAGTTGACTATAAACCTAAACCTCTACAAACTGTCATCTAAGGAAACTTTTCCATTTTTAATATTAGATGTCAAGTATTTTGTCTCAGCAATGAGAAAAATAAATAAGACATCCTTAGAGGTGTAACTACTAAAGAGGTCTAAAAAAACTGAAAAAACTTACAGGTTTAAGAAAATCTATCTAGCTTTTTTTTCCCCCGCAGTCCCGCGCTATAGATTCTTCCGGGTTGCTGCGTCCTTGGCTGAAAAATGGCCACAAACTTCCTAGTACACGAGAAAATCTGGTTCGACAAGTTCAAGTACAATGATGCAGAAAGGAAATTCTATGCGCAGATGAATGGGCCTGTGGCTGGTGCCTCCTGTCAGGAGAATGGTGCCAGCGTAATCCTCTGTGACACTGCAAGAGCTAGAGAGAACATCCAGAAATCCCTGGCTGGAAGTTCAGGCCCTGGGGCCTCCAGTGGACCTGGTGGAGACCACAGTGAGCTTGTTGTCAGAATTGCCAACCTGGAAGTAGAGAACCAGAACCTGCGAAGCGTGGTGCAGGATCTGCTGCAGGCCATCTCCAGGCTGGAGGCCCGGCTGAACTCCCTGGAGAAGAGCTCACCCCTCCATTGAGTTATAGCCCCACAAACCCAGCACGTGTCTCCCATGCGCCAAGTGGAGCCCCCAACCAAGAAGGTGGCCACACCAGCAGAGGACGACGAGGACAATGACATTGACCTGTTTGGCAGCGATGAGGAGGAGGACAAGGAGGCGGCCCGGCTGCGGGAGGAGAGACTAAGGCAATATGCAGAAAAGAAAGCCAAGAAGCCCTCACTGGTGGCCAAGTCCTCCATCCTCCTGGATATCAGACCTTGGGATATGAGACTGACCTGGCCAAGCTGGAGCCTGTGTGCGCTCTATCCAGCTGGATGGGCTGCTGTGGGGTGGCTCCAAGCTGGTCCCTGTGGGTTACGGCATCCGCAAGCTGCAGATCCAGTGTGTGGTAGAGGATGACAAGGTCGGCACTGACTTGCTGGAAGAGGAGATCACCAAGTTTGAGGAGCATGTACAGAGTGTGGACATTGCAGCTTTCAACAAGATCTGAAGCCAGGTGTGCATGTTTGCAAGAGAGGCCCTGCCAAAATAAAAAACTGAGACTTCGCAAAAAAAAAAAAATCTATCTAATGAGACTATAAAACATATAAAATTAGATTTTGACACAAGATGGAAGCAATAAATATATTTATACAGGTAAATTAATTTTTCTTAAAAGGCAGTAAACATAATATTTAAGACCTTAAAATAGTAGCTTTAGGTTTGATGGTTGGCTTATAGGACTTTCGTAGTTCAGCGAAGATTCTTCTTTCCAACACCCCTTTCTCTGCAGAGCACAGCTACTTTCTGAATAGAGGTGAGTATTTTGTCATCAAGACCAAGGACCCTCATTGCCTCTTCCATCTGCTCACATGTTTCTTGTTGCAGTGACACAGTGAATATTTTCTTACTTTCTCTGTGTCTTATTAAAATTTGTATCACATGTTTTCTTTCTTTTTATATACTATTTTAAAAGTTTCTGAAAGTCTTTCCCTCCATTGTTTTTCCTTTTCTTTTCTTTTCTTTCTCTTTCTTTCTTTCTTTCTTTCTTTCTTTCTTTCTTTCTTTCTTTCTTTCTCTTTCTTTCTTCTTTCTTTCTTTCTTTCCTTCTTTTTTCATTTTTTGTTTTGTTTTGTTTTGTTTTGTTTTTCATAGCTTTATGCTTGCTGGTCACATTCAAGGTGACAAGTAACTAGATTTGGAAGACAGAGAAGAGTGGATGCAAGAGAAAAGATATTGATAGAGACTTTGGTCTGGAGCCAATCAAATAGAAGGGATAGTGTAGATAGCCTTAGTATATCTTTTTCTTTTAGGGGGATGCATGTACAGAGATTGTAATAAACATTTCAAAACTATCTGAGAAAATAACAGGGTATATATTTGTCTCTCAGGATGCATCCATGAGAAATGTATTCACCAGTTTCTTCTGAAAACTAAAAAAGTCAAGGTTAATAGGAGAAACATTGCTTGAAACTGCAAACAACATTCACAGAGGTTCTAATTTACTTTTTGAGAAAAAGCAACACAGAAATTGAAGCAAATCTTTTGGAATTCAAATCATTAGCAATAATCTGTGTATTGGGCCCTTTTTATTAAAATATTTTTACAAGTTTTAAATGCTGAATTTAATCAACTAAGAAGCACAACAGTTGGAAATCTGATATAAAAAGAATAATTTAATAGACATTCTTTTTTTCAAAGTGAATAGAACTTGTGGACTGAGGAAAGCTGTTTGCTCCTCATTTCTTCCATGTCATAAATCTATAGAACTGAATAACCTTATTTTGAACATCCTTTTAAGACAGAGAACATGGGTCTCTTAATCTTAAAATCCTTTGCAACAACCTGCATAGAGCTGATAGGTTTGCTTTTTTTCTCATTGAGCTGTAAATTCTTAGGCTCCACAGATTATTTTTCCACACTTATAAGTGTCAGATTTATACAAGGCACATTTTTAAAGAGAAGTTAAATAACAAATATGGAATGATGCCATTGTGTTTAACAATAACTTCAAAATTACGTTTGGCAAAATATGAAAATCCTTGCCTCAGCTAAAATTTGTTTTAAATAGATTTTATCCATGTAGGAGCAGTTATGATGAATCCCCTGCTTCAACATATTTCTGGAATCTACTTTCTTGAGTACCTGACATTTCCTTGTTTATTTCAGCTTGGCTTGATAAGGCATTGCTGGCTTCTGTTAAGAAGTTATACAGTATCTGAGGTAGGATTAACAATTAACATATTAAACTAATAACAGTGGCATGAACTAGCGTATCAGCTATATTAAGACAAAGCGAGGTGATGGGCATTTGGATTTGTAAGAAGGCACAAAGCAAAATTTCTTCTGGGCTTGTCCTTTGAGAGGAAAAGGTGTAAGTTTGCTATAAGGCTAGAAAACAGTTGTTCAAAGGGATAGAGGTAGAAAGGCCAAACCACACAGTTCAAACACTGAAGTGAAACCCACCACCCACAGTCCAGTTCAGTAGTGTGACTAAGAAAACTTTTCTAAGACATGGAAATTAGAGAAGTGAGAAAAATATCAACCTAATTCTTACAGAGACGTCACTGCTATGGTACGAAAATATATCTTATCTGTCCAGTTCTTACATTCACCCACCTTCATGGTTGACTGTGCAGCATATTTTACCATCTTTAAATTTGTTTAAGACCTATAATTAGATTATGTGCTTGAAGTGGGTAAACGTGCTGAGGTTGGATAGAAGTCTGGGTTCTCTGAATGCAGCCAAGCCTGATCTTAGTCATGAGTCTTCTTGATTTTAATTCTTTCTCAACTCCACTCCAAATAAAAATGTACACTCTTTGAATGCATTTGGTTTTTTTAAATATGTATGACCCCATGGATCAATCAAAGTATATTAAATAAGTGTTCTCAGAAATGTGGGGGAGGCAAGTGGGGAGCCTGGGAGTTGAGAGAATGGTGAAGCCCAGACTCCCTTTACTCCTTTGGTGATGCGGGCTCCTGTGATAGTTGAGCTGTGGAAATGGAGCCACAAGATCTTCTTATCTTAATCCTGGAAGGCTACTTTTGTGTGCACTGTCTTAAGTTAACTAATCAGTTGTCTTTAAGAATGTTATCTTGGGGGAATCCAATACAAACAGAAGTGTGACTGCAAATTAGTTTTTCTCCAGACAGATGAAAGAATAGGAAGAAAAAAACACAAGGTCTGAGTGACTTGAACTGTAAGTAGAATGCTGTAGGTCATTTAAGGATCACGGTGGACACACACTGTGACTGGAAGACGAAATACCTACATCATCTCTTCTCAGTATCAGCATTGCCCTGTTCTCACCTGGGATGCTGAAATAGTCTTATAGTTTATCCACTTGTTTGAGGACATCCACATTCTCCCTTCATTCCTTTGCATAGCATAGTCAAGAGATATTTCTAAAATATATTTTTATCATATTATTTGTCACAAAAATCTATCATTGGTTCTATGCAACCTACAAGATTAAATTCAAACAGCAACACAAGTACACACATCTTTCAGTCTACTTTGTTTCTCCCTTTTCGGCCTCCTCTTTTGTATGTCCCAGACAGTTAGTCAGCAATCATTTCAAACTCATGATATAGCTTCTCTAAGAATGTTTACAGAGTTATTTGACAGGTTCCTAGGAATTGGATTTTTATTAAATAAAAGTTAAAGAGAAAAATACTTAGGTTATACTTCAAAGAATGTTTTCCCTTATTTCATATTATTCAAAGAATGTTTTCCCTTATTTCATATTATTTTTTAGTATGACCCATTTGTCACAACTGAATTTTTCTTAGCTGAGGACTAAGAATGTTCCCACTCTTTTTAGCCATTTATCATGGAACTAGTAAAGTATATACTCTAGTTGAGCTCCAAAAATCAGAAAAATGATGTGGATTTCTTTTAAAAGTAAAGATACATCATCTATTTTCCTATGTTTCCACCCAAGTTTCCTATGATTTATTCTACATGTTAAATTTCAAATTCTGGAAACAACATATCATACATTAAAAATAATCCATTTGCTTATTTGCAGTTTTAGATAGGCAAAGTTAAGGAAGTGAGGTTCCATTGGGAGTCCTCACTCTGCTGTTAGACTATGCAATTGTTGAAAAGTGAAAAAAATACTGAGCAAGACTTACCACTAACATGCTTAGAATGAGATTAATGGGTTAACACATTGTTCTAGCCCTTTGCATCAAAAATAATACACACAAACAGAAATTCTTCCATTTCTTGAGTCCTTAGTACAGTTCAAGCATGGTAGAAAAAATGTTTAATTTAATCCTCATAAAGATACTTTAAATTGCCTCTGCTTTCTCATGGAGCTAAAGAAATGTCACTTATAATCAGACATTGCCAGAAAAACTCATCACTGGGCTCTCAGTAATTCTTTCTTTCTTTTGTCATCACTAGCTAAAAAGAAATGCCCAAGTTCCAATTATTAATCAATGATAGATCAAAACAACTCAATTGCTGATAGGTTTAAAATCTCTGTAGCTTTTTAAAAAGTCATAAATTTAAGGGCAACTGTGTTAAGCTTCTTAAATAACAACTGGATATGAATGGGATGGATAGTTCAGTGTTGATAAACTTTCCATTGCTGGGAAAAAGTACTTGATGTAATCAACTTAGGAAAAGTTGACTTGAACCCATGGGTTTTGAGGCGTCATCTATAGTTTGTTGGTCCCACTGCTCTGGGCCCTGTGGCTGAGCAGCATATCATGATAGAGAGTCCATGACACTGTAAGGCTACTCACTTCATGTAGGAAGAGAAGCAAAGAGAGAGAGGGTGGCAGGAACTAGGTCCTGAGAAGCCTTTCAAGGGCATGTTCCCAGTGACCTACCTTCCTTCCACAAGGCTCCACCTCTTAACAGCAGCATCTTTCCCTATAGCAGCACCACAGGCTGAGGATCAAGGCTGCAACAAATGGGTCTCGGGGGACATTCTAGGTACACTATAGAACTGCCCACTGGGTACTTCTAGCTTCTTAAAAATGTTAGGATCAGACTGCCACAACACTCCCTCTTCCTACTCTATACATTGACCTTCATATTGTAATCCATGGTTAATTCACAGCATACACAGTTTCAGGGAAGACACATCAAAGAAAGGAAGGAAGACACTCTAAGGTAGACCCTGTGAAGTAACTTAAACTAGGAATTGCTGTGATTCTGACATACGCTGATTACCACTGTTAGTCTTGTAGGAAAGTATCCTGGTGTTCCGTTCTGAGTTTGCTGCAGAGCCCCAGCACAAAGTGAACGGTAGAGCTAAGTAACTTGCTCAAGACCATATGGGCAAAAAAGGATGGGTCTGAATTTGAACTCAACTGTTTGTGAACAAAACTACTTTGGGATTACTGAACTTCTGTGGGTCAAAATGGGAGGCAAAATAATCACAAAACAGGCTGAGTAATTACAGCCTCTTGTGTTGGGGGAAGAGTTGTTGATGTGAGGTTTCCAATAATTAACAGCTCAGTGTTGTCCCTGGATGATCCTTCTGGTTTCTCCAATCTTATTAAGCACTGTAGAGTCTTTAAGAAAGCATTCTTAATCTTGCCTACTTTCCAAGAGTCTACAGTTTCTAGTTGGAAAAAGAATATGAATTTTCAAAATTTAACTGAAGCGAACTCACTACCCAGAAGCTAAAAGTCCTCATATTCCTTTTATAGAGGCATTTTTTAAAGTTATAATTCTGCTTACAGAAAAACAATGTTTATGCTCACAGTAAAATATATTGATTTAATTACACATTGGACTTTAAACACAGCTAGTTTGATTTCTATGGCTACATATTTGTATATCAGTGATCATTACTTAAAAATTGGCCATGTTTTTATTAATGTTTATATGATTTTACTTTCTAATGCATTTTCTTCATTTTAATGTTAAAAGTAAAAACAAAACAGCTGAGAAAAAGATCCATATATATGAGAATATAATTACTTTTGTAGATTTGCTAAACCAAAATTAGCCATAATAGTGAGAAATCCATGAGGATGAGAAAGTTGTTGATCCACTGCCAGTCTGCTGTAGAATTTGCTTATAATAAAATTGCTTTCCAAATAGTACTAAGAAAATATGGTTATGCATTTAGCATATTTTTAACAGCTGTTTTCCTCCATTACCCAAAGGAAAAATTTAAAATGTTCTTTGTTTGTAATGGACATCAGTACTTTCTAAGGAACTTTTAATACATGCATTTAACATGAAGTCATTTCAGTTAAGTGAACAAAAGTGTCCCCTTATGAATTGATTCTTCATAATATCTGAGCTTGAATTCACAGACACACACACACACACACACACACACAGTACACAAAATTTGATGTGGGAAGACTTGAACAAAATTCACCAAACATCCAAGATCTTTTTTATTTCAAATGCTACTTGAAAATTGCAAATTCAATATTTATCAACATGCAAAGCAAATTTCAGTTCAGTGCCCAGTTGTACATTTACTTTTAATAAGCAAGCAGAACAGTTTGCATAATATGTGCAAGACCTCAAATATCTCTCATAACTGCATCAACAGATTTAAATAGAACCATTTGCATTATTTATATGTTACTTATTCTAGGTTCTAAAACAGTAAAACATTTTTCATATCCAAGAAAAAAATAACAGCCATTAGTAAGTTGTAGTATTAATACATATTAAAAATAAAACTAAAATATATAATATGAGAGCTCCTGGGTTGGTAAACTAGTCAACAAGGGGCTTGCAAAACAAAAGCCATTATTTAAAAATATTTAGCTTTATTTATGCCTTATAGTACTACTTGAATCCAGAAAAAAGCTATAAGAGTTACTTACAAGCATAACGGACTTTGTCTGTGGAAGTATACCAAGGGAGATGAATAGTAGCTATAAATACAGATACACACATTAGCTCAAATTTTATCATTTAAATTTTATGAGAAACCTACTAACTTCATGGCTTTAGTTTGACAATCTAGGATTGACCGTTTCATAAAAGACTAGATTGGCTCTTTAACAAGCTCTTGGTTTTGTTCCCTTCTATTTGTATCTCCTCACTGGGAGTCTAGAACTTTCCATTCCTTGCCTTTTTCGTGTGTGTGTGCGTGTGTGTGTGTGTGTGTGTGGTGTGTTTCAGGCTCTGGTCATTGAGAGACAGATGAACAGCTCTTGAGTCATTTTTACCCTACCAGCTCAGGTGCAGGAAGGTTCAAATTTTGGCCTGCAGCCTTCATCCCCTTTCCCAGCAATGGACTGGGGCAGGTTATTTCAGTGTCCTCCCTGGCTATCAAAAGGCCCCTCTCCACTCCAAAATGAGTGGAGCCAGAATGCCAGTGTTGCACTTTTACCCAACATCAACAATGTCAGAAACTACTGCTGCCTTTTTGAAGAAGAGAGGGGCCAAGCTGGCTTGGCTAGGGTGAAGAGGAGAGGGATCTGGACCCCATATTCAACTCTCACAGCGAGCCTTTTAGAAGATTTGCTGGTTTCTACCCTGCCCCTGACTGGCACAGATCTGTAGCATTTAGACCCGGAGGGCTCCTTCGTGTGTACTGATCCCCTGTGCGATAGCTTAGACTTTGGCAAAATGAAGACTTCCTTGGGTGTCTGTGGAGAGTCCCCACCTGATAAGAAGGTGTGGACATCCAAATTTTATCATTTAAATCTTTTGAATTTCCCAGCCTTTTGCATTTTAATTGAATACATACTTAGTCTTCATAAATTACTCAGTGTGTAGTGCTCAGCTGCGAAGAAGAAACAAATTAAGATAGAACTTTTACCAAAGAGGAGAGGTACATTTTAAGAGAAAAAACAAAATATTAAATTGATAGAAATGGTAAAAGATGGCATTCGCTAGCAGAAACAAACCCAGAGAATTCTGTCACTTTCAGCTAAAGTTTAAAAAAAGATTATAAGAGAAAATTGAATGCAAAAATGAGAAGCAAGAAATACAAAGTGAGTTCCATAAATTCAATGTATAAGATTATAAATGAAAGCTTTAATATTAACCTGAATTACAATACAAATGAAATCAACATCTATTTATTTCAGATTTGTTGCAGGTAGAAAAGGAAATCAGACAAATCCATATGAAATTTCATTCCTATTATCTTGGTAGAGACAAAATGTTTCCAAATATCATTAAACTTTCTCCATCTGCAAATCTACTTATCATATTTGGTTTATAGACATTTTATGATTCTAATGTTCCCAAAGACATAGCATCACCAATCTGTATCTTACAATCTTTCAATCTATTATCCACTGGAATACACTAAGATTAAAGCATAGCATTGACTAATTACCTGTCATTTATTATCAAAACATAAACTGCTTTCCTGATTCCTAGCACATTCTCCTTTCCAAGTGCCCATTTCTTCCTTCACAAAGATATACATTATACACCAGTGTTTGCATTTACTATAATAAAAGGCAGACTTACAAATAAACATTTTATAAGGACTAGGTAGTGATCATGGCTTCTGTCAACATCAGCACAATTACACGAGTCTTCTTTCTAAGTCATTTGGATAGAGAAAGTAAGGTCCTAAGGCATATCAAAATTTATAAACAATTTATTTGATTTTCCAGCTTTACGCTTCATCTCTACCATCTACAAAGACACACGCAGTGGATCATTTTTGCATTTTATTATTCTTTAGTAAGTGGTAGGAAGTAGGCAGTGTAGTGAAACCAGTAAGCATGTAGCATGTGGGCCTTGGAGAGTTTGAGAGCTTCACTCTGGTGTTCGCAATCACAGCGTCCTTCTGCCTCTTCATCCCGAACCTTCTAATCAGGATGGGAATGCGCACTGTCTCAGCATGCTGAGAACGACTAACAGATTGGGGGAGGACTGGCAACTGCTTGGTAAGCTGAAGAATGGACACATCTAGAATATAGAAAAAGAGATGGCTCTGAAAAAATAATGTGCTCAGTTTACAATGGATTGTAGACTATCAAGGAATCACATTCATGATAGTCAGCAAAGGCAGAGAGACACGCTTAGTGACATCATAAGATTAGGCCATGAAGCTGACTAGTCAGGAAGTCAAAGATGAGAGAAATGTAACTGTACACAGGGCACTGAGGTCTCACTTCCTAATGAGTCCTTATTCTAATCTCTCCATCCTGGTCAGGGCCAACTCCTGGGTTAGGTATTTTGGTTGCCTCTCCCATGTGATTATTTGTCAGGTCATTTATCTATTTTCCAACAATTCAGATCTTTGATACCACTAATTAAATAATTTTCTAAGCAACACGAGTGGTTGATATCAGTTCAGTATCTCTCCCTGTTAGACTGCATCTGCAGCACAAAGCCCAGGTACATGGCACCTTCTACATAGTTGCATACACAGAACTGCACTGCTTCTGTGTAGAGGGCAGGCAAACAGGATGTGAAACACTTTAGGAAAGAGGTTTGCTTTTCTCCAGAGGAGGCCTCAATGGTGTTGCATCCTACTTACAGGTGCTTGTTTCCTCTGTGATTAAGCAGTGACCAGAGAGGAAGATGCCGAAGAAAGGAAGAGAACTCCACGGGGACGTGCACCACAAGGGCCTGTAACTTTTCAGGACAAGCGCAGTTTCTGTAGGTTTATTGATTTTCTGTTTGAAATACCACCTGAAAGGCTTCTCTCAATTTTATGCGTGAGAACATTTTTAAGCAAGACTGTGGCAAAGACATGTTTATGGTTGCCTCTGTCACTGGCCGGTTTATGGTACCTGTTTGCAGAAAGTTTGTAGCCTTAGTGCAGACAAAGATGCCACTTGGAAAGGGTGATTTACTTTTTGCACCATTCTATTTTGAAAGACTTTCAGGTTACAAGAAACCTTTCAAATTAAAGCCCATGATTTTAAGATTAATAACAGTAATTACAGGGCTCTGTCGTAGTAGAAAAAGCTGTCGCTTGCCTGTGAGATTGGATATGAAAGGTTTCAGGTCCAAGGGAATAATAAAAGCTTGTTCTTTTTGCAAGGACAGCCAGAAACAGGAAGGTACTTTCTACTTAGACGATACATGGGGACGATGAAAGTCAAAAGTTTTTCTGAAGATAAAATGATTCTTTGTAATTCAAGCCCTAGTAAATTTTGATGAATCCTTTTTATTTGGCCTTTTTTTTGGTGATACCAACACTCACCTGGAAAACTAGATCATTTTACCCCTTTCTATATTGCTGCACACTTGAAACTTTGCTGTGCAAGAAAAATGTTCTCTGTAGTAGCTGCAGAGAACACCCTTGCAGTCTTGTTAGGTAGCAATTACAGGGACACTCGTCCATACTGAGGAGGAACAAGGAAGTATTCCTTCCAAAACCTTTAAGTATTTATAATCATGGACATTGGGGAATTCAAACACAACTTTAGTATTTTCTGCCCTTGTCAATGTTTTAGGGGGTCTATGGAAGAAAGGAGGGGAAAAGTATGGCATAGTAAATGAGGCCGGAAAGAATAGCAGGAAGTAAGCCAGAAGGAAGCGAATGGAGAGGTAAGGACAGAAAGACACAAGGAAAGAGGTAAAGACTGGTTTAGAAGAACAGAGAGGTGTAAACTGTGTGTGAGAGAAACAAAGTATGGGAGGAAAGGAGAAGATGAAGAAGAAGAAGAAGAAGAAGAAGAAGAAGAAGAAGAAGAAGAAGAAGAAAGAAGAAGAAAGAAGAAGAAGGAGAAGAAGAAGGAGAAGTGGGGGAGACTATGAACTAGTTGACTGGAAGAACTCAGAAAAATGAAGAAGGAATACAACAAAAAGTATGAAAAAGTGACCATGCTATGCAATTCTTTCTGCATTCCCATCATCCTCTTTACTCAAAAGGAGGCCTGGAAATTTAACTTCAGATAGAGACCCCAAGGACTATATCAACCACAGATTTAAGAAGAAATAATGTATTTACGGTTAAAGAACCAGGAAGCTTGTGTGTGATATTGTTCCTTGAATTACATATGAAAGATAATAATTCTGGTTTTCCAGAGCAGAAGAGCCTGAGGAAGCTTGGATTTGGTGGGTCATGCAGGATGCACAGTGACTAGGGAGTGTGTTACCTTGTCATCTTCTGAGGCGACTCGAGTCCCTGCATGGGTGTTACTGCAAGAATATAACCTGGTGAATTTCTGTATCTTCCTGTTCCTGCCCTCATCTTTGGAACCAAAATTATTTCCCAATTCCTCACTCTTCCTATACTCACATGAGTATTTATGTTCTTCCCACCAGAGAGAGGCAGGGTGTATACATTTCTACACTTGACCAGGGCGTGCCTGTGTGACTGCTTTTGGCCACTGGGATGTTGGCAGGTAGTATTTAAGCTGTGGCTTCAAAAATACACAATTGATCTTGTGCTCTTGTGCTTCTATTATTGTTCTAAGAAAAATGTGTCCCAGGTCTCCTCCAGGTCTTCAATGAATGAGACACATTTAGAACAGACCTGAAGTAAACAGGTGACATATAACCAAGTCTGGCTGAGCTTAATCAAGATTTGCAAAATTACTCCAGTAGAACTATGTTACAAAAGTGGAAAGTAAACTGCTCATTATTTGAGCCAGTGAAATTTATGGATTAGTCCTTGTAGTACAGTATAATATTTTTAGTGCTATTATGAGTCTGTGGCTAGAGGCAGATCATTTTCTGCTTTGGAATAGCTAATTAAGTGCATATGCTATCCACTTATTTTATTATTCTTTCACATACATCTACATTAACCACTTTGGATTCAGGTACCATCCAACTAGGACCAACTCAGATTCAGAAATTACTTAAATCAGCCAGGTGACAAAGGACTTGAGAGCCCTGCTTAGTAACATATCTATTGTCCCCTAGAGGTCTGGCATGTGATTTTCATTTTCACTGTCTTATATGTCAATGTGTTGTGTGCCCCCTGTCCCTGGAAGCATGTCTTTAAATCTTATAGAAGAGTTGTTAGGCAATATTATCAGGGTAATATATCCTTGAAATAACAACTCACTCACATTTAAGCACTTGAAGTTGAACAAACTATCATTTGATTTAACTTTACATTTTATAGTTACTTTTGCATCTAGCACTCCACCTTGGGCTATTCTGTATGGACCGATGAAGAATTAGATAGAAACTATAGAAGAATTCTGCGATGAAAGGTAAGTTTAGAACCACTTCTCTCAGTATCACTGGCTGGATAACCAAATTATTTTATCTGTATCATCCCTCAAATCTCAGAATCTGTCCTGTTTGCTGTAATGTAATGAGTCAAATGTTAGGAAGTCTGAAATAGCAATAAAACGTCTTATTCATGTTGAAGGCTATAGGGAAACAATTCAGTTTCTCAATGAGCAACACAAACCAATAGCTTCCTTTCCATTCTTGTCCTTTCTAGAATGTTAAGGTAAAGCCACAGAGATTGAACAACTGATTATGTTTTATTTCTTCTTAGTTCTGGTAATGTTGTCAAGCTACTATTTTGGGGTTTCAGTTTTCAAATAGGAAAAATACCATAAATGAGCATGAAACACTTTTTTACCTTAACAGGTAAAAAAAAATACATGAATGATATTTATAATTATGCTTTAATAGGCTATTCATTATACTTAAGAATAAATAACTTGACTTTTACTAATCTCAAAATAGCTCATTATTTGCAAGTATTATTATTATGCTATTCATAAATTGTAAATGTGAATGCTTCTCAATCTTAGAGATTTTCTCCTAGACCAAAAAATCTGCAATTAATTGAAAGGTCTGTAAACTAACACAATCCTTTTATGTCTACTGATATAGCCATTTTATATCTACTTACAAGGCCCTTTCATGCTTGCAATATACCCAGGACTGTCTGAAAATATGAGGCTTCTAATTTGACAGGGAAATATCTTTATCCACATGATTCAGCATAGTCTTTAGTTTCTGGGGAAAGTCTACAACAAAAAATACATTTAGGAGGAAGTTGAATGAAGTGTTTCAGCAACTTCCTTTGATTTCACCTATCATTGTTGGCCCAAAATTTCAACATTTTTACAGGTGAAGGCATTAGTCTCTCATTTCATTAGGTATAAAGGCCTTATAAATATTCACTGTTCTAAAGGAAGGATGGCTATATACCTCAGTGGAATGGTTTGAAGAAAAATAAATGCATTTGATATGTACATATTCCACAGTATGCATTCTGGTCATGTTATTTACTAATTTTAATCCTTTCATGAATTTATTTAAATACCTTGAATATAACTCTTCTCATTTTTAAATTAGAATAACAATCCTGTGCCATAGAAGTTTTGAAATTAGTAAAGGCCACAAAGCAAAGTATTCAGTTGATCTTCTAACATATATTAAATAATTACATATTTATTATATCTCAAAGGGTAGTAAAGTGAGAAAAGATATAAAAGAGACATCTTAATAAAGTAAGATTATGTCAGTTTTTTTTTGTACTGGTGATCGAGCTCACTACCTTGCGCTTGCCAGGCAGGCGCTTATGCCACTGAGCTAAATCCCTAGCCCATTAGAAGTACGATTAATAGCAGAAAAATTAGTTTTATTTCTACAGTATTTTACAGTGACAAAGAAAGTCTTTATATCTCTGTGAGAATGCAAAAAGAATTGTAAGCTCACCTATTAATTTCTTAATTATTTAGTTATTCAAACACATTTTGCAATGTGGAAGTTTCCATGGCAGGTACAAAGATATATAATCCATGTACATGGTCATTAATAACTTCCCATTCCAGGAAGAGAGATGAAAGATTACTCATTTATTAGTCAATAGATCCCAAGGACTCTGCCATGAGACATATATTAGCATGAGACCAAATTTTTGTGATCTAGTTAATTTGGAAAAAATTCACAGCATATGTCTCATTCATCATTGAAAATTTCTGAGTACCCTGAGGATCACATGTAAATGCTGTCTCTTTCATATTCAGGAAATAAGAATTCAATCTTTCATCTATTTTTCTCCATAACTAAACACTATTGATAATGTTAGCATATTGTTGTATAGAATATTCTTGCAAAAATATTTTTATTAACAAAGATGGAAAGTAATACACAATACAAGAGAGGTCACTAAATTAGAAAGTTCAGTGTTGTATTCACAGGCTGAGGATGGGTGAGAAAATATTTCTGTCTGAGAAAAGAGACTGGGAATGGATTTTGGGAAAAGCTACATCAGAGAGTCAAAGCCTATATAGGGAGTGTGGAAGCAGAAATCAGCTGAGTAATATGTAAATTCAAAGAAGACATGAGGCTTAGATGATCTGAAATATTAAGGTCCAAAACGTTGATCTACCCTATATGAAAAGCAATGTGATTTAGTTTGTGTGGTTTTCCTGAAGCAGCAAGAAAATAGATATTTAAATAAATCTGGAAATGTTCAAAGGAAGAGAACACAGTGTGCCAACATAATAAGTAGTAGTTGTCCTAAGCTGTGAAGTTTACAGTAGAGACCAGATACTGGAATAGACATATCTATAGCTTTGTGTGCTAAGCAAAGCTGTGATGAATAGATCCCTGAATCCCAAACTCAAAATGCTTTTAACTCTCAAACTTAAGAGTTTATTGCATCTATTTGAAGAATGAAGGTAGATTTTGAGGAAGAAAGACTCACGGCCTAAACTGTGCTTGGAGAATTGAATCTGGCAATTGTATTCAGGATATATTGAAAAGGAAAGAAAAGTAACAAGGAGACCACTTACAAAAAATTGTGTACAAACACTGCTCTCATCCCTTTTCTGCCCCAACAAAGATGCTGTTTAATTTCTGGCCGTTGGAGAAATTCAGCCTAGATTTTTACCATGTGACCAATAGTGAAGAAATGGGTATCAGATTAGGGTTTTTGGCTGATAAAACTTGTTTCTTTCATAAAAATGATGAAGTCCATATATTCTCCATGACTTTACTTTGTTAGTGACTTGCAAGTATTAGACATTATGAATGGTGCTCAGTGTTTATTTCATTTAAACTTTGAAATGGCAATGAAGCCTCAAATTCACATGAGATTAAACTAAGATTAGGTTGTATTACAGCAAAGTGCTCTTGATTCAGGTTTGAGTAAAGTGTAGAGTGATTCACTCAGGGTGAATCAGGGACTCAGGGTGATTATTTTTATTAATAGTTGCCCAGAGAAATAAAGTTTTTTGAATTCTTCAGTGCAAATCAAATATTGGGTTCTTTAGTAAATACTTTAAGTTCAAGCTTCTTAGTGAAAGCCTACAAGGACCCACTTTCTCCTCTTTTAATGTTTTCTTGAACCCTGTTCAAGACAGTATTGACTTTCAACTTTGCCTCTGAACCAGCCTTTGTTATGAACCTGAATGACATCCACTTATCAGATTCATTCAGTTCGCTATCACTATAAACATACATTTCAAATCAAACTAAGAGGTCAGAGTGGATAAAGGAAAAATGGTGTACATACATTATGGAATATTATTAATCTATAAAAAGAATGAAATTTTGCTATTTGCAAAAACATGAATGTGTGTTCTTATTCATTTAGGGAAACTAAAAAGTCAGTTTTTTAAAGAACAGAGTCAGTGGTTATGAGAGCCTGGGAAAGGAAAAGTGGAAGAGAAACAGATAAGGGGTACCGAAGCATGAGAAGGAGGAATTAGTTCTGATTTCCTATAGCACAGTAAGATAACCATTGCCTATTAAAAAAGTCTATGGTTCTCTTCAAAATAACCACAAAAGGAAGATCTCAAGATTTCCCAACACGTAGAGAAGTTTGAGGAAACAGAAGGACTTATTACCCTGACTCGATCATGACACATATTATATGTGTATCAAATTTCATATATACAAACATTGTATTTTAATGAAATTAATTTTTAAATTTCGAGTTTCTTTATATTATCTTTGACTCCAGAAATTTATAACCCACACCCCTTACATCAGCTGTCCATGGATCAACTTTCTGATTTCCTTGTTTAGGAGGAGGGGAAGAATTTCCCATTTTTCTTGCTAAATAGAAGGTCAGGCATGTTTGTAACCTTTGGGTTGTTAACTTTAAATCATAAGAAGGGGACAAAATAATTACCTTGTTCCCTACCTGTCATCTCCTTTTCAGCAGTTACTGTGGATATGGAATTGCAGTGATGTGTGACATCCACAGAAATCAGGAAAATCCTGGCTTCGTGTCTTGGAGGGACACAAGGAAAATGAACATGTAAATGCTACTCTGCTCCATTGTCATGTGGTCAACCTTTTTCATTTTACACATCAAAAAAGAAAGGAGTGAGGAAGGCCACAGACTTGTCATCTCCCCTCATGACTTCATTGGTGTGTTCCTGATGAGACCCTTGACACTCCTGGCCCCTTCTGAGTCCTCAGAGATTCTAGAGAGTTCATTTGTGTGATGACTGTGCTCTGCCACCAACTCTGCTTGATGAGGTTCACTCATGCCAAGATGTCTTTGTTCCTGGGCTCACGTATATAATGCTGTTTCATTCTCCCCCTGAAGTGTAAACATATATTGCATCATAGCTGATGACCTCACATTTGCCTCCCTTAGCTACAAAGTCTGTATTTCCTAGTCCTCTGTGGTTACAAACAAATAATTTTCACATCTGTGGCTGCTTTCTTGGGATAATGTTCCAGCACTAACAAAAAATACCACTGTACACAATATCATACATGACAGATACCTGTCTTGGTATTGATGTTTATTTCCTTTCCTTTTGTCCCTAGGAAGATATGAGGTATATATACCCACTAAACCTCTTGTAAGCTTTTCTCTTTCATCTAACTTTAGCTAAGACTACTGTTCACTTCTGTTAAAGGATATAATAGAAACATATGTTAGGCTTCTGATTCCTTTTTGTTTCAAGATTTCTGGAAGTCATTGTTTTAACTTTCTGCTCACTTTAATCATCTCACCAGTTAGACTGCAAATGTGATCAATTCCTTGAGCTCCTTTTTCTGCCTTCATTCAATATAAACATTCTATGAGGAAATATAAAATTTAGGATGAATACAGAGATCAAAGATGTTCCCTACATCCAAGTCTTATGGCAAAGACAGGCAAATAAATCAACAGGAACTCATCAATGTGATGCAGGATATGATGGAATTAAAGATAGACTGTTATAGTGAGGCAGAGGAAGTGTAACAGATCCACAAATCCTTCTAGGGGTGGAAAATGTGAAATTTCACAAAGTGATAGGTGAGTTAGCTGAATATTGAGTGTTGATAGAAAAGTGGTGATGGGGAAATGTTATGCGATTTTGTGGTTTGGGGAAATTGAAGAGTAAACAAAACATTGTCATTCTTATAAGCACAGGGTCAAGATTATAAAATATTATAACTCTTACATTGCTTTCTTGTGATCTGCTTTGCTCTGTTTTGTTGTGTTTAATTTTACCCTTTTGATATAATTGCATGTATATTTGAGTGGGTAAGATGGATGACCATATTGCTGTTTTTGCCAGATTGTGGAGCAGAACTGTTAACAGTCTCACTGTTTGAATGTCTACTTTACATATTTTAACTTTGTAATTTGAACAACTATTTCCAAGAAGTCAGTATGTAATTTGTCAAGTAATAATTTCTTAGGTTTTTTTGTTGTTGTTCTTTTCCTTTTTTCCTTGGAATTCTGTATTGTTGCTATCCTTTATTTTGTTTTTTTTCCTCTTTAAATAAAATTAAAAAAATATATTATAAAGAAAACACTATCTATGACATATAAAGAATAGAACAAAATCCGACCTCCTAAATTTAAAGACCCAACCAAAAAATGGGCGTCTGAGATGAATACACACTTTTTAGATGAAGAATGTTTAACACTACTGACCATTTGAGTGATGCAAATTAAACCAGTGCTTTCGTTTCACTCCAGAAAAAATGACTGATCAAGAAATGAACCTATAAAAATGGTGGTGAAACTGTAGGGAGAAAGGATGCCTTCTCCACTGTTGGTGAGAGTGTGTGCTGGTGCAATCACTGTGGAAGTCAGTGCAGACCCCATTTGACCTGTAGCTATTCCCCTTCTTAGTATTGTTCCAAAATAATGAAAAGCATCATACTATAGCAATACATGCACACACAGTTTTATAGCAGCACAGTTTGTATTAGCTGGACCTTGGAAACAGCCCAAATGTCTATCAACTGATAAATGGATAAAGAAGATGCTTTTTTTTATACAATGGAGTATCACTCAGCCTTAAAGAAGAATAAATGGGACATTTCTAGGTAAATGGATGGATCTTGATACCATACCCTTAAGTGAAATAAATCAGACAAACATGTGTAAATTACTAACCATCTCTATGTTGTAAGAAACTGAAGGTGTAAATAAGGAGTAAATTGTATACAAGGTATTGTGAAAAAGGAGGAAATTGTTCAAGTGGGAAGTCAACTAGGGAAGGCAGAGGGAAAAGATTGAAGGGAAAAGAAAAAAATGAGAAAAGAAGGATAAATTAGAAGCAAAGATTTATAAATAAGTAGGGGAAGAGAGATTGAATGGATGGAAGGGGAATGGAAAAAAGAGAAATCAAGATATATCATGTAGAGGTACAAATTCCCTATGATGAACATGATCATTATGTATATCTAAATTATACAAAAAAATCAATACTAAAAATAAAGGAAACACACAACTCATGTGAAAAATATTTACATGTAGTCTGTGGAATTTTGAAGCACCTGATTTCCATTGCAGTGTACTGATTCTTCTCATCTCCTTTAAGGTAACTGGAGAAGAATAGATTTGTGCAACAAAGTAAGTGTTGTGTTTTGCATAGAACTTAGAAGGAGTTAGAGAGAGTAGTATAATTCCTATAACCGCCTTTAGTTTTGTAAAGAAGAGAGAATCATTGAAGATATCTGAGAAATTGTTATATTTTTGGAAGTTGTATTTCATGGGATTATGTTAGCAGGAAAAGATATAATTTCCTTAAAAAACCCCCAAATTTTAAGGAAGTCATAATACTTCGGAGGTGAGACAAACAAAGACTTTCAGCAATATTTAAGATCAAGGCCTAAAATCAGAGAGAAAATTTAAATAGCAGATTGGAATGACCTACTGAATAAAAATATAAAACATGAGTTAATTAAAAATATCAGAGTCATTCCCTGGGGATTCATAATTTTTGTTTGTGGATTATAACTTCTAGGTGCGATGTGAACATGAGTATAAGTTATAAAATACACACACTTTGTGATCTGACATAACAAATTGAAAATTCCAATTTATAAATTTGGAGCTATCCTGAACCTATCTTGGAATCTCAGGAATTGTATCCTCTCCATAGTACATGTTTCAATAAGTTCTTATCAAATATCATGTTAATGTGATGCTATTGAAAAAATACCAAGTTCTTATGGATATACAACACAAGATTATCAGTAATTAAAGGGAAATGCACTTTTTGGTGAGCTTTTCTGCAGAAGTGGAAGAACAAGAAAGGCTGCCATGGCAGGCAATGGTGAGGGCGGACCACAGAACAGCACTGGAACATGGCCATGTGCAAATAGCATAGCAACAGCATTCAAATGTGACGTTACTGGGGAGAAAGGTTTCCTTCCATGATGCAAGAGCAAGTCAATGTGCTTGGAAGTAGTCACCAAATAAGGTGGCACCATGCTGTCAAAACATCTGGCATGGGGTCAAGATCATTTTAAAACATGAGTTGGTATATTCAGCCTCTGGAACTTTCCTAAAGTTTCTAGATCCCCAAACTGATCATTTAAATTTCCACCAGACAGCCTGCCATACTAGTAATTAGAACAAGAAATGTTCTCATAGCTGCCAAAGAGAACAGGAGGGCATCCGACAACAAGACAGCTACTTTCTTTCCCCAGTTGAGCTCTCCTCAATTAAGGACGACATGAAATAGTGAGAGTGGGAAAGAGGCAGAAATGAGGGAAGGAACACACACGTGCGCGCACACACACACACACACACGCATGGTGATGCACGCAAGAAGAGAAGGGAAGAGAACCTATATTTACAAGGAAGTAGGAATTTGATTCCAAAGTTGTAGCAAAATGTACAGCTATTTTTAAAAACTCTATAAAAAAGAAATACAACTAGTATTTTTTCTGTGTATGCTCTATATGCTTGAGAATATATTTGGAGCTTATGATAAAGGAAATAATAAATAATACAATAGTCAAGAATCTTAGGTTCTGATTTATTGAAATCCATTAAACAGTAGCTTAAGCCAAATGGAAAATGTGTTGTCTTGTGCTACTTTTCAGTTCAGGGATCAGTGCTGCTGTCATGCGGAGGTCTCAAACAGTGTCCTAGGGACTGCAGTACTTTATCATCTTTCCTCTTTGCTTTGCTTTCTTTTTTCTTATGTAAAATTTTCCAAATGATGCCCAATATTGATTAAAGTAAAAAAATATATTTTTCTAATGATTGCTGTAAAATAAGTCTCTAAATAAGGTCTCTATTTCTATTGGAATCTCCTATATATAAGGTACACAGGATGCACAGTTAGTTCTCTATCATACTCAGCTTTTTGGGTGCAGTGTGAGGACCAGTCCCAACCAGCCCACAGGCAATGAAAATGATGTAATGGTCATTTATTCAAGTGGCAAACTAAGGCACTGTTAAAGAAGATAGAGAGCATACTAGACAGAAGACACTAACAGCTACCCACTGTATTCTATGCCTTATATTTTCAGAGATCACTTTTTATTGTTTCCATGAGATATATTTTAAAAAATAATCAAATGTAATAGAACTGTTTCGTATATCCCTAAAATGTAGTCACTTGATTTCTCAAAGAAAGAGTTATCAGTTTCTGTACAGCTCCAAGTTCAGGATCTTTGAGTGATGTTCACTGTTCATAATCCTTTTTGTAGAACATAAGAAATACAAAAATAGCCATAAGTAAAAATGAAAGTGAAAAGTCATTTAGAAAGTAGATAGCTGCACAACTATACAAGTTGTTATTATACCTTATCTCTGTTTTCTGGTAAATCAAAGACCATTGTCAGCCTTCTGGAATGATCTCTGATATTTATTATGTTCCATTTTCATATGAGCTGGAGAATGAGGAGGGTTACCCCTTGAAGAAGTCTGAAATATTTGAAGTTCCCTTCTTGGTGTCAATTTGGCAGCCTGACGCTTGAAAAATCAATAGCCACTTGGAGCCAAGTTTGGACTCTTCCCAGGATGAAATTATCTTAATTGCTGGAGATTTCACGGTGATGATTTAGACTACCATCTGGCTTCTATTTTCAGATATCTCTCATTTTCTTGACCATTCATGAAGTCTTTTTGGTTACACATTTGGCATCAACATGGCTCAAGGAGGGCAGCAACTACTGAGCTTTGTTTTCAGTACTGGTGATTGGAACCAGAGCCACTTTCCTAAGCTACAATCCAGGCAAAAACATTATTTAGACAAAGTCTCACTGATAGGCTAAGTTACTCACGAGGCAGTCAGAATGGGAAACCTCCTGCTTAAGTCTCCCGGAGTGCTGGGATTGCAGGTGTACACTACCACACCCAGCCTACTTGGCTCTTTAATTATGCTGCTACTCCAGCAGCATATTCTTTTCACCCTTGTGGTACCCTCAGTCTTTTTCTTTTTGTTTCTATGTTACTTGTGTTATGCTTTGGATCTAATGTGCCCCCGAAGACTCATGTATTTTTAAGATGACTATAGGAGCTACAGCTGGCTTGCTGTTGGGAGCTGGGGTGTGATTGGAAGGCTTGGGTGACTGGGGAGTGGTCTGGAATTGTCTGTTTTCCTCCTAGGCTCCTCTCTTCTTTCTCTGCTTCCTCATCACTGTGTTTCCTCCACTGAGCAGCTTTCCTCCACCCACGTTCTCCTACTCAGCTCAACAAATGCTGTCCAGTGTCTGTTTCCTATAATCCAGGGTCAACAATACACAGATTTATTAATCCACCTTTGCTGCTGGAAATCTCTGTGTAACAAGAGATAGCACGTTAAGAGGTAATTATGTCATGATGTGGCACAGCAGAGCTGTGCAACTTTGCCTGATAAAAGCAAGTTAAAGTTATTAAAAGTATGTGTAAAAGACCATGGCATTGTTGAGATGGATAGAAAAGTATACTACTAGGTAAGGTAGTTCAGAAATAATTATTTCATTAAAAACATATACAAAGGATGGTTACAAAATAGCCTGGTGTTAATTAATTGAACACAATTAGAGTTCATGATGCTGAAACATACACCATATAAAATGAAAGGAGTGTGATGTTTAATATCAATTAATTTTACTTTTATTTTTATTAATGTATAACTCACATAATCTAAATTTAACCAATTTAGAGTGAACAAATCTGTGCCACTTAGTATATCCTAATTATTATGCAGCCATCATCTCCAACTAATCCTAAAATATGTCTACCACTCCACAGTAAAACTCAGTACCTGTTAAGAAGGTACTCATTCCCATTCTCTCCCCAGACCTTGGCAATAACCACTGTGCTTTTGGTCTCTAGGGATATTTCTGTTGGCCTTCTCACTCAGCTCTCTCTCCAACCACGTCTTGGGTTTTCTAATTTTGAGACAGGGCATTTCTGTGTCAGTAAGTAGCTCAGGCTATGCTTGAACTTGCCTTCCACTTGCTGCCATCTCCCAGAGTGCAGGGATTACAGACCTGCTCTACCAGCGATCTTGATTTTCACTTGTCTTGGATTTACACCTAGGAGTGAAACTACTAGACCATTCTACACTTTACTTTTGGAGGAACCACTAAACTGTTTTCCATTAATCATTTCATGTTCCTGGTTAGGATTCACTTTGAACAAATATAGCAGAGAATTTAATAAAAGGTGTCTCATAACAGATATATTTTTTAAATGTAGAGGTGTATTTGAGATCATGTGACATTTTGCTTTTTATCAATCCAGTTTTATTATATTTTAGAGGTCATCCAACAACTGATCTCACATCTGTAAATTAAGTTTACTTGGTGCTGCTCATTTCCATTTACTTATGCCCTTTCTCTGGTGGCTGAGGTTCTACACTGCAGAGTTGAGTTGATACAAAGACAGTATGGAGATTCTATGTGATGAGGTTGACTGCTATCTTTAAATATGCTTCTGGTCAACCTCAGTGATACTCGATTCCCCTATATTTGTCCCATGTCCGTAACTAGTTGCAAAGATTGGAAATGTAGTTTTTACTTCAGATGGTTGAAAACTCACTTAAAATTTGTATTTTCTTCACAAGGAGCAGGAGAAAAGAGTTTCTTGAATAATTATTGAGTTGTAGGACACAGACAGTACTCATGAAAGGACTGCATATACCTTAGATATATTGACAGTTTCCCTGAGAATTATGAAATTTAGATAAGAAAGTTGAATGAGAAGAGCTGTCCCAGCCAAGCAGAGGATCTAAGAACCAATTAGTGTCCTTCTTTTCTCACTGAAAATGTCTTGCAACAGTTAAAAATAGGTATATGAGTAATAAATCTGTATCTTCCTTGATAAACTGAATGATTTTTGAGTTCTATAGGCTTCATTTTCTGGTTAATTTAAAGGTATGATTAAAGTTTTACCTCTCAATAATTGAGTTCAATGTAGCACCATTTCTAGGTCTGTTTGGATTTTTAAGAGAGAGGTTGAAATCCAAAGAAGTTGTCAATAGCACTGTTGGTAGGGTTGGGATGACCAGCAAATATCTTTTCTGCATAGGAAAGATTTTTAAATGTCTCAACATAAGCTTTTAACATAAATGAACTGGGATCAATCCTTAAATCTTAATAGTTTTATTAGAAGAGTTTTCCTTTTTAGAGATAAAATAATGGTGTTTGTAATGGTAGTGTCTCTGATTTGATGAAATGTGATATAAACAAAATTGGTTTAGAAATGGGGTAGGAGTCACCTAAGTGCAAAACATTTGGCTTCAATAACGCTGTGTGTTGGTATTAAGCAACGTATTACTCCCATTTATGGCAAGTATTCATTTGGAATCAGACTCCATTTGGAAATGAGATTCAAGGTCCATTCAAGATTGCTATGTTTTATACCAAATACTAATTAAATGGCTTTACTTTTAACATTGTTTTCTTATTGCTGCTAGATAAGTACTGACCCTTACCCACCACTCATTCCCATGCTTTTAATTCATAAAAATATTGTTTACACAAACAGAGAGAAAGCCAAGAGCTTCTACAGCAATGTTCATTTCTTAATATGAGCTATCAATTATCTTTATAGCCTTAAGTGACATATATGATGTACTTAATAATCTTTAATGCTTTTGCTTAATCATGATGCAAAGAATCCAACATGTAAATTCATAACATCTTGTAGCATCCAATATTTTCTTCTTCTTAGGCTAGAAATCTTGTTTAGTCAAAGCTGTTTAATCAATGGGACCTCATTTTCTGTGTGACTTTTTGATGTGCCTGGAAAGACACAAGTACACATTTGCCAGATAATTTCTTTCTAGGTGGAGAGAAATGTGTGGGTCAGGTGTCAGATAGCGAGGGAATGTGAAGTGGAAGCACGTGTTTGTGGATTTGGTTTTGGCTCCTATAGTGACTGACTATGCAATACTCACAGTGGAAGATACGATGTGAGCAACAGAGGAAATCCCTGTAAGGGAGATCCTTGTGCATTGGCTTAGGAATTTTCAATTTACTGAATATTAATATGATCATAAATCTAAAATAATTGAAATGATACAGTATCATAAAGCAAAAGAATAGAAAAATGCCCTAAAATATCCTGTATTATAATTTAAAAGGTGATATATTCAAAGTTATATTTCTTTACAAAGCATTCTGAAACAATTTCTTAGCTATCTATAAGCCAAAATTTAAATTTTTACCTTGTAGAGTACATTAACCTGAGTTCACATTCTGTACAATTAAAAGTCGAAAGTAAAATCATAAAAGCATATTTGATCCTCAAATATAGAAAACTTTACAAGAATTAAAGTTGTCAATTGAAGACTTTTTATATAGCATTTTATAGCAGGTGATTTTCTTCATGATAGCAGATGGACAGGCATACATTACCTTCAAAACCCCATCCTCAATTTCTATGAAGGGGAAAGAGTTCAAGATAATACATTAATAACCCTAAGCACTGTGAAGACATCAGGGCTTTAGAGATTTGATAGGTACCTGGAAGATTAAAGTGGATTGAATCATGGTGCACAAATTGGAATGAGCAGTTTAGCCCAGCCCAAAATGCTGGAGGGTGTTCCACCTGGAAAAGCTGGTAGAGGCACAGAGAGGCTACTCAGAGACACAAGTTGACAGGGTCAGAGTAGATAGCAACGAAGAATGCAAATAAATTGAAAGTGTCTATCAGGAGGGCTTACTTCCAAACAGTGATATAGGTCATTGCAGGCTACTCATTAAAGACAGTGGATAAGGTGCCTAGAAAAACTTTGGTGCTAACTAATGCCTGCCTTACTTCATATTTGGAGGAGCAAATGGGAAGGGTCAAGGGACTGTGTCTGTGTTTTCTGTAATCACACAATTTAACCTGAAACCTATTACTGTGCATGGCAAACTCAACTCACATAAAACACAGGGCATGGTCATGTCTCCCACCTGGGTAAAGGTTTCGCTTTTAAATGAAATGAGATGTCTCACATGATCAGGAAGACTATCTATGTACCCTTTCCTTCATACATATGGGCAGACAAAACATGTTTTAAGCACTTCATTGTTAAGCCAGAAGAATAAATGAATCCCCATCCTGTGCCATTTTTACCACATCTGATTTTGACAATTACTAAGAAAGCCAGTTCAATGGGAAAGACAAACATATACCTCATTTTTCATTTGATGAGGAAATATAGTGAATTACAGTGTATGGAGATTAAAAGGTAAGGGAGAGGGTAGGATATGGCATAACATCTAGAAAGAAATGAAAAGACAACAAAGCTCCTTGGCAGGAAGGAAATAAAAAAAGATTCAGGTAGAGAATCTGAGATACTGGGAGTGGAGAGCTGATGGGTAGACTGGATTAGATTAATTCAGATTCCCAGATCCGTAATTCTACTCTCACACCTCATTCATTAAAACTGATATATTTTGCAAACCTGTGGGGATTTAAATTCTAGAGGACACTGAGGAAAAAATATGCACAGCAGGTTTGGGAAAAGATAGAGACAGAAAAAAAGTCTATTTCTACCCCTGAGAGACTGTTAACCTGGTATAGAACAATATTCATGTAAATAAAGAGCAAAAGAGAACAAACAAAATCTGATTAAACAACGGCAAAGGTACCAAGGCACCGAGAACTTAAGAGTCCAAGATGCCCTAATTAGAGATGCAGAGAAAAATGAGCCACCAGTCTCTGCTGCCTTTCCCCTGGAATATTTGCTTATACTGAAGCTGTGACTAAAAGATGAGAGGATGGAGAGAGATAGGTGAATATTCCAGAATTTTGGATATAAACTTGTGAAGAATGAAGCTAAAGTATGAATGACCCCTTCTCATTTTCCGAATCTCACTCTCCATTGTGGTGTTGAGAGGTGTGGCTTTTTAAAGTAATTCATTCATTCACCATGACCAGTGGTGTGCTTTAAAAGAGATAGGAAAGTGCATGTTTCCTATTTCTTCTACCATGTAAAAGTGTAAAAACAAGTGTGTGTAATACCTATAGTAGACTCTGCACCTGGTGGGAACTTGGTGGATTTCAAAACTCAAAGAATGTAAGCAGTATATTTTTAAAAAATTTTATTTAAAGGGAAAAAAAACAGAAAAAGAGTAGCAACAATACAGAATTCCAAAGGAAAAAGGAAAAGAACAAAAAAACTAAGAAATCACTACTTGATAAATTACATAATGTCATCTTGGAAGTAGTTGTTCAAGTTACAAAATTAAAGCATACAAAGTAGACATTCAAACAGTGAGACTGTTAACAGTGCTGCTCAATGATCTAACAAAAACAGTAGTGTGGTCATCTATCTTACACACTTAAACATACATGCAGTTATATCCTTTAGAGCACTTTCTTTTCCTCTCTTTTTTACAGTAGCAATTATGCATTTTGGGTTTTATTACCCTTAAAGTTCTTATTACTTTTTACACTAGAGACACAATGTGATATTTATAAATATGATTCTTATTTATTGCACTAATAAGGATAGTCTCAAGTCTCCATTTCCCTACTAAGGCCTCAAGACCTGCCTTCTTCATAGCTGAGTAATATTCCATTGTATAAAAATGCCACATCTTTTTCATCCACTCTGCAGTCGATGGGCATCTTGGTTGTTTCCAAGATTTAACTATCACAAATTGTGCTGCTATAAACATGGGTACACATATATCAGTGTGATATGAACTTTTCAGTTTTTCTGGGAAAATACCCAAGAGGGGAATAGCTGGGTTGAATGGAGCTTCCAATGCTAGTGTTCTGAGAATTCTCCATACTGATTTCCATAGTGGTTGCACCAATCAACACTCCCACCAACAGTGGAACAGTGTTCCTTTTTCCCCGCAGCCTCGCCAACATTTGTTATCAGTTGATTTCTTGATGGCAGCCATTCTTTACGGAGTGAGATGATATCTCAATGTTGTTTTAATTTGCATTTCTCCAATGATGGTGAACATTTCTTCATGTATTCATTTGTCATTTGTATATCTTCATCTGAGAACTCTGTGTTCATCTCAGATGCCGATTTTTGGAGAGGGTCTTTGAATTTGGGAGCTTGATGTTTTTCAATTCTTTATATGTTCTTGATATAAATCCTTTGTCTGAGGGGTTGCTGGCTAAAATTATTTCCTATTCTGTGGGTTTTCTTTTCACTCTGTTGGTGATTTTTTTTGAAGTGCAGAAACTTTTCAATAATACGAGACTCCAATTGTTGATTTTCTGAAGTGTTTCCTGTGCAGTTTGTGTTTTGTTCATGAGTTCTCTACCTACCCCTATGTCTCCAAGACTTCTACCTACCTTATTTTCCAGTAGATGTAGCATTTTAGTTTTAATGTTTAGGTCTTTGATCCATTTAGACTTTAGTTTTGTGCATGGTGATAGGTATGAATCTAGTTTCAGTCTTCTGTGTGTGGAGAGCCAGTGTTTCCAACACCATTTATTAAAAAATGAACATGTTTAGCCCCTTTGTCAAATATCAGGTGGCTGAGTGTCTTTGTACCTGTACTTGCATCTTCTAATCTGTTCAATTGATGCTCAGATCTATTTCTTTGCCAGTACCATGCTGATTTTGTCACTGTGGCTTTGTAATACAGTTTCAAGTCAGGAATTGAAATGCCTCCTGCCTTGCCTTTATTGCCCAGAATTGCCTTTGCTATTCTAGGTTTCTTCTGTTTCCAAATGAATTTTAGGAGTGTTTTCTCTAGATCTGTGAGGTATGTCAATGGTATTTTGATTGGGATTGCATTACATCTATATAACAGTTTTGGGAGTATGGCCATTTTCACAATTTTGGTTCTTCCTAGCCAAAAGCAAGGAATATTCTTCCATTTTCTGAAATCCTATTCAATCCCCCTTTTTTGTGAAGCATAATTTTCAGCATATAGGTCTTTTACATTCTTAGGTTGATTCCTAATTATTTCATTTTTAGATGCTATTGTGAAGGGCGATATTTCCATCATTTCTCTCTTGGTGAGTTTCTTGTTTGTGTACAGGATTTTTGAGCATTGACTTTGTATCCAGCTACACTGCTGAATTTGTTTATTACCTCTAGCAGTCTTTTAATAGAGTTTTTCGGGTCTTCTATATAGAGTATCATGTCATCTGCAAATAGTGATAATTTAACTTCTTCCTTTCTTATCTTTATTCCTTTTATTTCTCTCTCTTGTCTGATTGCCCTGGCTAGTGTTTCCAGAACTATATTGAAAAGGAGTGATGATAGTGGAAATCCTTGTCTTGTTCCTGATTTTGAACTTAAAACTTTCAGTTTTTGTCTATTTAGTATAATGTTGGCTGTTGGTTTGTCATAAATGACCTTTATAAGGTTGAGGTAGGCACCGTGTATTCCGAGTTTCTGAAGGGTTTTTATCATGAACATGTGTTGGACTTTATAGAAAACTTTTTCTGCATCTATTGAGATGGCCATGTGATTTTTGTTTTTGGCTCTGTTGATGTGGTGTATTACATTTATTAATTAAGCAATAGATTTTTATTGTTCATAAATTATGCAGTCCAAGGTATTTTATTACAGCATAAAATGGACTAAAGCACATGTGTCCAACCGATATCCCAGACCAAGAGCCACATATAGTCCTGGACAGCTAGTAATATGTTGCTGCAAGATTATTCACTTTTAATATTATGGTATGAGTTTTAGAAATATTCTTTTTTTTAAGGAAGAAAAGGTTTATTTAGCTCACTTTTTGTGGAGGTTTCAGTCCATACTTAGCTGGCTCCAAGGCAAGATGACACTGCACAGGGGCAACACTTCAAGGGAGTAGTCAGAGCACAGTGGGAGCTGAGGAGGAAAGCTTGCCTCTTTTCCTTGTATTGTACATAGGCAACCTCTCCTGCAAGCTGGGTATACTGCTCACACTACCTCTCTGCCCTCTTGCACAGGCTCAAGTTGTTTATAAATTAAGGATTTTGGCTCTCTGCTGTGTCTCTCTCTTTCTTTTTTTTTAAAAGGGGGTAAAATTAAACACAACAAAACAGAACAGGATGGGACATAAGAAAGCATAAATTTCAAAGCTAGACAACCAGAGATCTTCCCTATCTGTCATATTGTCTCTTGTTTTCTTCCAAATGGTTGTCCTTATCTTTGTATATGGGGAGCTCATACTAAATAACACAGCCAATGTTTTTACAAGATGTGTAGTTCACTGGCTGCCACATGCTAAGCGGGGGGGGGGACATAGGAAGGGGGACAGGACGACATGAGATGTTTGATTCTCAGCCCATGCACTGGCAGGCTCACAGCCACCCTCCAGAGAGGGAAGGAGTTCCTTGTTCTCCCGGCACCCCAAGTCAACCACATGGTGCAGGTCCCAAGGAGCCAGGGTCTCTCTCTTTTGGGCCACTGAAAGTCTGCGACACTCACAGTTGCCCCCCAGAGAGGGGAAGAGTTCCTTCTCTCGGCACCTCGAATCAACCTCATGGTGCAGGTCCCGAGGCACCAGGGTCTCTCTCCTGCAGGCCGCTGAAAGTCTGCCACATTCACCTGCTATTTCTTTCTGATGAATTAACCATTACATTTCCAAAGTTCAGGGTGGCAGGCTGCTTGCTGGTTGGCTCAGCACCCTAAGTTCCAACATGGCGTGGGTCTCAGGAAACGCTGTTACTTCTTGTTTCCCTGCCCTGGGGTGGCCACGGCTTGCCAGACCACAGCCACTTACCAGGGCGGCAGGCTGTTTCCCTGCTGTGTCTCTTAGTCAAATTTCTGAACTCTAGAGATATTCTGTATGACTTGATTGTGTGGTGTTTTGGAGGAGAACCTCAGTGGAATGCTAACTCTACCTCCTGCACAAGGTCAGTGGCATTAAGACTAAAGTGTGTTAGGTGTTACCCTCACAGCTGGGCTGAAGTGGCAGATACCTGTCCCCCTAAGAGGGGAGCCCAGCTTCAGTAACACAGTGACTTAGTGGGACTCTGCCTCAAAACAGAAGGTAAGAAAAGGTCTGGGGATATAGTAGCTCAGTGTGAAAGTCCTGCGTTCAATCTCAAGTGCTCCAAAAACAAAATAATGTTACATGCACTTTTGCAATTTGGCTAATAAGATGCAGTAATTACGGGTAAGAGTATGGCAGCTTTCAAGACAAATTGATTGATAATCAATAAACATGTAAATTTTCTTATTTAATTATATTGTAAATAGTTTAATGCATTCAGTTAGTGTTTTAGGATCAAACTTGTCTAGCTCATAATGTAGTTTTAATTACATATAAACAATCATTAATACTAGAAAATAATTGTATACTTACTAAGTTTTAGAATGTATAGAGTTACAATCAGACATTCAACTCAGATGAAAAATTTGAATAAATTTATTTCTTCACTCGACTTTTTAAGGCCTTTCTTCCCAGAGAAAACTATGTCTTAGTTTGAAATAATATCTTATTCTTGGCATTGCTTTTCGGGAGTAGGTACATTTGTGAACAAACATTTTGAAGAACAAAGCACACTAACAGTAAAATTAGCTAAAAAATTTTTTGATAACCACCTTGAAAACTCACTAGGAAGTATAACCACTTCCACTGAACTGGATACCAATGCATTGTTTCTGCAAAAACAAGGTGAAATATCTCACTACTTTTATGTTTATGTTGCTCTCTTTTTCATGTTGTAGAAGAAAATATTGGAAAAGGAATATATATAACTATATACTTTAACTATATGATATATTATCATTGAAGCCCTTCTCTTCACTCTGACCCAGGCAAGCCAGAAGTTTGAACATCCACAGACCAACACAAAATACAATGAAGGCAGAGGAAAATTTTGATTTGAGTTACCACAAATAAAAATACAGCCAGGCTGAAATGAGTTCAGGTCATGAACTATTTTGAGGCAATATGTTCCTATGCTAAGTGCATGTTTTAAAAAGCCAAAGTTAATTCTTTTTGTAGCAGAAGAAAATTCACCAAGAACTTTCATTACCTCATTTCAAATGAAACCAGTTATCAGTTATTATGGTGAGGACTATCCTCTGACATTAGCCAAAAGCAGCAGGCCCTGCATAGCTGTCTAGCACGCCACCCTCAGCCCCACACACTGGGCTGGATGTCAGATGGCAGCATGCCGAGATTATCTTCCACTGTGGCTGGATTGTGTGCCTTGAAGCTGGTAGAGTTTACTGATATGGATGCGATGGGAGCAGAATACACATAATGTTTCTCAAGCCCATTTGCTTTTGATTCTGCTTTTGTTGCTCTTAAATTGGACCCTTGCAATTGTCAGCACAGCAGCACAGCAAAGGAATGCACGTTGTGTGTGTGTGTGTGTGTGTGTGTGTGTGTGTGTGTGTGTAGATGGTAGGGTCAGCTTAGTAATGCCTTGCTGGACTTTTCCATGACATTTTCTCTGCTAAGCTGCATCAGTTTAGAGGCAGACATTTCTTGTGAGTCTCTCTAGGAAATTCATGCATCAATCGTGAATACAAAGTTATATTCTCACTGGGGACTATACTACCTAAAATTGTACTCCCATCAAATTTGCTTTTCTCTTTTTCTACATAATCTCTAGTATCTTTATCTATAGTATACCACATGATTTATTTTTAAGCTGATTTTACATCTTTTGCACTACAATATAAACTGCACATAGATAGGCTAAATGTTTTATTACTGTATCCCCAGCAGTTAGAATTTGTATTGCTTATTTGTTAAAGTATTCATATTCATTTATATAGTAACCTTGGATACTATACATGGATACAGGGCCTCAAGGGAAATACACTAACAATCTAGCAGTGATTGCTTCCTGTTGGCTGGAGATTGTATTATAACTTGGTTCTGATATTTCTTTATTTTCCATCTTTTGTTTTTTTAACATTACCATGCACTATTTCTTTTTTTTTTTTATTGGTACCAGGGATCAAACTCACGACTGCCTGCTTGCAAGGCAGGTGCTTATGCCACTGAGCTAAATCCCCAGCCCCTATGCACTATTTCTGAAAGCACGTTGTAAACATATTATTTCATTGAAAGGCACTAAAATACTGAGTTCTTTCTGTCTTACAGAGTCATTGTTCAAATAACAAATTATTAAAAAAAATTGTATGCTCTTCCAATACTATCATGCTGTGCACAGTCACATTGTCTCCTGTGTTCCTGTTCTGTTACACCTGTGATTTGCCCAGCTCAGCTTTCAGGGCTATGGTGGTGGAATAGAGCCACATTAGCCTGGCTGTGAAAATTGCAATTTCCTATGTAGATGGTCCAGAATCCTACAGTTACACAGGACACAAAAAGACATAGGGCATCAAGATTGAAAGAGCCTCTGCCCAAACAATGTCTAGTACACACTCCTAAAATCTTTTGCCATCAAATGCTCCTTTATTATATTTTTTACCTGAATTGAGTATTGTTAAGAATTTGACTAAATTAAAAATACAATGTGTATTTAATAATCAATAACCCTTTTAAGAATGTGTTATCAATAGCTGACTTGTGTGCCTTCATTAAATAGGAATAATTATAGCCAAGCAAAAGAACAGGATGTGTTCCTGACTTGCACAGCTAAATAAAATATCTATGAATCTTTTTGAAATACTATTATTATCTTCAATAGTAATATTAGTATTTTGTGATTGTATTCACGTCTGAGGGTTGTCAGTTGGAAATTACATAGAAGCCAGGCTTTCTCTATTCATTTAATAAAATATGGGCAGCTAGGCTTCTGACTAGCACTGCTTCACTGTGAAACAGTGCCTTCTACATAGCACACACTGGCAAAGGCTGAAAGGTGACTGGAAGAGCAACACTGGTTCCCTAAGAAATGCATCTCTGCTCCTTTAAGAAAAGGATAGATTCCCATCTCATTGGTCACCCCAAGTACTAAATCTGTCAGTCAGCAAAAACAAAACAAAACAAAACAAAACCCCCAAAACAGCCTAGTACCAATGTCATCTTCTTTGAAAACATTTACTTTTAAACAAATCAATACCAATAAACCCAAAAGTACAAAGAAAGGAAGATGTAAGCATGAAAAAACAGAACGTACCAGATGTTAGAGACATTTTAGCAAAGCTTCTAGCATGAAAATTAGAGACTAAAACAAATCTTACAAGGAAAAACATTGAAAAAACAAATACCTTTAAGAAAACAGGCATCCAATGTGGGCATAAAGCTGCCTTGGGAAGTATTTCCCATGCGGTTTGATTCTTGTTCATGAATTCTCTACCTACCCCTATATCTTCGAGGTTTTTACCTACTTTGTCTTCCAAGAGATTTAGTATTTCTGTTTTAATATTTAGATCTTTGATACATTTAGATTTTAGTGTAGTACATGGTGATAGGCATGGGTCTAGTTTTAGTCTTCTGCATATGGATAGCCAATTTTTCCAGCACCATTTGTTAAAGAGACTGTCGTTCTTCTAGAGAGCATGTTTGGCCCCTTTATCAAAGATAAGGTGGTTGAGTGAGTTTGTGGTTGTGGTTGTAACTTCCAATCTATTCCATTGATCTTCAGGTCTGTTTTTATTCCAGTACCAAGTTGATTTTATTACTGTAGCTTTATTATGCATGAAGGTATGAAAAGCTGTTTTGAAGAAAACAAAGCATTATGGTAGCCATTGCTGATTTAATATCATCTTCCTTAGAAGTCCTACCATGCTTCTACTCTGCTAGTACCATCAGTTCTATCATGTTGTGTCTTATTGGGATTTTAATATAGGTGATAGTATAAACAAATCTTTTTATTGAAAATGAGATGTTATAATAGCCATTGATCATTCTCTGTTATTTGGTTTAGAATGTCCTATAATTCTTTCATTTTTTGAATGGTTTTGTACTATTTTGATATGTTTGATATTATTGTATCTGAAACTATGCTCAACTATAGCAGAGAAAGAGATATTTTGATAGTTACTGTTAATGTCCAGTTGTCTTATTGTAAAGTGCTGTGTTGCTTATGTTGTTCTGTTCTGATTTGCTTTGTTCTGCCCTCATTTGTTTTATTCTCTTTTAAAAAAAAAAACCTGCCTTGGAGCTGTGAGGAGCCCGGTCTGCTCTGCTCAGGAGCTACAAGCCCAGGAGAAATGGGTCATAGGGTCAATCATTTATGACTGAAGAGACACATTGGTAGAAATGACTGAAAGAACTAGGAACAACAGCAATAAACTAGCAAAAGTGAAACAAATTAATATGCAAGTTTTAGGTTGTTTTGTACCTTTTAAAAAATCTTTAAGGGTATATATGTATATGTGTGTGTGTGTATATATATATATATATATATATATATATATATAAATGATTGCATATATAAATGATTTTAAATATAACTGATTACAGAAGTGAAAGGAAGAAAATATACCTAAATCAGTTGATGAAGTTAGAAACTCTTTGTAACTGCACAAGTTTAATCTAAAGTGTGTAAATAAATCTTGGTATAAATAGAAATCAAATTTCTATACAAATAGTCTATAAACTTTTTTTGTACTGTACCTTATTAAAAATATGTGAATGAATCAAGTTTATTCCAGAATCTACCAATGCATTGCATTATAAAAACAAAATAAAGCATTTCTAATAAGCTCTACAATATAATTAAACTGTATCAATAAGGTAATGAATAAAAATCTGATTTAATGGGGCAAAATAGTTCTTAATAAGCTTCAAAACTCATTATTAAGATATAATTTATATATTAAACTGATAATGGGTAAAATTTTAATTTGATGGAAGATTAAATAATATTCTCTAAGATTCAAATATCATTCATAATTAAAAACATTTGAATTAAACCAGGAATGGGAAGAAATATCTTAAATTTAATAAAAAATTGTCTATATAGTATTCCACTCCAAAAATCTGATATAATGTTAATACCCTTGATGTATAATATTTTCAGACAACAAACAAAAATGATGGAAATCACTTGTACTATGGAACTTGGGATCCTATTATGCAACATTGAAAAAGGGTCTGAATCGTTGAGAATACTATTTCTTCCATCAAATTAAACTTTTACGCATCAATATATAAATTATATTTTAGATAATGAGTAGTTTTCTTTTTATCCTTAAAATTTTTGCGTATACATCGTCTCATACTTTCTATGCAAACAATCCTAATATTTAATTTAAAAGTTATGATGTTTTATAATGAGATCTATTAGAATGCCAAACATATAAATCATCAAGGAAGGGGAAATTTTAACAAGTAAAATCTAATAGCAATTTTCAAATAGAAAGTCAATGTATATATAATTTTAAGCTTCCAACCACTAGGAATGGAAGAGAAAATAAATGTATAATTAAACTGTGAAGAAATTTTTGAAATGCTATTGAAGGGCATGGAAAAAATACCTGGATAATTATGATACATGTACCCAAGAATGTAAAATCTCAATAACAGAATGGTATTTTCCCAAAGGTAAATATAAAACTCAAGTTATTGCAATCATGGCTCCAATAATAGTTTTCATAAAATTTAGTAATCTAATGCTAAACATGATATGGAATAAATTAAAGAGCAATCCAAAAACTGAGCAAAGAATTAGGAAAATGGAGACTCATAGAAACTGCAGATAGTTTCAATTGGTGTAATCACTTTGGAGAAAAATTTTGTTAGATCAAGTCAGTTTGCAGATTAACAGAAATGTCACTTCGGGATACAAAATAGAGAGCATTTTTACATGCATAAGAAAACTATGTTCTAATTACAACGTTATCTACAATAGCAAACTGTTAATCAATACAAATGTCTATAACAGGAAAATCTATCATATACTATATTCAGAATGTATAAAACCACAAACGAATTTTATTCATATGAATAAAAAGTATTAAATGCCTTATGTGGGGGAAAAAAAGGGAGATCCAGAATAATATTCAAAGCATGATAGATTTAATGACATGCAAATTCAAAGTAATCATTGTTTATAGATATGTACAAATATAATCATGCATGATGAAAACATTACTGCTAAGACACAGATCACTTTTATAATGGTGGTTACTTCTAGTAAGAAAAGAAGACTGGGATTAAACAAGATCCAAAGGAATTTTACCACTTATGTTTAATTACAAAATTTATTACATATAAGACTTGTGTATATGCACATTTATTATGACATATTCTTATTTTATGAATATTTGAAAATTTAAAAATATATTTAAAATATAATAGATTATTAATTTTCTAGGTCAGTTTTAATCTATTAAAAGAGAGTACTGTTTTGTTTGTAACACAGTTTTTTTGTAAATCAAGCCTTATACAAAAAGTAATTAAAGATTATCAGAGACGAGTTGAATATTAGACTTGTAACTTCAGCAATCATACAAAGGGATTAAAGATATTTTGTAGGTGATGCATTTTCACAATGCAAGGAAGAATAATAGACAGAATCTCATAAGCTTATGCATCTCGTGTATTTTTCATCTGTAACTTTTGAGAGTATCATCCAGCATTCCAAATAAGCAGAAGAGCGGGTTGGTTGTGAAATAAAACAATTTACATACAGTAAAGAGTTTGTTGTGATTATCTTTCATTTCAGACAAATGATTGTCATTCACTAGAAAATATATTGAGCCCATTTAAATTGCATTATTTACGTATGCTTGGCATGTCTCCAGGATCACCAGAGTGTAGACTTCCATTTCGAGGCCAAGGTGAATTTACTGGAGATTTTCACTGAACTGATATGACTTGGAGTATCACTATGTATAACGTCCCCATTTCTGATATAATCCCATGGGTAATTAATTGTAGTGTAACAGTTGCTCTTCAGCTACAAAATCTCCTGGAAAGTATCACTTCACCAGGGATTTTTAAAAAGCATTTAAAACTAAGCACTAGACATCCTTGGGCAGTTTAATATTGAGGAGATAAATATAGCTTATGCTATACTAATGAGAGCTTTGTCTCAAGAAGAGTAGTTTTCTGGTATTATCCATGTATGTCTGAGGTTCAACAGACCCAAGTGACTTTGGTGGTTAGCTTCTTGTGATCTTTAAAAAAGGAATGAAGATCTCTCTATTTTAGATTCTTAAGTTCTGTATTTTCCTTTGTTCAGGGATAATGGAATAAAAATTCAATTACTAGAATAAATTCCATGACAATATTTGAGAAAAAACATTATATGTCTTTCTGTACCATTATCTTAACTAAAATAAGGTATTTATAAACAATGAAATGAATGTTGTAGTCATTATTGGATAATATGATTATTGAAAATTACCCTCCCACATGACTGAGAAACACAGGAATGTTAAGTACTTTTGACATTTTGTTGTGAAACGTATGTGATAGAAACCAAATAGGATAACAGTTAAGTAACAGTACATTTAAAAATAGGATGGAGTTTGTTTATGCTGATTATCAAATAAATCTACCAGGTACAAATCCTTTACCATGAATATGTCTAATATGTGATTATTATATTTTAAAATATCCAGAAAGTAAATTAATATGAAATGTGTATGTACCATTTCAGTGTTTTAAGAGGCTTTTTCTTACTTTGGTAAGTAACTGGTAAAAAGATCATATATTTTGAAGTTACAGAAGTTTGTATGGCTGTGGCTTATCTCTTGTCACTGGTTGGAGGATAAATTGGAGGATAATATTTAATGATTTATCGTGAGGCTTAAACCATCTTGTCTACATTCTCATTACCTATATTTTTCCAAGTATATAGCACGATACTCAATGATTATTAAACAACAGTATTAATACACTGTACATTGGAAATATGTGAATACATAAAAGGGCAGTCTCATGTACAAGAGTGGTTGTCAAGTTTTTTTTCTAATTTTATTTACTCCTTCCTTCAAGATACTTGTGGTCACTAAACCATTGACTACAGGTATTTACATCATAAAAAGTTAAAAGAAGTCTTCATTTTTTCTGAAACATCTTTGCATATTTCTATATGTATTAATACATGTGTTCATCTAAATTATTTTACTGTGAAATATGTAACCACTGGCACATGCCAAAGAAATGTATGTTAGGTTACCTGCTTGTTGAATATATGGTTATTCTTCAGTATACCTAAAATAAGGTTTCCCATCTTCTCGGGTTCCATAGGCTACCTAATGTACATGAAATAATTCAGCATTTGACTTTAGGTTGTTATAAAATTCTTCGTTGTATTATGTACACTTGCCTATCCTAACTTCCTAATGCACTACAGTCTTTTCAAAAAGGAGCCACAGCTGCTGTGCTGCCATATTTTACTAAATGTGTTCTAGTACATTATACCATCTAGGATAACACGAATTTCCTAATATGTCTTTCCTCATTTCGCATCAAATGTATGTGAAGAAATAAAAACAGCCAAAATCACAGAGTGACGCAGTGGCTAAAGTGCGGGCGCAGGACTCAGACACTGCATGTGTGTGTGTGTGTGTGTGTGTGTGCTCTGCACCTACACCGTGTACCAACCAATGCTCCAAAGTATTGTGTAAAATGAACAGTGACTGCTGCACACTCAGCTAGGGATTCAATCTTTTACTGCATCTAAAGTACTTAAAACTGCTCCCGATCAAAGGAAGTAAACTCACTGTCAACTGTAATTGTTACAAATCCCATAAAAATTAGAGCAAATTAAAAAAATAAGTTTATTAATGAGATAACACATGACACCAAGCAATGTCAATATGCAATATGGATAACTATACTACTAATCTCACTTTAACAAAAAGAACAGTTTGTGCTTTCAGTATTTGAACATTTGATCATTTTTTATGCCTATAGCTTGAAATCTGAACAATTGCTTTGAAGGTAATTATATGCAATCTATTAACCAGTGTTAATCTATTATTTTGTTTTGAAATTGTTTATGATCATTTTTATTCTGTTTTTTGTTTTAGCATAAAAAAGAAATCTTAGAAGTAAAAATATATATGATTCACTGTGCATAAAATGACAAAATAAACTCTATGTAACTGTATGAGTGCACTACTAAGCAATAGTTTAAAGTAATTTAATGGAAAAAGGTGAGGTGTTTATGATTGAGAGAAAAGTAAATTGTATTGCAAATGTAAGAAAATACTTATCATGATGACATAATTACCAGAAGTTCACTCAGAAAAATAAAAAGAGCAAAATGAGTAGTGTAATCATCATATTTCTGTGTAGACTCCCATATAGTTCGACATGAAATCTGTGTACATTGGTTAGGATCAAACTTCTTGCCCTAAAAGTTGAAGTAGTCTTCACAGACCAACAAGGCTCAAAATATGGACAAAATGGAGTTAAGAGTCAGTGGCTCAGAATGACTCAATGTGCTGAAACTTTCTCCTGAGCCTTATGGGCTTCACTTTTTTGCTACTTGTGGGCAGAAGCAGGGACTGAGACTCCCTGAGTAGACTAAACTTGGATGGTCACATATTACAGACCTTTGGCCAATCAACTTCTGTCCATAGATCTGAGTAATGCTTCTTATTCCCTAATGCTCAAGAATTAGCTGACTGGTAAACATGTATTAGGAGAGAAAGGGGTAAAGATAATAGCAAAACTGTATGACAAAAATTATATATGACTGAAATATAGAAGATTCCCTTCTAAGGGCATGACTTTGTGAGGAAGCCTGGAATTCCTAAATGTCACAGTACACAGACTATCAAAGACTGTTTCATTTTAAATTGTATACTACGAAATATTTGAATAGAAAGAAGATAAATTTTTAAAAACTACAAAGTTAAAGTATTTGGGGTCTGTGCCCCCATGTATTATTGCAGATCAATCACTTTTTTATGAAATAACTGGAGTTATGAGTGTGTTGGGTACTGTTAACAGTTTTGGAGGAGGCCCAGAAATCTACATCCCTTCATTGCTGCAGGCCAATGGTGATTAAAATCTTTAAAAGGATGTACTTTGGTTGTTGAATCATTTGATGTGTTAAAGTCTAATAATGTATCACAGCTGGAGGCCACAGTGTTTTTTAAATTGATTTAACATTGCACTTCTTAAAATAATTTAAATGAGAATCAGTTATTTTGACAGAAGGATATTAAAACATGTCTGAGTCCCATAGTTATGAAGTGTACCAAAAGATTTTGAATTAGTTACACCTTTTATTCTGCCAAAACTATAAAATGAATGAGCTAAAACTCAAGAAATATCATATGTGAAATCAAGAAACAATTCACAATATAGTACTTTTTATTTTTAATTATTTATTTATTTTTTACATTTTAATACTTTTGAGTAAGGTTTGAAAGACACTAACAAAGAGACTTATTTCAGCACTCAGTAAAAGCTTTAAGATCACCAAAATTCAAATTAACTTTTGTGAAAGGAGAGGAAAGACATTAGGAATTGTGGTTTTTGCATCAGCCTGGATTCTTGATCTCACATGTATGCTTCACATTGTTGCTAGAAAAAGCAAGAGAAAACAAAAGAGAAGAAACTTGAGACCATATCATCATTATGTCAAATCCCATCCCTGCAACTGAAGGATCTCCGTTCTTCTGAAACATAGCTTGTGTCCAGATGTGTGTGTTTGTGGTCATTTGAGTCAACAGAAAGGACATCTCACAAGAAAACACACCCCTGGGTGGCCACATGGACAGAGATGGAGAGAAAAATGTTTATGAAAATAAGATAGAAATAAGGAACTAATAAACACAAAAGCAAAATAAAAGATTTTCCCAAAGTTGTGGTCTGAATTGAACATATTTGGCAAGCTCCTCATCCTATTAAAGATCGAAAAGGACATAGTGAGTATTTTTAACACAAAGTATAAGACATAAGAAATAAAGTAAAATATGGAATTTCCTGGGAATAAAGTGAAAAACAAGAGAATTGACAACATGAATTTGTGGTTGGAGCCTGAAGCCATAAACAGTAACCAGGGACATCGGCTAAGCAACTTGGAACCCAGCATCTGTGTCAGGGAGAGGACAACCTCTGCATCTTGTGTGTTTCAGGAGGGGAAACTGCACTCTCTGTGGAAAGTTAGGAATTATCTACCCTTGGCTGGAATTGAGATAACTTTAGATTGTCACACTGACACCCACTTCTACACTCACACTGTAAGCCAAAAGACAAGCCACAGGCTTAAAACTGTTATAATTACTATGATTACAGTATTATAACTGATGAAGAGTCAGATGATGTAAAAATACCTATGAATCAGTAAGAAATAGGAGAGGCAATACAGATTATGTGGATTACGTAAAAATTCTTATGGGTCAACAAGAAAAAGGGCAAAAAGCAATGCAAAGAAAATGTTATTAAAAATGTAAATAAAACATTCTCAAAGAAGAATTTCATTTGCCTATGTAATGTAGATATTTACCTTCTTAGATTCAAAGACGTGAAAATTACTGATACAGTGGTGTACATTTGCAACTCTTGCATTTTTAAATTAGCAATGTACATTTTTAAGATTAACAAGGATAAGGAGAAGTAAAAATTGCATACCCTGCCTGTAGCAGTGTCTATAGAGGACCTTTGCTATATATGGTAATTTACTAATGCACTCGCAGAAGCTAGATGAAATATATTTTAGAAAATTACAAAATAACCCAAAAGCCATATAATATGCTAATAGATCAAATAGGTTGGAACAAATTGAAAATAGACATAAAAATGCTACAAAACATTGGTTTATGTAGCTTCAGGATCATTTTTAAGCAAACTACCCAGAGTGTCATACTAACTACAGATATTATATTATATCCCCTTGACACAAGCATAATTATGTTAAAGTTAGATAAAGAGGTAGTACACAAAAATTAGAAAACATTTTTGTAGAGATCCAACCATTGCAAGCAGATTTTTTCAAATTAATTCATTCAGTGTTTTATAATAGGACAATGTAAATAAGTAGATATTATCCTAGTGATAAAATGGTGCTTCAGCATTATAATCTATTAAACAAAAATTTTACAGTGCATGATCAAAGAATAAAGCAAACATAATTCAATAGTCTAAAACCAAACACTATAATTCAATATTCAATTTATTTAAAGGCTCCAATGTTCATAAAATTTGCAAAGAAATTTGTTTAATATTTTCACATGTATAGATGCATAGATTATTAGTATATTTAGATGTATAAATCATCTAGATATGTTAAGGCTTTGAAAACAGCCAAATGGCAAAATATTTTTAGCTTTTTTTCCCACATTCAATTCTGTCCAACATTGTATAATGAAAGTAGCTATAGGTCATATGCACATATGTAGGCACAGTGAAATTTTAATGAAATTTTACTTAGTGACAGGCCCCTGGGCACTTAAGTTTCTGGGTCATACTTTGCTGAACCTTATCCTAGAAACTTCTAATGAGTCTTACACTAATGTATGAACAATTCTAAATATTCCCATGAAATAAGGTACAACATATAGATGCCCACTATTTTAGTCCATTTAGCCTTCTGTAACAAAGTGACCTAGACTGAGAATCTTATCAACAGTAGAAATTTGTTTCTCAGAGTTCCAGCAACTAGAAATTCAAGATGAAAGCACAAGGACATTCAATGCCTTGTAAGGGTTTTCCCTCCTAAACAGTTATCTTCTTACTCTAGCTTCACTTGGCAGCAGAGGGGAAAAATCTTTCCTAAATTCTCTGATAAAGGCACCAATTGTATTTTTGAAGGAGCTGTCTTCATGAAGTTATTATTTTCAAAAGGCTCCAACTCTTGACATTACAAACACATGACTGAGGATTTCAGTGTACAAAGTACAGCATTTAGACCATAGCCTTCCACTCTTAGCCCCCTCCCCAAATTCTTGTTTTTTATGTATATATCCATTCCATTTTGGTATCTTCAGAAATCTTAATTTGTTCAGCAGCAGTTTTTATGTGTAAGTCTAAAGATTTATCTAAATATCACCGTAATCTGATATGAATGAGAGTCAAAGCACTGTTCTGAAACAAATGTTCTTCAGCTGTTGTCTTAGTTATTTTTTTGGCTGCTGGGACAAAACACCCAACATCCAAAGTCAAAAGTGGAAAGATTCATTTAGCTCACAGTTTGTAGAGGTTTCAGTCCATAATGATTGGCTGCAATGCAGGGTGGCACATGGCAGACAGGCATTGAAAAGGAGCAAATGTTCATGGCAGTGGAAGACAGTAAAAGCAACTAGAGCAAAAAGAGGGAGACAAGCCTCTTTCCTCTCCTTTTATCTTATCCAGTATGTTGGGCTTAGGGCGAAACCAGCCCAGTCAGTGGACTGATCCAGCAATCATTCACCTTTAATTCCAGCACCAATTCTAGCATTGAACAAATCAAACACAAACTCTAGATTCAGTTACCTCCAACAAAGCCCCATAGAAAACGCATGAGGCTTTGGGGGAGACATCTCGACACAAATCCTAACAGCTGTGAATCTGTGAAATCAAGCATAACAAAAGGTAACAAAACATAACCAAAGTTATGAGTATGTGCTTCCAAAACAACAATAGTGGAACAGACAGAGAGCAGACATTTCCAATTTTAAGCAAGGATTTTGAAACACGAAGAGAAATGACAGGTCCTGAGGGAGTCCAAAACCTAACATGTTGAGGATAATTTTCTTTGACTTCAATGCTTTGCCCTGGAGGTTCCTTATCGGCACAGCAGAGCTGGGATTTTGCTTCTGCTGCTTCACTGTTGAGATTTACTTCTCTAGAGCACTATGTGGCTCTAGCTCTTTGCCTTTCTTGTGTGAAGCCCATGCCACAACTTTAGGATCCTGTAACTTAAACACTAGTGGTTCTGATGGTCTGTGATTGTCCTAGTTCGAGGTCTCTGGTGCTTTTGCTGAGGCTTTTCTCTGCCTCATTCCTGCAACTCCCTGCGTCATGCTTTGTAGTCTAAGGGGAGGAAGTTGCACCCCTGCAGCTTTTCTGGAAAGGCACATAATGTACATGGGCCTGTTAGAACTGCTCCTGGTGCAGCAGAGCAACAGTGATGGGAAGGGGACAAAAGATTGATGATGGATATGAGGCTGTGATGGACAGTGTGTCCTTAATTTGAAATCACTCCATCCCCAAGATCCCTGCATTCTGGAACTTGTCTTTGAGGTCATTCTTCCATTGTCTGAGACTATAAACCTTGTGTTCTGTGAGACTGCTGAAGCTGGTATGTATCTGTCTTACTTTTCTCTTTGCTGAGGCAAAATAGCTGACATGCAAAGTTAAGGGAGGAGAGGTTTCTTTAGCTGATAGTTTGTAGAGATTCCAGTGCATAGTTGACTGGTGCCAAGGCAGGGTGGCTTGGCAGAGAAGAACAGTTCATGGTGGGCAGACTGTAGCAAAGCAACAAAGGACCTTAGCAGTATCTTTCTGGCTCTTTTATACTCAATCTAGACTATAAATATTAAGGCAGTGCCAAACCAGTAAGTGGATCTATTTAGTAATCACTCACCCTTCATCCCAGCATTGTACCATGAATCAATCACACATTCTAAATCCAGCAACCTCAGAAAAAGCCCTACTTAAAAAACACATGAGGCTTTGGGGGGACATCTAAACACAGGTCATATTACAGGTGTTACATTTTTCGTATTTTGTAGTTATTTTTACTTTCAATATTTGGTTTTCTTGTGTGTGTGTGTGTGTGTGTGTGTGTGTGTGTGTGGTGAACTCGTATATTTGCTAGAATTTAATCTGTAAAAACCTGAAAGGTATTTATTAAAACTATGTTCTTCGCAAAAAGATATGCTTTTATTTCTGCTACTTGGCCCACATTAGGAAGATGTATGTAGAGCAAATTCTGACCCTAAATTTGTCTAAAAATGTCTGACTTATTAAAATACAATCTAAGGGAAACTTAGATTTCTTATATCTAGTGCAAAGGCAGGTAGATTCCTTAATTTGCTATCTTGATGATTTTTCCCCTCTCAGTACGAACCTTTTTATACATTTAGTAGGCTGTTTGTTTTCCCCATACTTAACTGTATTTTATAGTCTCAAGTGCAGGGTGGTATTTAGCACAAAGCAGATTAAAAATATTAATTGAATCAAAAATTGTTCTGGTTCCAAACATGAACATACCTTGAAAGTCACCGTCAACACACTAATTGGTGCCTCAATATAAATAATGAATATGAACTATTTTCTTAGATACCTGTGTCTAAGATAAACTCCAGTACTTAACCAAGAAAATATAACTGTTTAATTATAGTCAGAGTGGAGAGGAGATACAAATTTAGAGCTGTCTCATTCTATATGACTATACTTAGTCACAGGTAGCTATTGCATTTGAATTGAGTAATTAATAAGAATATAGGTGAACCTTGAGACTTTAATGTTAAGTGAGGTAAATCAGGCACACAAGTTTAAATATTGTATGGTTTCTCTTATAAGAGAAATTCTCTTGTAAGATAATACATAAATAAAGTGCAAAATAAAAGACAGACAGTAGGAAAAAAAGAGAGGAAAGTAATCCAATGTGGCCAATGTATCTAAATTTGTACCTTGATTCAGAAAAATTGTCTTATGTGTTTTATATGATTATTTTTGGTCTGTTAGTCTGGCCATTAATCTATATTTGTGGTAATTAACTTGATAAAGACTTATAAAATACAAAAATAAATCTGATGTTGGGAAAAACAACTTTAATAAGGGGGTGGAAGAGAATGGCAAAAAATAATTGAGACGTATTATGTATATGTACCAATTTCTCACAGCAAGCACAATCATTATATATTGCAAACATGTAAAATGAACTAATTAAAATAAAAATGTAGCCGAGGATATAGCTCAGTGGCACAGTGCCTGCCTGGTGATTACAAAGTCATGAGTTGAGTTTCCAGTATGAAAAAATAATTTAAAAAGGTAAAAGATAAACAGTCAGTTATTCAATCACCCTTAACCACATTAAAATTACCTGAAAGACGTGGTGTTATGGGTTATTACACTGGACAACACAGAATAAAGAATAAATATTTCAATCTTTATAGAAAAGCCCAGAACAGCAGAAAGGAGCCAGGCCCCAGAATGTAGCCTTCCAGGGATGGCCAATCAGGCTCCATGTCCTGACAATACAATTAGGTGATAAAAATCATGAATAGATGAATCCACTAATGAATACACCTCCCAAACACATGCAACCTTGGGGGGAAATTTTGGATTTAAACCATAATGTCAGTCATTTTTGCTGGCTTGAGTTTAGCAAATATAAATCCCTCTACCATCACTTTTGATCATGCAAAGGCAGCACTGATACTACATCCCATAAGAACAGCTACATTTCCCAGTTTTTAGAGCTTTCTAAGCATTGAGAAAAGAGTGTAGCTCAGGAAACGATAGCTATGTAAGTAGTTTCCTGAAACAAAGTGTCTATTCATGATTTTAATCACTTGCCTGAAATACCTCTTATCTTCTTAAATTCTCTTGAAATGCCTCTTATCTTCTTTAAATTCTGTATTTCTAAACTTCTGGTGAAGTTATCTACAGTTGAACCTGTTATGGGCTTAATAACATAGAGGCCAAGAGCAAACAGATACATGTATTCTACTTCAGAATGAATAGTTGTTATTGTCGATATCATCATCATCGTCATAATCATCATCGCCATGTGTATGAATCACGGCTGGCTAAATTGATCTGAATTTAAAGACATTCTGGATTTAGTGCTATAATTGAGCTCTAGCTTTATCATTTTTTTTTTGTAAAAACCTATCCATTCCACTACCTGAGCTAGTATTCTGAAAGGATTTAAGGGACTGGTGTGAAATCCAATAATTTTAGTTTTTTCTGGCCTCTGTGTATACCTGCTTTTCTTACCTGATCAGTCTCAGTTCTTCCTCACAGGCCTTGATCTTCCTAATAAGAGACAAATTGGTGAAACATATTTTAAAGGCATCAACTTAATTCCATATTTAGAACAATTTCATGTTCTTTTCACTGTAACTTCTTCACCTATGGAATTATTGTAGGTAATTTATTTCTCATCATAGCCCCAGCATGTTTAACTCAGGCTTTTCTTGTTTCTTCACCAGATGCGCACAACAAAGAGGTCTTATTTTCTGCAGGAAGATTTTTACCTATATTTAAAATTTATTTTCTTTCTTTCATTTTTCAGGAGTGAAAACCAACTATTTAACTATAACACATTCATGACATAATTCTCATCAAATTATGTTAAATTCTCATCAAAATGTGTTATTCATGGGGAAATTTTATTTTATTCATCAAATTCTCATCAAAATGTGTTATTCATGGGGAAATCATGACATATAACAATAATTTAAAGATAGTAAAGGACAAACCTGCAATTTATCTTATTTTTATATGCTTAAGCTGTTACTTTTAAAATAAATGATACACAATTTTAAAAGTAACAGCAAATCACACATTCCAGAAAGAGCTTGCAAAAGTTCTTGCATAATCTCCAAAGTAATTATGCAAGAAAGAGCTCAAACTTTGGCTTTATTGCTAAAGATTATCATTCTTTTTATTTTTATAAATTTCTCATTTCTCAAAAATACATGAGACAAAAAAATGAACTTTAGGGTGAAAGTAATTCTACTACACAAAAAGTACCAACCTGGCTCCAGAAAAAGAACAGAAATCCTAACAGTATTTTTATTTTTATCCTCATTTTTCTGTTTAAGGTAATAATAATTTAAAAGCTAAAATAAAAGAGTAGATTAGTTTTGAAACAAAGACAGTGGGGTTCAGATGTCTGTGATCAAGAAAACATCTGAATTCTTAATCAGAGTAAGCTGTACAGATTTTTTTAAGTTTTTACTATATGAGATTTTTTAAATTTAGATTTCTGTTAAAATGAGTCTTAGTCAATGTGGGACAGTTTTCAAAAACTGTTATTCAACATCATATTCATACTGAGCAGGAATAAAGACAAGATAAGTATAACTCCCTAGTTACTTCAATCACGTTTTGCCATTTGTCTAGATAATTTTAACACTCTATATTTACATTATGCAGAGTCACCTATATTTTCCTTAGTGCACATCTAAGAGTCCAGCAAAACTTTTCTTTAAGGAACCATGTATTATTTTAAATTTTAATCTCTTTTGTAACTACTCAAAACTCTGCCACCATGATGCAACTGTAAGCAATAATTAAAGCAGTAGACATGACTATATGCAAATAAAACTTCCTTTGTAAAAACAACCATTGATAAAATTTCATGCATAAAATTTAAAGGCTACTGTCTTTAGACCTTTGCGCTAAATAACAAAAAAAATTTAAAAAATAAGAAATAAAAATTAAGAATATTTCTTCTCTACCTGTAAAGTTTAAAAAGTTGTTTAGAGAGAGACTTGAGATAATTGCTTAAGCTATGTGAATGGTACCTAATAGACAATATGAAGTGACATTAGATTTGGGGTAGAGGAAGAAAAGCAAGTGGCATTTCCAAATAAATATGCAAAACAAATGTCCAGAAATGCACAAGTTAGTACTCCTGTGTGCAGGGTCATATAGAATCTGTGATCCAGAGAAAAATGGAGGTTTGAAGTATTTGAACCATTCATATATCACAGACACGACAATGGGTAAAAACTGAGTTTAGCAGTGGGAGAGTTTAGCAGCCCTGAAGTAGAATTTATACAGAAAGAATTTCTTAACAGTTAAAGAAAAGATTTGTGTCAGCTAAATAACCCTTGTATGAAACAAATAAATCAGACTAGATGGGAAGTTGCCAGTATTGTGAAAGTCTCTAGGGAGCAGGAAGGAAGAGGTAGAGATGCAAATAATTTTTGGAGCTCTTTAGTCACTGAAGAGGGTAGTGCTCCATTAAATAGAAGTTTTGTTTCACCTCATTTGTTTGTTTCACCTCTACTGCATGTCCTCTCTTCTAGATTAGCTCCTTCCTGAATTATTTTCCAAACTTACAGACTTTACTATTGCTCTACTGTTTTCCTTACAAAATCCACTTAATGGACACTCTTGTCTTCTAGTAAATGACTATGGATCATTTTGATGGGATAAATTGAAAAAGGTGAACTCTGAAAAATATTTAAAGTACCTAACTTGCAAAGGTCTTTCAACACACAAGTGTTTTCTAATCTTTTGTTCTTTGAAAGGTAATATGGTAGAGATTATGCAAATGTATACTAATATGTTGTGCATTTTACTACATGAATTCAATGTTCATGTTGGATAACTTCTGTAACTTGTCATTGTCACTTCTAAGTGTGTATTGCCTTGGCAATATTCATAATTTTTATTCCTTATTGAAGATGATGTTTATGGGTGTAAGAAACATATTTTCAGTACCAAGGCAGAATTTTTGATGTTCTTATTTTAGGTTTAAGAGTCAAGATGAGTGTCAGCTGAAGGCCTGAACAGCAAACTCCATCCAGCTGTGCAACCTTGACACCTTGTTGAGAACCTGGTAGGGCCCTGCCCAGCTTCCCCAATTAGCCAAGGACCTGCAGGTAGGTCTCTCAGGGCCCGACTGGGCCCCACGCAGCATCCTGAGTGGCCAGGGAGCCATCTCTGTTCAGTGGTACAAACCAAAGGCCTGCACAGCAAACTCCATCCAGCTGTGTACCCTTGCTTGGCACCTTGCTCAGAGCTTGGTAGGGCACTGCCCAGTGACCCCAAGCAGCTGCAGAGATTTGGTGCACCATGTGGCATGAGCTGAAGATCTGCATAGCACACACCATCTAGCTGTTGAACCTTGGTGTGCCACTTGGAACCTGGTAGAGTCCTGCCCAGTAACCTTAAGCAACCAGGGAGCAGCAGAATATCATGTGGAGTGTGCTGAAGGCTTTCTCAGCATACTCCCCACATTTGAGGATCCTTTGAGTGCAAAGAAGGACCTGGTAAGGCCTGACTAATGACCTTCACGCAACTAGGGAAACTCCATGCAATATGGCCAGATATCCTCAACCCAGGAAGCAATTGAGACCTTGCATTAACTTCTCCAGGGGAATACACGAAAATCACAAAACAAAGCGCAAAATGCAATCTTAAACCTCCAGCCCATCCCAAACAAGCTTAGGAGACGTGAACATAGAAGAAAATGTAAGCCATATACCTGAAACTTCTGAACTGATAGCAACTGAAGTAAAGAAACAACTCCATCAAGCTTTAAAGGAACTCAGATAAAAAAATAACCTCTCAAGTAAAGAAGAAATGATAAACACAATAAAAGAAAAGCTGAACACATATAAAGAAGACATAGTTAAAAACTGAGGAGTGCTGCAGAAAGATGGAAACTTTGAATGAATAAAATAAGAAACAGAATGCATGAAACAGATTCAAAGAGATACTAGGAAATCAAAAATTACACTGAAAGCTGGAAAACCACCTCAATGAATGTGAAGGATAGACTTTCACAACTCAAAGACAAGATTGTAGCTAGTGAAAAGGAAAGGAAAGATCTTTTAAAAATAACAAGGAAATTAGGAAATAACAATTCAGCAGTTGCAAGATGATGCAAAGAAAAACAGTATAAAATTGATAGGTATAAATGGAAAAGGTGACAAAAATGATATCAAAAGACTATTTATAGAAGTAATAGCAGAAAATTTCCCAAACATGTGAAAAGAAACTGATGTACAGATAAATGAAGCATTTAGAGTTCCAATTAGCCATGACCAAAATAAATCTACACCCAGATATATAATAATCAACCACCAGAAATTCAACATAAGAACAGAATATTAAAAGCTGTTAGAAAGAAGACCCAGGTCAGCTACAAAAGAGAGTCCATTAGAATCACAGCAGACTTCTAAACACAAATAATGAAGTCAAGAAGAGCATGGAGTGAAGTATTTCAAATCCCAAAGGGAAATAACTGCCAACCCAGGTAGATGCTGCAAAGAATACTGAAAGATACTCTAAATAGACATAAACATAACTAGAACTTCAAGAATACCAACAGAAAAAAGCCACTAAGCTAGGAAAACAAACAGAGGGGAAAGGTAAAGAACCAACAGTGGAAAGATAACATGACAAAAATAAGCCAATATATATCATTTGTAATCAATAATGTAAATGGCCTCAATTCACCAGTTAAAAGAAACAGATTGGTAGAATGGATCAGGACATAACATCCAACCATATGGTGTATACAAGAAACCCATCTAACCCAAAAAGCAATTCACAGACTGAAAGTCAAGGGATGGAAAACAATACTTTAGGCAACAGGAACCCCCACCCCTCAAAAAAGCAGGGATAGTTATTCTGTTTGCAGACAATGTGAATTTCAAACCAAGAATGATCAAAAGTGATAAAGAAAGTCACTACATACTAGTTAGGGGAAAACGTCAAGAGGAAGAGATAACAATCTTAAATATATATATATATATATATATATATATATATATATATATATATATAATATGGGAGCATCCAGCTATATAAAACAAATAATAATAGAAATGAAAACCCAAATAAGCAATAACACAATTATGATGGGAGACTTTAACACCTCAGTGACACAAAGAGACAGATTAACTAGACTAGAAGGAGTGGCGATGATGGGCATCCTTGACTTATTCTGATTTTAGAGTAAAAGGTTTCAGCTTTTGACCATTTAATATGATACTGGCTGTTGGTTTGTCATGGATGGCTTTTATCAGGTTGAGGTAAAGAGCACCTATTCCAATTTTCTGTATCACCACTCCTATTCAATATAGTGCTGGAAATAGTAGCCACAGCAATTAGACAAGAGGAAGAATTAAAAGGTAAGGATAGGAAAAGAGGAAGTTAAATGATCATTATTTGCAGATGACATGATAGTTTACATCAAAGACCCTCAAATCTCCATTGAAAGACTTCAAGGTATAATCAATTCAGTAATGTAACTGGGTACAAAGTCAACGCTCAAAAATCAATATCATTCCTGTACACAAACAACAAACTCACTGAGAGAGAAATAAAAGACACTACACCCTTCAGAATAGCATCCCCCCAAAAAGAAATACTTAGTAACCAATCTAACAAAAGAAGTAATAGATCTATTCAGGGAAAATTATAATACCTTGAAAAAAGAAATTGAAGAACATCTCAGAAAATAGAAAGACATTCCTTGTTCACAGATAGGAAGAACAAACACTGTGAAAATGACCATTCTCCCAAAATTGTTATACAGATTTAATGCAATTCCAATCAAAATACCATTAACATACCTCACATATCTAGAGAAATCTTTCCTAAAATTCATTTGGAACCTGAAGAGACCTAGAATAGCAAAGGCAATTCTGGGCAACAAAGCCAAGGCAAAAGGCCTCACAATCCCTGACTTGAAGTTATACTACAAAGCTACTGTGATAAAATCAGCATGGTAGTGGAATAAAAACCAGAAATACTTCCCAAAATCAATAGTTGTGTTCTCATCTTATTGAAAAGTTTTTGCATGTCAAAAGAAATCTCCAACATAGTGAAAAGAAACCCCACAAGTTGGGAAAATAATCTTAATCAACTGTCCCTTCTGACAAAATACTTCTGACAGGAACACATAAAGAACTAAAAAATATCAGACTCCTAAAATTCAACGACCCAATCCAAAAATGGGCATCTGAGATGGATATATACTGCTCATCTGAAGAAATACAAATGGCAAATAAAAACATGAAAAAATGTTTAGCATAATTGGTCATTAGAAAAATGCAAATTAAAACCACATTGTGATTCTATCTCACTCCAGAAAGAATGGCCTGGATCAAGAAAACCACCAACAACAAATGCTGGAGAGGTTGTGGGGGAACAGGAACTCTTCTGCACTCTTGGTGGGAGTGTAGACTGGTACAACCACTGTGGAGGTCAGTCTGGAGGTTCCTCAGAAATCTGGAATTAGAAGTCCCATTTGACCCAGATATTCCACTTCTGGGAATATTCCCAGAAGAACTGAAAGCATCATACCATAGTGATATATGTACACCCATGTTTATAGCAGCACAATTTGTAATAGACAGATCTTGGAACCAATGTAGATGCCCATCAACTGAGGAATGGATAAAAAAGATGTGGTATGTTTATACAATGGAAAACTACTCAGCTATAATGAAGGATCACATTGAGGCTTTTATAGGTAAATGGATGAGACTTGAGGCCACACTCATAAATGAAATAAATATGACTCACATGTGTAAATACCATATTGTCTCCCCAGTGTAAGAAACTGAAAGAGTAAATAAGATACTAAATCTTTGATAAATGTTGTGAAAGGGTAAGAAACTGTTCAAAGAGGGAGAAAATAACTCAGGGAAATGGAGAAAAGAAGAAAGGGAAAAGAAAAAGATAAATTTGTATATACTCACTTAAGATAGCTAAGATGATTATGCTACTAATTCTATTAATTCTTGGAACAAAACAGTTAACATTCATAGGATTGGATCAGTTTTGCAAGCTTATGTCTAGAAATCTGAGGAACATTTCTGAAGATAAGCAAAATAACAAGTTACGTTCCTACCACTTTGTTTTGAAAGCCTATATTGTCCTGGTTTTGGGATCTTTGTTATTGCTATTTGTTTGTTTCTTTTGCTTATTGTTTTTCTCTTAATTTGTTTTGTTTTGGTTTTGTTTTTCCCTCTAATACAGAAAGGGTAGATGTACATGTATAGGCTTATACATGCTTAGAACTTCTCCTAAACTGTTTACAAGAATTCATTTTATCACATTTGAGGGTATGACAGCTACTTTGAAGAAAACAAGACATTATGTTAGCCATTGCTGATTCCCTATCATCTTGTTGTGAAGACCATAATGCTTTTATTCTTTTTTTGATTGTTTTTAGTCTGTTTTATATTATTTAATTTCAATATGTGGGAAGGTATGGACAGCTATTTTGTAGAGAATAAGAGATGTGATAGCCATTGTTGATTTTCCTATTGTCTGGTTTTAAAGCTCTGTAATGTTTTCTTTTGTTTTGATTGGTTTTTACTGTTTTGTCTTCTTTGAATTCATCATATGTGAAGATATGAACAACTGTTTCAAAGAAAACAAGAGGTATTATGGTAGTCACTGTTGATTTCCTATTGTCTTGTTTTGAAATCCTGTGTTGCTTGCATTGTTTTGTTCTGATCTGCTTTGTTTTGTTTCATTCTATTCTCTTTAAAATAAAATGAGTCAAGATTCTACAAGAAAGAATACACATATACCCTATGAAAAGTCTTCATAAGAAACATCTAAATCTTCATACTTAGTGAGATACCAATTCCATTGTACCATTTTTATATTCATTTTTTCTTTTCCATCTTATCAATAACTTCATTTCCCCTGGTTTATATATAGATATGAAAAGTAAATTTAATGCATTTCTTAGAGTTGGGAAGATTATTCACTAGAAAATATGAGAAACATCTTAGAATTTGTGTCAAAATTTATGTGTTATCTACAAATCAGGAAACAAAGGTTACTAATTTGAAGTATTTGTGAATTTACTATTTACTCTTTAATGTAATAACATTGTAAATTCATATTGCTATGTCATGAGAAAGAGCAAAATATCCTTGTTTATTGCTATTATTAATTGATATTTATTTGGCACATACATAGAAATTTTTAAAAATTTATTCAAATACTTGAAATTGATAGCACCTGAATATGGAAACAGGCAGGATTTTGGAGTTAACTTTGTATTAGGAATCATATACCACCTTAATGTTTTAATCTGTGCCTGCATTACTTCTGTCCTTGCTGGGGCAAAATGCCCCACATCCACAATTTGAAGGGGCAAAGGTTTATTTTGATTCCCAGTTTGTAGAGCTTTCAGTACATAATATACTAAATCCAAGGGAGGATTGCCTGGCAGGGGCAAGACAGGAAAAGTTGCTCACTAAGGCATCAGGAAGCAAAGCACAAGTAGAGGAGCTGGGGAGATGGAGGAACCCTTCCAGGCCATGTCCCCACTAACTCATCTCTTCCAACCAGACCCTGTCCCATACCAGCAAGTCAGTGACCTGACTCCTTAATGCAATCACCTTCCCAAAGCCCTGCCTATGAGCACACACCTACATGGTATGATGCATACCTACACGTACCATTTTCTAGAGATTGGATTTGCTTACTCTTTTTAAAAAAATTTTATTCAAAGAGAAAAACAGCAAAAGAGAAAAAAGGGTAGAAATAATATAGAATTTTTTTAAAAAGTAAGAAATCACTGGTTGATAAATTACATGTTGAATTCTTAGAAATAGTTGTTCATGTTACAAAATTAAGGCATACAAAGTGGACATTCAAACAGTGAGACTGCAAACAGTTCTGTTCAACAATCCAAAAAACTTAATAATACAGTTATCAATCCTACACACTTAAACATACATGCAGTTATATCCTTTAGAGCACTTTCTTTTCCTCCTTTTGCTTTTTAAGTCCATTATCTGTTTAGTTATATCATGTTTCTGCTTGCTCAGAATCTTATTGATCTGTTTTATTGTTGTTACTTCCTTTTTAATCACCTTATACAATTCTGCTGTTTTGTTTTTGAGTTTCTTCTCATCCATGTCACATGGATCCCCTTTGGTGGAGTTGAGAATTTTTGGAGGTATTTTGTTACCTTGTTTTCTCATGTTCTATTGTTTTTTTATTTAATGTTTTATTAACTGGGGGGTAGTAATATACAACAATACAGGATGGAATAAAGTCAATTGAGACAGTGTAGTGAAATTGGTACAGAACATCACAGCAGCTCATTGGGGCAACAGTAACAGGCATCATTGTATAGCTCGTTATCTTCACAGTAGTTGTTCTTTGAATCAGGTATAGCAAAATCAAAAGAAATACACAATATTATAGAACTTATCAAAACAGAATATTTAATAAAGCAACACCATCAATCAGAGCAAAGTAAAACAGCGATAAAAATATCTGCCTTCAAAGAGATAGTGGAAGGAAATTCCCCCCACTCCCTGCATTACATACCTTCAAGCTCCCAAGAGATGCAAATACTTGGTAAGGGGTGGGGGGAAATGGTATGTTTGATTCTAAGCCCTAGCCCTGGTAGGCATCAGGCTGGTTGCTGGGTTGCTCAGCGCCCTAAGTTCCAACATGACATGGATTTCAGGAAACGCTATTGCTTCTTGCTTCTTGCTTCTTTCCATGGGGTGGCCGCGGCTTGCCAGACCACAGCCACTTACCAACGCAGGCTGCTTGCTGGGTTGCTCAGCGCCCTAAGTTCCAACATGGCCGGATTCGCTTACTCTTATTCTCTATGAAATGTCAGTTCACCACAGAAATGAGCAAGGTTGAAAAACATGTGTCAAGTCATAAACCAACTCAGCATTTCACAAAAACTTGATAGATTTAGGAATTGAGAATTCTGACCCCATAAGGAACTAATGAGAGAAGTATCATTTATGGATACTGGTCAGAAGTACTGTTGGTGGAGTGTTGGCCTCTCATCAGAAGTCTTAAACCAAGGACTAAAGACAGATTTTTATTTCCTGGAATAGATTAACCAGATAAGAAGTAAGTGAAAATCTGCCTTGTTATTCTGAGTGAGGCAAATTTACTGCAACTCATCCTACATTAATTCAATTACACAGAAACATGTGCCATACAATGAAATGACCTTGTTAAATGGGGAAAGCTTGAGGCCATGGAAAGATTTTCTGCCGGTTTGAAGGCATAAATATGTACAATTTGACCTCTTATGTGTACTACTACTATTATAAATGTTTGAATATTTTTATTATAAATATTTGAATATTTTTATTGAAAGAACTACTGACACATAATTTTCCTGATTTCATTTGACACTTCTATTCTGTCACTTTTGTCCTGGCTAAGCCATTGAACATTTTCTTTTCCCAGGTCAGTCCCTGTACGATTACAATTCATGAAAATATACTTCATACTGATTACTTTTATAGTTATTTCATATATCCTGGTAGAGGTTCTAATTGCCGTTGGTTAAAATTTTAAAAATCAGTAACAGTGTAATGCAGTAATGTATTAGTTATCTCTCTGGAGTCATGATGTGATCTTAAGCCTAGCTACTTAACATATGTGTACTATCCTACTTGGTTTTTGAGGGTTAGAAACCCAGAAGTGGCTTATTGTGTTGGTTCTGGTACACGGCTTCCTCAGACTGTTAGTGGATCTCTACAACACAGCACCTCGCTTTTCCTGGAGTGAGTGATCTTTGTTTTTTAAAAGTCCCCTAGTGATTCTGAAGCAGGCTGAGTTGAAAATCACGAACTTAAAAGATTCCTTGGAAGATGCCTTAAAAAGTCCCAAATAGTTTTCTGGGGTGTGTGTGTGTGTGTGTGTGTGTGTGTGTGTGTGTGTGTATGGGGTGGGGGAGGATTCACCATTCCCTTGGTTATCACTTTACTTCCTTTAGTTGGATGAAAACAGGAAAACAGGAATGAGGGAAGGACTTCTCTGCCCCTAACTTCCTTTAACCTGTTGAATACTGCTCTAAAGCATGTAAATGTAAGATTTCTTCTATGCATGCTTTGCACCATGTGTTCTAAAATGTTCCCCTTATGAAGCTTTGGAAGGTTTTGTTTGTTTTTCTACTCAAAACAACCTTTTCCAAAGTCCCTTGTCCTTATTTTCACTAATTCATTATATACAGCTTCCTTCTGCTAAACAATTGGAGCTAAAACAATTTTAAAATTTTCCTCTGCCCTGTAACAAGTCTACCCCAAATGTAGGTAAATCGCACAATAATTATTGTGCTTTAACAAACAACATGAATAACTTGCCCAGCTATTAGCAAAGAACAGAAGTAGGGAAATTTTAGGATACAATTATTTTGTTCCATAAGAGAGGCTAAATTCCTAAATAAGGATTTGTGCTTTGAACTTCTATGTATCTGCGATTAACTTTTAATGCTTGACTATGTCAGGACAAAAAGCTTTCGAAGTTTATGCCATGCTTAGTTCATGGTTCTTCCTAAAGATAAATGAGCATACTTCTAGCTAAGAGGTTAAAAGTTGAGAAAAGGTTAAACTAAAACTGTGTGTGCAGTACAGTGTTTCACTTAATGATAAATGGCACTGTCTCAACAGAGAGAGATGAAGGATTCTACATTTACTTTGAAGTGGAGCCATAGCTGAGTGCTTACCACCACTGATTAGAGATGTGTCTAAACAAGTGGAGTAGATGGAACACTACAAGCTGTTATTATACTGAGAATGTGTCTTTATATTTTTTTCTTCATTTGGGGAAAAATATATGTTGTGCTGCCTAGGAAATCATTTATAGTGCTGTTCGTAGAAGAACATAACAACAAAATTAGGATGTTAAAGGAGTCATCTTTATTTCTTCAGGGAATTTTTTTAAGATAAAACAGAATAAAATTGTTCTTAAACTATCACTTTCCTATTTCCCTCAATTTATAGTTTTGTAAACTTGTAATGTGACACATTCACCAAAGAATTTTCACTCTAGTTTGGTTAAACAAAAATATCCATAAGGAAAGAAATTCTTGCATAATTTGTTGGTCAGAATTTTATGTTCACAGAACAGCTTAAAAATAGATGACTTGCTTGTTAGGGACAAAAGCGACATGCAAGTAAGTGGATATGAGTCAATATTTAAATATATTCAAGTGTCGTGATGTTTATCTTCATGAATTGATTTTAATTTTCAGGTTTCTCACATGAGAATTATTTTCCAATTTCTTGAAAGGAAGGGTCCACATTTAGCTTATCTTCCCTGGTATATGACTGAAATTGCTGCACAATGAATACAGCATGGAGCCAGTAGTAACCTCGAAAATGTTATTCTAGAAACATTTTCTGCTGTTAACAATGATAATGTTATTGAGAGCCTGAAAGTTAAAGAACTAGCAATGTCTTTATGTACTTAGACTCCTTTTCCAGAAATAAATACAACAGCTCTTGATTTCTTCTTGGCTGAAGGGGTAAATTTATTCCTTTTTAGCTAGTTCTTGCTCTACTTTTGTAAAAAAAAAATTTGTATCTGTCTCTCTCTGTCCGTCTCTGTCTCTTTCTCACTTTCTTTTTCTGTCTCCCTCTTTCTTTTTCTCTCTGTCTCTCTCTCCCTTTCTCTGTTGATTTATCTTGATCTTGTGCCAAATCTGATTTCAAGTTTATACATAGCATCAACCATTTTTTCCTTGTATGTTGAGTCTTGGTTGTCCAAAATTAAGAGAAATAAGTACAAGGAAACATGTTACTTGGCAATCTATGCCCATCAATTTCCAATAGTGATGTAATTGCCATAGGACTCCCACAAGAATAAACTCTTATTTTTACAGAAATCTTAAACTTCCAGATTGAAATGTTTCACTGCTTCAGTATTCTTGCTTCCATGTTCCACCTGGTGGAATAAATAAATGGCTGTCTGAATCAGAAGTGAGTTTGTTGTGACTTTTGTGAGTTCTTCCCTAAATTATTCCTTACTTTCCTAGTCAAAACAGACTCCATCTACTACATTTAGAGAATGTTTTGAGTCTTTCAGAATAGATCATTTTTTTAAAGTTTCCCTTTTGTGGTCATGTGAGTAAATATTTTAGTTTATTAACGTGTCATATCTAGTTGAGTAAATCGCTGACTAGTTATTTCTTTACTTTCCGTTAACTCTTTTCTTTCCTCTTTTTGATGGGTAAGTCTAGCCAGTTAGGACTGAGGAATAATAACTAAAGAAACTACTGTTCTTATTAGGTTTTCAAATAATACTTACTGTAGGAGAAACCAAAAGAGAAAACAAAAGCATAGAGTAGCTGTGGACTTTACTTAACATTTATTTATTAATTGCTATGCTGTTTATCTAAGTAATTGTCTCTAAAAAGAACAGAAAAAATGTCTTCGTTCAAGTGAAATGTTTCCTAAAAATTGCAGCTAACTTTCAATCGAAATGAATGAATCATTATATGAATGCATATATGCACATATATGCATATGCACGTATGTGGGTAAAGATGCATGCTTTTCCCTTTCTGTCTGTAATGATATCACAGGATGCTGAAGAGTCTCCTCCGTAGGTCTGTAGTTTCATTCTGTCACCAGCTGAAAGCTTGCCTGGATACAGCCCTCAATTTCTAGTTATGATTTTTGTAATTGTCTTGGCTGAAGATGACTGCCTCCTGGAAACTAAGTGCCTTCCTTTAAAGAGAAGCTGTTACTAATGATTATGCAATGTGAAAGCATGAAACATTATCTCCTCATCCCAAGTCTGGGGAACGACAAGGATTATTTGAATTTCAGTCTTGCCTATTTGTTCAGCAAGATAATCATAGCCTATCTTTTACCTCTCATTTCTCAGATTCTTTTTCCAGGAATACTCTGATAAATACCCTACACACTCACTTTCATCTGAGACTCTGCTTTGTAAGGCACTTACACTTAAAAAAATTTAAATACCTAAACAGCATTGTTATTAAACTTTGAAATCTGAGGCTTTGAATTTTATATTCACAAAACATTCCACTATGATAATAGATGCATTACAAATCTATTAGTGGGAAAATCGCCTAGGTGATGTAAGTATCAAAGACAGAAAAACAAAGAAAGGAAAATGTGTGTCTTCTAATACAATATCCAATGTAACATCAGCCATTGTAATGTGCTCCAGCTGTTAAGTTGCTGGGTAGCTGTTTAAAAAGAGAACAGATGTCCACCAACATCGTAAGGCTTCTTCTGGGTCATATTCAACTATTCTGGGAATAAAGAATATCCTTGTTGTTGCATTTTTCATAATACCTGTGTTTCAGGAACATTTAACAGTTTGTTTGGTCTCATTTTTTCTGCTAAGGTCTATCACTATAATAATAATAATGGTAATAAACAAAATGGTAACATTTATTGGAAATATATAAAGTTCCAATTGGATGATCTCACTTATTGGATTGTAAGGGAAATTGTTTAAGCACTTCTGAGTAGCCACCATACTTATTTTCATAGTGTGTAATTGGGAGCTAGAGACTCAGAGACAGAAAATAATTACTTAAGGGTCATCCAGTTACTAATAGTTAGACCCCAGAGCAAGTTTATTTGGTTGCAAAGCCCCAACACATAACTCTAATATGCTCATCATCCCAATAAGCTGAAGAACTATCTAGCTAAAACTATTAAAGAAAAATGCTGGGCCTAACTAGAGGACTAATTGTTCTGTTTATGATACATGAAACTATTTTCTAGCAAGTAAAAATGTTGAGGAAGAAAAAGGAGGTAGTTTTCCGAATGGGAAGCAGTGTTTTCTTTGCTGTTGTTTTTCACTAAGTCACATTTGTTTCTACCTCTGCACATTGTCATATGCCTCCTTCTTATTAACCTAAATCTTATTCCTCTCAGTCTATTTCAAGTAACCACTTGTTCTAAGAAGTTAGGCTCCACTCTACAATGATTGATCACGCTATCTTTAAATTTACTGTAACCCAATCAATATCAAATAGGGGTTCATCCTGAATGTACTGCATTCCAGACACTTTCACAAACATCCTCTGTCTTAAGTCAATGGCAAATATAAATTTGTTTATAAACGAGTCAGTGATTCCATTCAATAAATTAACTTGAGACTATTGAAAATGAGGATGTTAGAATTTAGAAATGAATTTTTTCTTTGGTGAATTTCAAGCCTCAACGAGTCAAATAGGAACTATATCTTGTAGACAAGTAAAAGGACTTCATTTTTATCTATGCTCAACCATAAATCTGACAAAAGGATGATAAGGAATGAAAAATATTAGTGTGTGTGCAATCTATTATCTCTGCCCTTTAGCTGTGGTTATTGTCTCAGACCTGGAAGATTCACCCCACAGCTCACTCGAAATTGAGATTCTACTTATTTTTTATTAATGGCATTCAACTAGCTGTTTGAAAACTCAAATTCAAACAACACATCTACAGAACACATCTTTTCCCCCTAGAGCACCATTGATACTAACAACTCTGCAAACAATCAAACTGTATTTAATTATTCACTATAATGCCTTTCAGTGGAAAATCAAGTTGTGTTGCTTTTATTAGATTTATATGGCTCTCTGTTATCTGTTAGTGTTTGGCTTTCTTTAAAGATGAAATCAAATTAACAGGTGGTATGAAAGAAAAAAAAGGAAAGACCTTTTGTTTACGAAACTACATATAACCACAAAACCTAATCCAAATGTGTACAGTTTGGGAGTAAACTACATTGGGAATTCCTCTCCTCAAGGATATCTCCCTGCCTTTTCTTTTTATCTTTTGATGTGGCTTGTTTTTTGTTTGCTTATTCCAATCAGTCCATCCTTTAATTCATGAATGTTTTAGAATTTTCTCTCTTTGGGTGGGAAAAGGAGGATGCAAGGTAGCGAGAGACCCTTTAGCTGAATAAATCTGTCACATCAACTTTGGAAACTCTTCTACTTTTAAAATTACTTTTGAATTCTTCTTCCTTAGTGTTTATAGGAATATAATTTTAAATCCTCAAATTTTTCTTTTTCATGGACTGACAATTCTGTATCATTCTGAGTGAGATCAAATTTGATCCTATAGACAAAAAAGACTTGCAGTAAGATTAAAAAAAAGAGAAAAAGAAAAAACTTGAAGGACAAATTGTCACCAAATTGAGAAGATTGGTAGTCATAGAGTCAAATCTTTGGGGTCATAGGGAGAATTTCTGAAACTTTAGAGATGAAAGTAAGAATCATTTAAAGGGTTTGTTAAAGATAGAAAGGACTCTGTCCATGGACTTTCTAATCATCCACTTGAGGTCATCACAGGTTCATTGGTAATTATGGTCTCTTACAGGGACACTGCTTTAAGAATCACTGCTTAACCCAGCACTTTGGGAGGCTCTGGCAGATGGGTCTCAAGTTCAAGTCCCTTGTGGGGAACTTAGTAACACACACACACACACACACACACACACACACACACACACACCACATACTACAGAATAACGATTCTCTTATAATCCTGTCTTATACCCTGTGATTTTTAAAAAGATAACATCTGGCATACATCACTTGGCAGATTTTACTCAAGGTTTCTTCTCTGGACCATCTAAATAAGGTGAAATATATTGGAAACTGCATGGAGATCCCATCGACCCAAAATGCAAATCCTTATGAACTGAGAAGTAGCAACTTGTTTTTGGTGATGTGTTCTCAGTTTTTCTGGTTCACTTGTCATTAATTTCTAATGTTCTAAGTACCCAACATTTCTATATGCTGATTTTTCCATTGTCATGTATTCTTATACCTTAAAATTTTCATTTTGAACTTATTTTTACACTTAATTTTTAGTGTATGGGTTATTTAGAACCATGTTTGTTCTGAGTGAATCTGTTAGGCTATTTATCTGCATTACATTGGGATATCTCTGCAAGCTACACATTGTTGAAATATAGTTTTATATATTATTTGTTAATCATTGTTTGTAATTTCTTATGTTTAGAAAACATGTTCCATATGATTTCATCAGCATACATTACTATGCAAATAATTTGAAAGTTTTGAGACTTCTCACATAAAATTTATGAGATCAATTTTAATAAATGTTTCACAAGGTTCAAAAGAATGGTAATCATCTGTTACACTGGAAAGTTTCCCACACAGGTACTAGACCACATTTACTTTTTTATTTTATGAGTTTTCTATAGATAATCATTCTTTGCTTAGGTTAATATCTACCACTTCACTGGAATTAAGTCAATTTAGTCTTATTTTTTTTCTTTTTTCTTTTGTTCCATTGAATTGCTTCACATTGTAAATAAGTTTTCCTTTCAACATAGATTTGCTTGGTCAGTTTTTGATCTTTAGAAATATATAATCATGGATATGTACTTTACTGTGTCTGTTTTTTTACTGAAAAATATTTTTTGAATCGCTCAAGTGAATGCGTGTATCAGTAGTCCACTTTTTAAAAAAAGTTTCTTTATACTATACTATTGTTTTAGTATGCTGCAACTCTTTTTAATCATCAAATGAATAAACATTTGAAAAATTTCCAGTTTTAGGGCATTATAACTATACTCTTCTATCAGTCAACACCCAGATTCTTTTATCTGCTTGCTACACATTTGGAAGAACACTTAAAATTTTAACTTTGCCAAAATTTTTACCATTAAAAAATTTGTTAATTTAACGAGTGTCTCAGAAAAAAATCATTCTTTACAAACTTTCAGGGACTTGGCTGGTCTCAAAAATGTATTGAGATTGCATTATACAGCATATATGACACCAGAGATGTTAATGTTAGTTGTGTCCTTAAGACACCAAATATATAGCACTTACATTATGTGAACTATTTACTATCAATCAATAGTTAGAATTTATAGAAAACTCATGAAAGCCAGAAAATGGGAAACACAATTTTATGTTCAAATAATTGGTCAGATTTATTTTAGTGAAAAGAAGAGGCTTCCTTGAAATTATAATCTAGAAATTTAGTGTTGAGATTGGTACAATTTGGACAATCAGATATTGGAGGGCAGGGAAAATATTTACTATAGAAGAATTAGTATCAATAAAGGCCCATACAAAGAAATGTTATTAAAGAAAATAGTATATGTATAAAAATCCTACAATTTGTATATAATATGTTAAATTATTGTGTAAAATCCATAGATGTAAAACTTTCAGTTAATTTTCAAAATCAATACACAGAGTAGGGAGAACGATTCCTTCAGTGAGCATGAAATGGAAAATACCTGAAAAATAACAAGTGGAAATAATATTCCACTTGGAATATTATTTAGATTGAAATCTCTTGATTTAGGATAAACTAAGATTCCTGTGAGTCATTGTGAGTTGTAATTTTGAAAAAGCAGCATTTAAACCTTAATTTATTTTCCCTTAAAGGCAGAAACAGTGACTCACCTTGCCCTGGCACCTTAGGTGGACCAAGAACTCATCAGAAGTGTGTAAGTAAGTATCGATTTGTGTAAATGATGTGATAGTAATTTCAGTCCAAAGGAAGACTAGAGTGAGCAAGTCAGGCAGGTCAGGGTGAAACATGCTGCAATTAACTGATGTAGCTTAACAAGAATCTGGTAATAAGGACAGAGGACCTGTTTACCACACAAAGAAATGCGTCGTATGGTTCTGATTATGGAAGCAAATTATATTAGACAGGACATGCTGACAGATATGCCAGTGACAGTACAGTGATGTTAGAAGTTTTTCAGACATTGTAACATATTTTTACATCAAAGAAAAGGTTGAGTTGTAATTATTCCTATCTTGTTTTGCAATTATTTAATTTATTCAATTATTTAATTTATTCATAGCTTCCCTTCAAAATGCAGTTTTCAAACCAGCAATTCAAATTCAAATGGTTGCAATATCCTAGTTGAAATGTCTCCATTGAAAGTTAGAGGACAATCTTTTTTATCCAAACAATGGACCCCTAAACAATTTGCTTCAATAAATAACAGCACACAAATACTTAAGGATGCAGACTTTTGTTTTGAAAAAGTTGGGAAATTTAAAAAAACTGTAACATGTTTATAATTTTCATTATATGCTTCATTATAATAAAGTACCTCTGAACTTAGCATCTTCAATAACATTTTTAAAAATGATGTTTTGGGGTTGACTGTGCTTAGTTAGACCATTGCCACTTGGAATGTCTTGTGAAGCAGTAGCCGCATAGTGATTGTAACTATCTGAAGGCACAAATTCTCAGTCCATCCAAGAGGCCTCACAGTCATGGCTGGTGATTGATGTGCTAACAGAAGGGAATGGGAGCACGGCTTTTAAATAATCACTTTTTTACAAAAAGTATGTACTTGTGGCTTCTCCAAGCCTCCTAGTAGTCACAGCCATATCTTAGGAGGTAGATGCGTCAGTCTTATCTTTTGTCTACACATGACCTTTCTCTGCAAGCGCCTGTGTCTGTCTTCATTTTTTCTTTTAAAAATTTTTTAAAAATAAATTGATCAAGTTCTTGATCACTTAAAGACAAGGTGAAATTATGTTGTTAAGTTGCTAAATCTGGTCTTGAACATGTGATTCTCCTGCCTCAGGCTTGCAGAGTGTTAGAATTGCAGGTGTGTAGTGCCACACCATTGCCTCTGTTGACAAGAACACTGGTCTTACTGCATTAGGACATTTCCTTATGTTTATACCTGCAATGACCCTATGTCAAAATAAGTTCTCATTCTAAGTTACTGGAACTTAGATTTAAGTATATCATTTTGTAATGAAGGCACAGCTCAACACACAACGGAACTACATCTCAGTTGACACAATAAATTTTTGTTCTCTGTTGTTCTGAGCAATCCTCAGGGGTTGCCTAGTCTTAAAGTGGTAAACAATGGATTTTACTTTCTAAAAAAATAGACTGGCAAATTACAGTGCAAAAGATATTAAGAAATAAGAAATATAGTTTTAGCCATCTTTGAGAAATACATAACCTGTCACACTCCACCTGTTATTTATAGTGATTTACTTTTCTTCTAGGTGGAGTATTTACTGACTCAAAGATTGACACACAGTGTCATCTCAATCAGCTCCTGGTATCAATAAGCTCCACAGTACAGTTCCTTGAGTATATAGCTCCTCAGGTGTGATTACTCCTGATCTGATGATCACAGAACTAAAGGAGAAAGTATCCACCCCTCCAACACTGAAATACAATGTTAAGACAGAAATGAGCAACTGCAACATATGTTGTAATCACAACGGTGAGAAAGTAACATTAATTGCATTTATCAATCAGTTACCATGCTGAAATCCAGCTGGGACCATGTGCTCAGTTCCAGAGTGAGGGACTAGAACTCTTCCCTTGCTGTGATTTTTTTTAAAGGTTTTTGCTCGATCATCCAAATCACTTATCCTTTTATATAAGAACTAAAAGGGTCCATTTTTTCAACTGCGTATATTTTTCAGCAAATTTTCTGCTTGTAAGTTTGCAGTAACTGAAAATGAGGGTAGAGAAAGCAATCTTGAAATGCGATCTGAAATTAAATCTCTAAAAGAAAACTGGCAGATGTTGTAGGTTGGTTTGCTCCACATGCATTTCCAACTTTTTTCTTGCTTGCTTTATTCTACTGTGGAAGCTCCTCAGCTAAGTTTTTCCTCTCAGACTGTTTTGCAGTAAGGACACTTGCAGCACATTTCTCAGCAGTGAGATGTAATCAGAAGCTCCTGGAGTTTCCTCCTTCTACTCAGTCTTCTTCAGTCTTGAAACAGTGCTACGAGGGCTGTCAGCTGCTTTTCTGCATCTAAAATAGAAAGAGCAGAGAATTTATTAGCTTGATCCCTGAAATCTCGAAACTACTGCACTGAACTAACAATGGAAGCTTTCTGCTGCCTAGGTCCTTTGAACAACGATGCACATGTACCAAAACCATCCCAGTGGAGGACAAGGCAACTATGGCATCTCCAGATTTACTGTTACAGAGAGCAAAAGGAAGCTCTTTTACAGGATTTCTGTTAATGCAGGAGGCAACAAGAGGACCGCTCTCCTCTTTTGGTGCAACAGAATACAATGGTAAACATGGCTGATTTGCAACTTTCATGTTTCTTAAACATTATAGGAATAGCACATGGGAAAATTATAAAATTTATTGTTAAATGTAGTAAAAGTGATTTTTAGGCACTGTCAAAAGGTTATGAATGATATTCTCAAAAGCACTATCACTTGTTGTTAACGTCTACCATAGAATGAATTTCAATTTTAAAAATACAGAATTCATACTTGAAAGTGGCAGTAAAACTGGTACAGACTGTGTAAATTGGTCATTTTTGGAATCAGAGATTTCTCAAACATTTGTGTCAAAAGTGTTGGAAATAGCTAACATTCCATTGTGGTTAATTTGGAGCCAGCTTATAAATGTCAGACACAACTGTGATTGTGCTTGAATTTACCAAAATCCAACAGTATCACACGTTTAGTAAAAGTTTCAGTTAACAGAGACATTTGTCAACGCAGAAAACAGAACTCCGAGAACACGGACAGAAACACCCTTAGACGGCATACATTCTGTGAAGAGATGTGGACGTTGGGAGCAGATTCTGATGTCTCTGAACCCATGATTCCTAACAGGAATAAGTAACTGCTGAAAATATTTTAACTTAGAAATGTTTACTAAAACCAATCAAAATTGTGTTGAATTTTCATCAGTGCTGAGATCAGTGATAATTCGGATTCTCATGTAGGTTTGGCGAGAAGGAAAAATTTCAGACAGGATTTATTGACTGGTGTCAGGAATCATAAATACTTAGATGTAAATAGGAGAGTTTAATTGCTACAATACTACAAAATGGAGATACTTCTAATGGTGTCACGTAGAATTATATCTACTGAGAATTGATAGTGAAAATGGAATTGATTTTAGGTGTCTGTGGTCTGATCTAAGATTTAGACCTGGATAAATGTGTATTTACTGGGCTGTGATGGGGACTCACTATTCAACTGGACACTGTTAAAATTCAGTCTGTGATCTTCAGAAACTAATGGTCATAAAGACTACCAGGTAAAGGCATATCCTTAAAAATGATCCAGGCTCCTTCTACCTCTTATTTCCCTTAATCTTTAGCACTTGACTTTTGACTTTGATAAATGATAGAAAAATTTCTAGTTATAACTTTGCCAGATGCTTTACTTTTAAAGATATTTGGCTAAAAGTTAAAAAAAGCTACCTACAGTATTCTCAAGTCACTTGCTTTGTACCCCACTTCTGAGATTGCTGTATATGAGAAAATGACTACATTGCATTCATAGTGCTTAGATAGAAGAACACAGTCATAAAGAGAAGAAAAGCAGGGAAATAATCAAGAGAGATACACAGTCTTGCCACTTAATACCTTAACTATAATTAATCTGACCAAGAACTGATTTCTTAAGTCTGCCAAACTTCAAATGAAAAACAAATTAAAAATATTGTCATTTTTCTAGAGTCAATAAAACAAGTACAATGAGTTGCTCAGGATCTTGATATGTTGTCATCTAAGTCACTTTCTCTCAGTTGTGGCGGAGAAAAATTAACTGAATGTGACGTGTTTGCTGTAGCCAGAAGGTGTCAGAAGAACAAAGAAAGAATGCCATCCTAGTCGTGGGACTTTATAAAGGTAATTGAAAGATTCCATTCTAGAAAGCATTGTGAATGAAATTAGTAAGAAGCAAAGTTCTTATGTAAGATGAATCATAGTTATAAATTTTGTCCCGAGGCATGAAAAACTGTTGAACATTTCTTTGTAGAGTCCAACATGGTCAGACATGCGTTTTAGAAACTGCTCTACCAGCTGTTCATATTGATTAAGTTTTGAAAATGATAGGAGAATACACACTTAGGGAATAAACTTCCATTGAATATAAGTGAGTGATAAAGTTGTAAAGGCATTAGAGGGGAAGAAGAACAACCTATGTATAGCAAAAGGCAATAGAGGAGGCAAATGGTCATACAAAAATCATGAATAGAAGAAAGAAGTAATAGAACAAGATTAAATATAAAATCAATCAAATTAAAAGTATATAAGTTCAATTTCTCAGTTGGGAAATCAAATTTATAAGAACTAAAACTCCAATCCTTCTCAAAGTCTGTAGACGCTGCTTTCCTCTGAGCCCAAAGGAATGGCAAATGGCATCACTGTTCACTCATCTTGGCCAAAAGCTATGCATTTGTGTCAGTTACTCTTATTTCCTTCCATCCCACCTACACTCAGCAGGATCCACAAGATGTATTGCTAATAATATCCCCAAATATCCATTTATATTACCTTCACTACAAGAAACTTGGGCCAAGAAATCATTACAGCCAGCCTGTACTAGAACAATGGTCCCCTAATTGTTCTCTCTTCCCATTCTGGTCCTTCAATCTATTCTCTTCCAAGAAGAATGATGTTAAAAACAAATTTTTTTTTGTTTAACTCTTTGTTAAATTTAAACAAGAAAGATGAAGGAGATTTTAGAAAGCAGGGAGGCAGACATTTTGGAGACAAGGAAAGGAATCAGGAGAAGGGGAAGAGAGATGTACGTATGTGGAAAGGGGATACAAAAGATCAAAATATGATGTATATGTACTAGTTGCTTCAAACCAATGTAAGTATTATGCCATACAAATGTGTGCCAACAAAAGCTAAAATATTCCTGATATCGCACCCTGGGTTAACATTTTATAAAAGGTGACCATTTAATGAAAATTTAATCCAAACTTCAGTGATGAGATTGCTTGTTTTGCTTATAAATTAGTAAAAACAGAAAAGATCTACCTTTATACCTTACATAACTAAAGTAATAGGCAAAATATATGTGAGAATATATTTAGACACTAAGGAAAGAGTAGCATAAGAGTAATTCATAACAGAAGGGAAACAAAAAATTAATGAACATTATAGTTGCTGTGGTGTAGTTCTTAGAGGGAATCGTTAGGCCAAACCCAGGAAACCACAGACTTAAGTCTGTGGTCTCCCTCAGCTGTAGAAATATACCAGAGTTCATAAGATCAAACAATCTGGGAAAAGTTTCTCTTGAGTCCCAATCTGCATTCTTGTCAGGAAAATACACAGTGGAAGAAAGAACTCAAGAAGTGAATATGGAGGTCAATCCCTGGAACTCCTACAAGGCTGGGTTTAGTTTATGTTTCCATACAGAGTAAGAAGTTGCATGAATATATCAGGGAGAGCATGTAGAAGACCTGTAGAATAAAATTACTGAAGTGTGTAGGAAATTAGAGGGAGGATAAAACAAAATTTAAACATCATGCCCAACTCTTTCAATTGGATGGAAACTATGAACGTACTGATCCAGGATGCACAGTGAATGCAAAGCAGCAGACTGAAATATCTGCAGCGAAGCACATTTCAACCCAATTGCTTAAAAGTAATGTTAAAAAGGGAATAATTAAAGCCGACAGGCAAAAAGGACACACACCGAATGACACTTGTCAGAATTATTGCTGAAGTTTTACTAAAAGCAACTCAAGACAAAAAGCTAGCTGTTCAGTAGCATCTAGAGAATTCACAAAATAACCCCCAGAAAGCATTAAAAAAACTTTGTCAACATAAAATTTCCATCCAGTAAACATATTTTTGCTTTCTATTTTTATTATGCAGTTTTCCTCTGCTCTCATCACATATTTTTTTAACATTTTTTTATTTAGAGAAAAAAAAGCAAAGCAGGAAAAAGGGTAAAAATAATGCAGAATTTCAAAAAAATAACACTAACAAATCACTAGTGGATAAATTACACATTATCATCTTAGAAATAGTTGTTCAAGTTACAAAATCAAAGCATAAAAAGTGGACAGTCAGTCAAACAATGACAGTACAAACCATTCTGATAGATAAACCAACAAAAACTTAGTAGTATGGTTATCTATCTTACACACTTAAACATACATACAGTTATATCCTTTAGAGCACTTTCCTTCCTTTTCATTTTTACAATATCTATTGTACATTTTGGATCTTATTACTCCTTCAGTTTTTATTATTTTTTATACTAGAGAGACAATGTGATATTTACATATGTGAGTCCAATTCATTTCACTTATGTGGATAGTCTCAAGTTGCCTCCATTTATCTATAAAAGCCTCAAGATTCATCACTTATATTTCAGTAAAGAGAGTCAGTCCACTTCCAGTATTCTCAGCACAGTTTAATTCATTCGCAACTGAGAAACATTGCACTTATTGGCTCTTTGCCTGGATTGTTCCCTCCTTAGATTTCTGTAAGTTGGCTTCTGTCACTATTTAGGATCTAAGCTTGCACATTTTTACTTACATGAGCTAGTAGGGAAGCTGTTGTGGTGGAAACTAATAAAAACTGATTCATCAGCAAGTTTATGGAAGTTATTATGAGGAGTATGTGAACATTCTTTTCCAATATATAAAGAACTGTTTTAAATATTGACCTTTGAAATCTAAGAATTGTGAATTATAGCAAGTATATTACCTATTTTATTTACCTAAGCAAATAAAATACATTTACTTTGTTAATAGAAATACTGATAGAACTTATTCATGATTTTGAGTAAGAAAAGTTAAAAACTCTAGGTTTTGAGATTTGAGTGACTAGGAGATTGGAATGAATCATTTTTCAAGAAAATTTAAATGAAAAAAATGATAGAAGGTGAAATAAAAAACCTGAATAGGAAAGTAACCATGGGAATGGATGTATGAGAGTTAATCACAGTTGTGAGTTTGATCCCCAACACCAAAAAAAATGTTTTACTACTTATAGATGAAAAATTATGTATTTGAAAATTGATTACCTGAATATTTTTATTAATATATTTCTATCAAGTGTTGTTTCTTTCAGAAATACAAGCCTGGGTCAAGGTTGGAAAATCAACTTACTTTAAGATAAAGATATGTTTTAGAAAACATTGGTTTTTCCTTTTACCTCATATATGTGAATCTACAAAAATGGTGATACTCTAGACATCAAGGGGATGGATACTGTTCACAAAAGCAATGTCACACAAGGTTACCATGGAGAAACTGAAAGAGTCTACAGTGTTACCCAGCAGGCTCTTAGCATTGTTGTAAACAAGCAAATTAAGGGCAAAATACTTGCCAAGACGATTAAGGTTTGTATTGAGCATATTAAACACTCAAGAGATAGCTTCCTGAAGTGTGTCAAGGAAATGAATTGGAAAAAGAAGGAAGCCAAGGAGAAAGGTACCTTGGTTCAGCTGAAGTGCCGGTGTGCCCCACCCATAGAAGCACACGTCATGAGACCCAGTGGGAGCAACCCTGAGTTGCTGGAATTGGTTCCCTGTGAATTCATAGGCACAAGCTGTGGATACAGCTCTGCCGTTTGGCACATCATTCATGGTTATGTGTTGTAGGCGCTACTTAGTAATAAAAGATAATTCTGTGTTAAAAGGATGAGTTTGTTCACTGAACGGCTGTGTGATGCCCTTACCTAAAAGAAACCAATATTTGGAGCAGGCTATCATTGTACGTAGTTAACCATGACAAGTCTTTACTCTTCAGCGTTTTCTTGCTGAAAGATTTAAGGTCTTGTGCAGGTGTATACTCAAATGGCCAAATACTTATAAAATATTTATATTGACATGAAGATTCTATAAATCACCATGGAGAAAAGATGTATCAAAATAAGTGGAAGTTAGTATAAGCCATTTCAGTTAAATAAATTGTTTAAAACACTTTAAAAGGTACTAAAATAAAATTATTTTATATTTCAGTGGGAAAGGCAATGTATAGCGGTTGAGAGATGAGTTCACAAAAGAACAGACTATATATATATATATATATATATATATATATATATATATATAACATACTATATATATATAAAACATACAAAAAATTAATTAATTACAGGTCCTTCTGACTTTGAAATCCTTCTATGTACTGCATAATGTGCAGTTGCTGAGCCGTGGTGGGCAGTCCTTGGACATACATTGTCTTACTAAATTGTTTCAAGTGGTTGAATCATTTAGAATGTGATAGAACACCTGGATTTTATTATGACACCAAAAGTTTAACCTCCAAAACATGCAACAGGCATCATTTTGTCTCTCTGACCACAACATGTTTCACTGGATGTCTGTGTGTGTGGGAGGAATGTATCTTATTTCTGTAGATTCTCTTGTGGAAGATCTCTGTAGATCAAGGGGCTGGAGTTTGCTGTTTGGAAGCTAAGCAATGTCGGCCACAGCAGTATTACTTTATGTTGGCTGTCAGATGACAACTTCGGGCCATCCTTCTATGCCTTTGGGGTAAACCATGAAGCTCAGTACAAGGTTGGGATAGCAAGCACTTTCTTTTCAGGTAATGTGTCCAATCATTCTGAGGCATTTCTCTGTCTTGAATTATTATCATTTTACATTGCCATCCATAATGCAGTCAGGGATGCCCATATGAACTGCTAGTTTGGCAAATGTGTAAGAATAATCCCTTTTACAGTGCAATCATTCATCAGGGAACTGATGGCAGTTTTACTGAATTAGATACATAAAATAGTTTATGGTCGGAGGACATTGGAGGGCAAATCACTAGTAGTGGTAATTACTCTTGCGTGATGTGCCTCACACATCAAGAAATAAAATGATGTGAATATGGGAACAGCTAACATGATATATAAGTGCTCCAAAGCCATCACAGGTAACTTTTCTTTGCTTCACTCTGGAATGTCATGCACTTAAAATAATATATTATAGCTATGTGACGTGCAAGGTGTATCCTAGGCTGCAGGGCCTCATCTGTGCCCTTTGAAAATCTGATTTTTGTACTATGTGACAAATTTGGAAGCTTTCTTTCAAGTCTGTGTGATGTACTGTCCCTCCTCAATGCATTTCTTATATCAGCAAGGTCAAAAGAGCTATTCTTGTCACAGGTCCCTCAGCAATATTTCCGTTTGCTATACCAGGCCATGAAAAAAAGTTTTGGTTCAGGACTGTTTCTAATTTCATCTCATAATCACTAAATAATAAGGGACTGGGATCCTTTTTGCTTTAATTAGATTTTAAAGAGTTTATCCTCAAACGCTTCAGTAATATTGACTCAGGGAAATCCTGTTAAAAGCACTCTGGGGAGAAGGAAGTCTTAGTGTTTTTAAGAGAAGGAGGAAGAAATATTAGGACCAGTTGGGCACACTAAGCTGATGGCCCCACTATCTTTTTTGCTCTGTTCTAGGTCTTATTTTGAGGCAATAGGGGGGTAGCATTTTAACAAATGTTTCACTAACCTCTCTCTCCATCCTAGGAAGCTGGTGGATGTTCTGGATTCATAAGGGACGTTAATCATAAGGTTTTATGACATTGTTTCAATCCTCTGTCTTCTGTGTCAGTATTTTTTTTCAGTTTTGTTATTTCTACAACTACATCAAAATTCTCTGGCGTACTCCAATTTGAAAAACATAAACAAAACCTGGACCTATTACTCCTAACCCTTGCACACCATCTAGCAGGTTACTTGTACTCTCTTTCATTATATCCTGATCTAGGTTTGTCTTGGTTACTTTTCTCTTGTTGCTGAGACACCTGGCACCAGGTGAAGGTTTATTTAGGAAATGAAGGTTTATTTAGCTCAGTTTGTGGAGGTTTCAGTCCATAATTAGATGACTCCAGGGCAGAGTGGTACATGGCAGAGGACACCAGTTCACGGCAGCCAAAGAGAGCAACAGCAATAAGAGCAAAGAGGCAGGAGCACAGAAAGAAGGTGCTTTCTGTCCCTTGTACTGTATGCAAGCCACGCTCACCTAAGGTGGGTATAGCACTCCCACCCATAATCCCAGCATTGGACCATTAATTAATCACAAATCCTAGAAGCCTGCCTCCATGACTGCAGGAGGCTTTGTGTGGGCACATCCAGACTCAGACCATAGCAGGGTTCTATTACCCTTCACTACAATTACTGTATTGGCTCTCATAGCCCTTTTGCTTAAGCATTATTACAGTATTATTACAGCATATTTTCTATGCAACAATCATAAATACCTTCTAAAAATTAGACCATCTCATGACACAAGTTAGTAGCTTTACCTTTAACCTGGAATTAAACCCAAACTCCCTTCATAACCAGGAAGATCTTACACACTTTGGTCGTTGCCTTGTGCTTCAGTGTTGGTTCAAATCATGCTGTTCCCATTTCCTTCCCCATAAAGACATGGATCTAATTCATTACATGTCAACTTCACTGTTTGTTCTTGCATTTTTTGACAATCTCAAGGTATTTCCAAGTATTAAATTGCTATTCTCCTTTTAAGGACTTTTTCTCTCCTTAAACTTTGAATAACTGGTACCTCCACATTCATTGCATGACAGCTTCATCATACCTCCAAAATTTAGGATTTCTTCTCCCTTTCATCAGCATTGTTAACCATGAACTTCTTTTCTGATTAAAGTTACTTTCATGAATTTTTAATGTATAAAATCATTTTGCTCACTGGTTTCTTAGTGAAGCCAAAGACAGATTTACTCACATACTGTAAGTCTGGGTCCAATGGACAGATTCTTGGTTCATTTGTTCACCTTAGCAACTTTCAAAGCAAAAATGTCTGAAGTATGTGAAATGGATAATACACAGACACACACACACACACACACACACACAATCACACATATATATACCTTTGTTAGTGGTTCTTCTGCATATCTATGTTAGGGATATGTGGAGTTAGATAAAAGGAAAAAGTGATATCAGAGAACACTCAGGTTAATAACAATAAAATGAGTTGACTTTAATTAGGGGTCAGACAATGATTTAAGCTTTTTGTATACCATACAGTGGGTTTTTAAATAATCTGTGGTGTAGGTGCCTCTATCATTATGAGTTTATACAAGATGAGAGAAAGCAAAAGACCATGTGTGTCCTGAGCATTAAATACAATCTAACTTTCCCTTTTTGGTGACTCTACAGTGATCATTCCAAGGAATAGACACAATGACTTCTGTTTGTGAACATCATTTGGAGGATGTGATGTGTACTACTGCAGGCAATGGTTTGTTATACATTAGAGAAATAGTAATGTATAAGGGTCAAAGCAAAGAGATGAAGATATTAATGAATATTACCAATAGCAAAATTGATAAAAATTTTGACTTATTTCAATTTTGCCTACTCTAATTACTGCACTAGGTCAAAGGAAAGAGCATCTATGATCACCGTATATTTTGGCAAATGGTTGGCAAAAGACCGAGTTGAGATGCTGGAAAGGGAAAGAGGGAAATAAAATATTTTGTCTTATTCAGTATCATTCATTTCTTTTTTTAAAATTTTATTTTAAAGAGAATAAAACAAAAGAGGTCAGAACAAAGCAAATCAGAAAAGAACAATGTAAGCAACACAGCACTTCACAAGACAACTGGATATTAATAGTAACTACCATAATGTCTCTTTCTTTGAAATAGTTGAGCATACCTTCATACACAATAATATCAAGCATAGAAAAATAGTATAAAACTGTTAGAATAAAAGTATTACGGGACACTCAAAACCAAATAACAGAAAATGAACAATGGCTACTATAATCTCTCATTTTCCATAAAAAATTTTGTTTATCCTATCACACATATTAAAATCCAATAAGGCACAACATGATAGAACCAGTGGAAACAGAAGAACAAAAGCATGGTAGGACTTCAAAGAAAGATGATATTAAATCAGCAATGGCTGCCATAATATCTTGTTTTCTTCAAAGTAGTTGTTCATGCCATCACACATAGTAAAATCAAACAAAACAGAATAAAACAATTCCAACAAGTGAATGAAAACATTATAAGCCTTCAAAGCCATGTAACAGGGAACCATGATTACCATAAAATCTTCGGTACTCATCATTTCTTACACTAGGGAGACTATATGGGATTCATACATGTGAATTTGATTTATTTCATTTATGAGTATGGTCTCAAGTTGCATCCATTTATTTATAAATATCTCAATGTGATCATCCTTTATAGCTGAGTAGTACTCCATTGCATAAATACCACATCTTTTTTATCCATTCCTCGGTTGATGGGCACTTAGGTTGTTTCCAAGATCTGGCTATTACAAATTGTGCTGCTATAAACATGGGTGCACATAAATCACTGTGGTACGATGTTTTCAGTTCTTCTGGGAATATGCTCAGAAGCAGAATAGCTGGGTCAAATGGGACTTCCATACCCAGCTTTTTGTGTAATCTCCAGACTGACCTCCACAGTGGTTGCACCAGTCTACACTCCCACCAACAGTGCAGAAGGTTCCTTTTCCCCCGCAACCTCTCCAGCATTTGTTGGTGGTGGTTTTCTTGATTCTGGCCATTCTTTCTGGAGTGAGATGGAATCTCAGTGTGGTTTTAATTTGCATTTCCCTAATGACTAATGATGATGAACATTTTTTCATGTATTTATTTGCCGTTTGTATTATTTATTTCATTCTATTTTTTATTTTAGTCCATTTTAATCACACTCTTCTGAACTAAACTCATTTCCTCTTTCATGATATTAGTCTATCTATCCCACTCTGTTCAATTGTACTCATTCAACAACTACTAAATTCTTTTTTAAAATACTTTTTAACTGTAAGTTTCATTTTTTGATTTTAGAAGTAAGGGAAGGATTATAAAGATAAATGTAGTGCTTGTCATCAAGTATTTTAACATCTAAAAGCAAAAAATTCTTATGTAGGAATCATATATCTCTATATGCCAAATATAGCACTGACATGTAATAAATCTTTTTCACATTCATTCTAAATCAGAACATACATGTATATAAAGTATACAATCTAGCTTATTAGATGATTAAATACACTTATATAAAAATGAGACATAGTAACTGAAAAATAAACTTGTTTTCTTTTTTTAAAAATTTTTGAATAATACATTAAAAATTGTATAGAAATCATATCATTTCTGGAATTTATTTTATATGTTGTTACTTTCAAATTGTGAATTTGTTCAGTATAACTTTATTACAAATTGATTATTACCAAAATAAATGCATTAAAGAAACTGCACTTCTTGGACTATCTGTAGTGATTGTTTTTGAAAGATTTGTTAGCCGTAAATGTTCCAAAGAGGCCAGATTCATGGAACACATGGCACAAATGTGGCAGAGAGTTTAGAAATCTTCACATTAGCTGTAAATATTACATTTAATGACAATTCCAAAAATCAGAGAATGAAAATGAATTACAAGAGAGCATACAATGATTTAGAAATTAGTTCAGACACTCCTTGTTGTGTCTTATTTATTGCTCCATATACCTTTGTCATTTTAATAAACCACATTTATTAGTAAAATACTTTGCATTGTGATTGTATCTTCACTAAGTAAGGAATTTAGGAATTGGCTGTATGTTCTAGTAGAGTGAATGCTATAGACTTTTCACTTTATCTCTTCATTCATTCACTTGATAAATATTTGTTAGCTACTTCTTCATAACACATTTCTTCAAGATGCCAGGCTGGATTCTATCTTGCTGATCCTCCTTCCTCAGACTTCCAGAGTGCTGGCTCAATTTGTGGTTCCTGTTTTATTATTACACAGTATGTTAATAAGGCCAGTGTGCACAATGGTGGCCTAATCAATTCCTTAAGAAATTCATTAAGCATGCACGCACATTTACACATGAATGGAAACACAAACATGTACACACTCTTTGAAATAACATCTGATGATTTTTAGCCAGGTTTTACAGTCAAATCTGGAGTTTGTAGAAGCCTTGTTAATTCATCAATCATTGACTAGAATTACAAAAATGTTTCAAAAGTGTAAATAAATATAGATTTGTCAATATAATATTAACATAAACTCATTACACATTAGATAAAACTAAAAGGCTAGAACTAAAAAACATCTATAGATCCACTCCTAAGAATCTCCTAAATTCATTAATTTTCTACATAAATCATACACAAGTATTTTGAGGGGTAGTTGAGAGGGTAATGTACGTTAGAATTTTATCAGTTTTTATAAAGACATCTTTAATTGCTGCAAGTGGTGAACAGTTTATGCATGCATGTGAAATGGGACTTTGCTGCCTGGATATGCTATTATTTAAATAGCCGTACCCTAAATCACGTCTAGTTGCCACTCAACCACATTTCTTTTTCCTTTCATACCACTGAGATAGGAGCTGTAGATCATATAGAGATATAGAAAAGGAAAGCGTAGAATGGTTAGCAATTATCTCTAAAGACTGGCAGCGTTTGACTTTAGTGAATTCATAAGCTAAGTCTCTCTCCAGTGTCCATGAGCTGTTTATGCCTTAAGTGGAAGATCTTTATATTGACCACTGAGTCATTTTTGCTGTCATTTTTTTTTACTTTTCCATGTTTCTGTGATCAAAACTTTTTTATGAAGTTCTAGAATTCAGGATTTCCTCACAGACACAGAAAACTTTGCTTCATTCTCACCAGATGCCCTTAGGGATGCTGACCAACTTTTAATATGCTGACATCCTCTGGGCATGAACTTTCATTACTCTTTCATTCATTAATTCATTCAGCATAAATGAGTTCACACATTTTCATTTGCACATATATTTATACATCCATATAATAATTCCTTCCAAAAGTTTCTAAAGCCCTTCTGTGTACCTGCTACTGTATACCTTCTGGGAATACAAATGTTAATAGGACATGGGTTTTGTCCATGTAATGTATTGCAAGGAAATGTGATTTTTAGTGAATTTGTCATTGATGAAAGTCTATCATCTTGCTCTAACAACACCTACCCTGGGATTTCCTGTTCACTGCTCTCTGACTTCTTATTTGGATACAGAAATATATATATATATATATATTTCTAAAGATGGGGCACCTTACTTCTCGCCTTGCAAATTAGAACTCAAGTATCTCATCCGTTGGACTCCATAATTTACATTAAGCAGTTCCACAGTTTCTCAGACTTTTGCCTTGGTTAGAAAGTTACATCGCCAGCTTCCCTAGTTCTGAAATTTTCGTACTTGGATCTGGCTGTGTTCCCGGTATTCAAAGATCTCAAGCAAGCACCTCTCAGACTCCAGAATTGCATGAGTCAATTACCCTAATGTATAGCTATCTATGTCTGTCTATCTATCTATCTATCATCTATCTATCTATCTATCTGTCATCTATCATCTGTCATCTATCATTTATGTCCTATTTTTTTCTGTCTCACTGGTGAATTCCAACCGGTAAATATTACAATCAAATTATATGATTTTTTTTAATCTCCTCAAACCTTATTCAGAATTGCAAAATCTCTTGCAGCCAACTAAATACAATACAGACAGCCAGATTATGCCTAACCAGCACCTGTAGTATGATAGGACTTCGAGAATCATATTGATGGTGTCATCTACACAAAAAACTTGTTTGTTTTTCCCCACAATTAAGCCAAAAATGTGCATTTCTTAACAGCTAGTCATAGATTGTAAGTTTCTATGTAGTTTTATCTTTTCTGTTTTAGGTTCAAAGCAGAAAGTGAATTCTCAAGGTTAAGTGGGAAAAATAAACAGTTCAATGAGTTTCTATGAAATTTTCACATAAAAAGCCTACAAAACCCTTAAATATCCTCAAATGTTCTGTGGAAAAGATACAATTGAGAAATGCCAAACTTCAGTTTTCATCAGGCATCATGAACAACAACATTATAAGGGGATAAACAGGGATACAATTCTGTAATCTGTAATTGGAAGATGTGTGTTTCGATTACTACAGTCAGTTTCTGCCCAGATTTCTAGAAGTACACATTTCTCCATTTGTTACTATAGAGGCTTATGTAGCTGTCATGATTCTTTACAGCTAATCCATCTATTCACAGAATAGAAATACAGACAATCCCTGACTTACAATGATTTAACTTTCACATGTTTGAATTTAGGATACTATGAAATCTCTACACATTCAAAACAAAGTGTTATTCCAATTTTGATCTTTTCCAAGGTTAGTAGCTGTTATGGTTTGTGTTTAAATGTCCCTCCAAAGCCTCACGTGGTCATAGGGAACAGGCTTTTGAAAGGCAGCTGAGTCTAGCCTTTGTGAAGGTTTGTTGCCTAGCGCTAAGACTGATGGTGTGAATGGTGCACCCACCCAGGGGCAGGTAGTTGGAAAAATACAAGGGCAGGAAGTTGTCCTGGGTTTCCCTTTTACCTCTTCTGCTCTGGTCACTTCTGATATCTGCCACAGCTGCCTGGAAGGTTGATCCTCAGCCACACCACGCTGCCTTGGAGCCAGCTGTGTGTGGACTGCAACCTCCAGAAACTGTAAGCTAAATAAATTTGTTTTCCAGTTTTGGGCATCAGGTATTTTGCCTCAGCAATGAGAGAAAAGTAACCAAGACAGTGACATGTCCTTTTGCCTAACTGTCAGCTAATGTAAGCATTCTGAGTTTCAGTGGTATAGGTTAGGTATATTAAGTGTTTTTGACTTAATATATATTCAGATTGCAATAATTTATCAGACGACTCTAAGAAAGAAACACAGTAAGCACAACACTGTGATTACAGCCTGCAAAAGTCTGAGCAAAGCACCATAATATATGTATTATATAATGCACTATATAAGGTGTGTAAGCATAGTTATACAAAGTCATAAATGTTATACTACGTAAGACAAATAAAATTATACAAAAGGGTCACTAAGTGATTCTTACACATCAATTAAACAACAGTTAGAAGAAGCTCAGGAAGCATCAATTATAGCTGTCCCAATAAATTGTTTCAAATGTATCTAAAATGTTGACTTATTGTCAAAAAACATAAGATTCATAAAAATCTAGAAAGTGTGATTCATGCAGAAGAAATGAAGATGACAAGAGAAAGTGCCTATGATGAGAACCAGATGTTGAACTTCAAAACACAAATATTTATCAGAACCTAAAATTCTTCAAGCATAAACGAAAATTCTGCAGATGAACAACAAAGAAAAAGCAGAATGAAGGTAAATGAATAGAGGTTCAGAAAATGTAGAAGTATGTTTAGCACAAGAACATATGCATGCAAGTGTCACCAGAAGGAGGAGAATAAAAGGAACATAGAATTGAAGAATCTGTGTTGGGAAACTTAGTAGTGTTTATCTAAAATATATAATGGATTTTAAGTGGAAAAAATCACAAAATTTTCAATACCATGACATTATGTGATAAACCTACTGAAGGATAAAGATGAAGAAATGATTTTAAAAGTAGGATAAAACCAGCTTGTTCAAATACAGATGAAGCTTAACAGCTGATTTCCTGTTAAAACAATGTAGAATAGAACACAATGCAACAATATTTCAAAATGTTGACAGAAAACAAAAACTGACAACCAAGGACCTTATATTTTAAAAATATTTAAACAATTTTTAAAAATAAGAAAAACACATTTCCAGAAAACTAAAAAAAAATCTTTCTAGAGTTTCACTTTAGAAGAAATAGTAAACAAGATCTTTATGGAGGGAGAATGGCGATAGATAATACTCAGAACCAACACCAGTACCATATATAGAGACAGCTGACAAAATAATCATGTATCTCTCAATTATCTATTCATCTATCATTTAGTTATGGTTTATTTAGACACAGGGTCTTGCCCTGTAGTCCAGCCTTGCCTTGAACCCCCTGAAATTGAGATGCTCCTGCCTCAATATGCAAATTACAAGCATGAGCCACTATGCAGTTTCTTTTAGGGGTAATCAAAATATACTATACTTGGTTAGAGTGATAACTGCAGAAAACAGTGACTATTAGAAATGCAAAGCACACTTAATTACACAGACATGCACATATCCTAAGACTCATTCTGATTATTCAAGAAATTTCTATGTCCTGTCTCATAAATCTAATTAATGTGAACTGGAAAGTGTCAGAATCACAGCAAATTACTGAGGGCAATTTTATAAAATATATGATTTTCTACTAATCTCCTTTCTGTTTTCTAAGACATCCCTGAAGGGAGGATAAGTGTTTTGGTGCATGGGTTTATATTAATTCCTACAGTGGTTGAGAATCCTTAATGGTCGTTTTAACTTCTTAAAACAATAGATATTACAAGATTTGAGAAAATTCATTTTCATAATTTCTATAGATGGTTTTAGATAATCAAATGGTATTATCTTTCATATCATATAATCGCATTTTATGAAAGTCTTTTCTAACATAAAATACATAAAGATCTATGCTTGCATGTGTTAAGTTTTGTTCTAATAAGTAATAGTAAATCCCTTGGCCACTGACAAAGATCTAATTTTCTTTATTTCAATGTAAATAAATTAGATGGACTTCACTTGCACCTGTCCACAACCACTTTAAGTGATATATTGTTACTTTAACATCAACTTTGTTATATCCTCTTAACAGTGAGTCATCTAATTATATAGATGCTGTAATTTTCCAACTTATGCCAGAAATTAACTTACTTTCAATTTAAAAGTACTATGCATTGCATGTTTAGAAAGAATAAATGCTATTTATTTTCACAATGAAAGCATATTCCTATACATTTATAAAACTTTGAAGTTTTTTTATTTAACTTCTTCCAAATGCTCACTCTTGTAATTTAACATCAACTGGGACTTTCAGGTCATCAAACTCATGACCAACTTCTACCACGAATAAAGATTTGATAAGGAGACAGAGAGTCATCCGTTCAATTATTTATCATTGCTTTTTTAAAAACCAGAACATTTCACAAATTTTTCCAGGGTCAGCCCTGTCAAGGTCTCATGGTAATCTTGTCTGTATAATTCCAGTTTTAATATATCTGCACGCAAAGTGAGCCATCACTTGTTTATCCTTACCCAAAAACTATACTCAATATTTTGGTGCTTACAGTCTGGTTACACAGGAAATGTTGTTAGTGAGTATTTCCCTTAATATGCTATTTTAATAAGATATATACAAAAGTGACACCTTTGTAGTTTAAAATGCTTGAATGTTGTTAACATCATGGTTCTCTCTCTCTCTCTCTCTCTCTCTATATATATATATATATATATGGAAGTTAATATTTGTATTTATTTTTAAAATTTTTTAAATATTTGTATTTGTTTGATCTCACTTAATATGCCAACATGGAGATAAAGCAATGTGAAATGAAATGGAGATACAGTAATGTGGAAATAAAATAAAGTGAATGTTATGGAAACTCAGGAGATCAGTCAAGAATTAGAGGGATAATAGGTATTTGAACACATTTTAAAATACACTATTATCCATAACATAAAACTATATCTATAAAAGATGATAGTCTAATGGAGAACTTTTTAAAAATCAATATTCTAGAAAGATTTTCTGTGAAAAATTTACACCTATGAAATTCATTTGTATAAAGTGACAAATGATACTTAGCATTTGCTGTGGTATTTTGAAAAAAATAAAAAATTTAAATCAGGATAATTAAAAACAAGAAAATCAGCTACATGTAGCTACTTTGTCTTTCTTTTAATATTTGATCCTTCAATATGTAACACACAAATGTTCACATAAAGTAGATGCTAGAACATTTAGAGTGTGATTCTTGTATTGATTCTGAAAAAGGATAGGAACAAATATCAACATAAATACATGAATATCATATGATATAAGTACATATACTTATAGCACACTATTCTATATGTACTAATATGTTCAAACTTTTCCTTTAAAATAAACATTGTGGTAAGAACTAGAAGCGTACCTTCAAGGACATAACTTACGAGCAATCTGTGCTTCATAATCTTTTGCCTGTTTGATTTAGAAAAAGTTACTTCTTCCAAACTTCAACCTTTTCTTTAAGAAGATTAAAAATGGAAGAACCTACTCCTGTAAAAGTTAAAAGAGATTATATATATATATATATATATATATATATATATGTGTGTGTGTGTGTGTGTGTGTGTAAATTTTTATGCTGTTATTTAAAAAGATTTTAGCGTTTGCATAGCTTTTTATGTATCTTAAGTATGATTTACAGAATCATGTGCTTTATGAAATTTATAGTTTTTGGTTTTTTTTGGTTACTAGAGATTGAATTCAGGGTCTTGTACATAAAGGGATGTACACAACCACGGAGGTGTCCTGTTCTTGCTCTTTGTTATTTTACCTTGAGACAAGTTCTCTCTAAATTGCCCAGGCTGACCTTGAATTTGGGATCATCTTACTTTATCCTTTAAGCCTTTAGCCTTCCAGATGTGAACCATCACACCTAGTGTAGAAATTTGTTTTGAAAGGTAAAGAGGCAGGTATAAAGTATCTCTTGTATTACAAAGTCAAATTCTACATCTAGAAGTTATACATGCTTTTATAAATATGAGTTTATGATATAAAAATAGGATGCCTCATTAGAAAAGGGGAACTCAGGACTCAATGTAGCTAGGGTCAGATGCTCAAAGATATTCATGCAATGAACATTGCTGTGGTTTTTCATTTTTAAACATTTTTTGAAAAATTATAACAAAATTTCATAATCAAATAATAGAATAACAATAGTTATCACACTGTGTATTGTTATCTTTACTCAGAATATGAACATAACCATTGTTTCTTGTTTTTTTTTTTTTTGTACCAGCGTGTCTTAGTTACTTTTTATTCGTTGCTGAGACAAAATACCTGATGCCCAAAGTTGGGAAAGGAAAGGTTTATTTCTTACAGTTTTTGGAGGTTTCAGTCCATACTCAGTTGGCTCTAAGGCAGGGTGGCATGGCAGGGCCAAAGTTCATGGCAGCTGCAAACAGCAAGGTGAAACAGGCAAGAGAGAGACACACCTCCTTCCTGTTACATCACATCCTGGCTCCACTCCTAGGAGGGTGTATCACTGACACCACCAATCAAAGCACTAGACAATGAACCAATCACAAATGCACAATGCAAATACATGAGGCCTGGGGGCCACCGACATAAACCATGACACAGAGACAATGAATTAAGATTGTCTAGCAGTATAAATGAAAGCAATTAGCATGTATGTTGATATATTTTTTAAACAATGAAATTTGTAATTTGGGGACTTGTTTGAACTTGGTTCTTAAATGGCATTAATTTACCTACAAATATTTCATGTCTACCTTTTTTATGGTAGCATAGTTATCCATTGTGCAAATAAACCACATTTTCCTTATCCATTTTCTATGGATGAGCATAAATGCTGTTTCTATGTAATTCTTTCTTAATTCCTTACCTGAGCAACTTTCAAACTTATTACTGGACAGGATTTATGTTTCATGTGAATCTAATCAATAAATTAGGCCTTCATGGTGGTGTGTTTGCATATGTCCACATGTGTGTTTGTGTGTCTGCATATCTACCTCTCAAAATTTCTTTGGTTGCCATGTGCAGCTTCAGAAGTTTCTTTTTTTCTAATGTTGTGTAGGTTTTGCCAGCTAGTTGGTTAATGGACAGTTGTATAAACTTTCCAAACTTTACCCCCTTCCATTTTCTCTGTGTTGAAAACAATACTAAGAAAATGAAGACCAAATGAAGAAAAATCTGTTTATCATAGCCTCAACCCACTGTGTGTGAATGTGTGTGTGTGTGTGTGTGTGTGTGTGTGTGTGTGTACATCTACCTACACTTATAAAATGTAATCTGGGTTTTCAGGGCTGTTTGTGGGCTTCCCATAATCAGTCCTGAATATTTCAAAGGATAATTAACTTTCAATTAGGAAGTATTTATTGCATCTTTTCTTTTTTTATACCGGGGGTCAAACTCATGCCTGCCAGGCAGGCACTTTTGCTGCTGAGCTAAACCCCTGGCCCTTTAGTACATCTTTTTAAAACATGATTTTCCAACATAGTTCAAATTTCTTCTAATACCTTTTAAAAATCCATTTGTAATTTTATACAGAAAGAATTACCTGGATTGATAAGAAAATTACTGGTGTTAAAGTCCTGTAATGCTTTTATTCTTTTGATTGGTTTTATATTATTTTGTTATGTTCGATATTGTTGTGTGTGAAGATATGGACAACTATTTCGAAGAAAGCAAGAGACATTATGGTAGCCACTGTTGATTTCCTGTTGTCTTGTTTTGAAGTCTTGTGTTTCTTGAATTGTTCTATTCTGATTTGCTTTGTTCTGTTTTGCTTTGTTGTATTCTCTTTAAAATAAAAAAAAATTTAAAGAAAGAAAATTATCACCAAAGACTTTAAATCCTTAAGTAGAGTAAAAAGTATGCTATTTACTTCTCTGGTATACTGTTAAGGAAATTTACAACCTTAATACATCAGCTTACCTTTCAGCTCATACTTCCAGTCACTTTTAATAGTTGAATCTCAAGTTCCACAGATGCTGGCACCAACATTAGATCTAGGTCAGCTTTTGTACATTTTCAATGCTCCTAAACCTTCCGGTGTCATCACTTTTCTTCCAGGCTATATAAAATAGATTCTAGAAATCACTGGATATTTCATTTACTTTTTACACATTTATGATGGTTTTGCCTTTGTCAGATCGTGCCCTAAGTGCAGGCCATGCAATATTGGATTCGAGTGACTACCAGCTTTGGTATAAACACCTCTGAGTCCCTCAAACTCATGAAGATATATGGCAGGGTTCCCAGATTGGTAGAGTTTTAATCCATATGAATTGATACTTAATGAGAAAAATCCATATGACATAACTCCAAGATAAAGCATAGTAGACTTTCGTCTACCACTTAGGACTTGTAAAAATCAGATTGTGAGAGATCATACACATCTTGAGGCACAGAATAACTAAGGCAAGGAAGCACTGTCATGGCTATAAGAAGCATGGTTATATGAAACATTATCACGATTATAACATCATTTCACAAGAATAAAATTTCTACAATCTGAAGGATGTGAAGAAGAGGGTATCTTAGAACAGGGCTGCTGAGAGCAGCAGTAGAGTTCGCAGTTTTGGCAAGAGAGCCTAGGCTCCGCCAGGATATTGATACACTAAGGAGAGAGGCATTGTTAAATTCATCCAATAAAGTAGGAGTTACTAGAAATACACTGCATAACAGACGCAAAGTAAATAATACCTACATCCAAATGTCTATACAGTTGGTAGCATTCTAATAAATAGATACATTGTTTTCCTGTTGCTGTGTATTTGGGAGGTATGGTTGCTTCTTCAAATGTTCCATTTAGAAGATTTGTAATCATAAATATGAAACTGTAAAAGCTTATGTTCATGCTTCCCAAACCACTGTACGTCTCACAAGCCTAGTATGTGCATAGCAACCACTTGCTTATTTTAAATTGAACTGAATTAGACTCGGAGAATTCACAGCATAATTTAGAGACAGGTGTTGGCTGTTCAGGGTAGAAATGAAGCCAAATTCTGACTTACTAACAATGTGATAGATATCTATGTTAACATCATAAGTAAAGCACCGGGATTCATTATCACGACTCGCACTGGTGTTGTTTTGACAGCAAAGCGGAACATCTTAATTTTAGTCATGGGAAATTATTTTAGGCTCATTTTATTTTCAAAACAGGTTTTCTTTAAGAATATTCTGGATTTAAATGTTCAATAATTATTAAATTGGTCCACTCTCATTTTAAGTAAATTAAAACATATGTTTAAATAAAAATTTCTAATGACATCACAGATTATAGAAACATTGACAGGGTATGCATCAAAGTGGTCCCTTCCACCACAATCACTTGGAGAGTTGGTTCTACATGGTTCCCTGCCTTATATTCTGCCTAGTAAAGAAGAACATCTTAAGGTGGTGCATGTGAAGCTATAATTTTAACCATTACAGCAGATAATTCATAGATGCACTAATATTTGAAAATCATTGGAATAAAGAGAAAAAAACCATTTTTTTTGAAGTCATTTTTTCCAGTTTATTGATCCATACCCTCAGATTTTTTTTTAATTAAGAACTTACCAGATAAAAACTCTAAGAAAGTTTATCACTGTATTTTTCAATTTTTTTTAAAATTTACAAAAAGGTGAAATCTTAGCATTTAAGGTCAAGTTAAGAAAATATGAATTTTATTAAACATAATATCTGAATGATTTTTATTGGTTTAGTCACTTCTAGTGTACATCTTGTTATAAAATTCTAATCTTGAACAAATGTCAAAGAAAAAGAAATGAGATTAGAAGTGTGTTCATAATGAACAGGATTTGTGGCCAAAATTATAGGTATTTATTCACACTATATAATTTAAAATGATGTGCTGAAAAATTATGCTGTAAGAAATTAAACTCACTCAGAAATTAATTCTAAAATGTCTGACTTTATGACTTTATTAACTTAATGCTCTTAAGGAATAAATATTTAGATATCATTAGAGGTCCAAAAGTTTACTTAACGAAGTAAAGTGAAATGTTGCTATAAAATATAAATTGTAATAACTTGTGCTAGCAAATATTAAATGGACGCTTGCTGTATTTACAAATATGTAACATGTTCGTTTATTCTCTTATAATGTAACATACTTTGGCCAAGATGCTCTAAAGCAGGTTAGGCCAAGGTAGGTTCAGAATTTTGCAAACTTGTAAAGAGGATTTACTGAATTTTCATTCAGTGTTTATTTAAAAGAGCACCTTATAACTTAGGCTATTTAAAACTGAGCTCAAAAGATAATATTCTGTATAAAAATAGTGTCTGGTAAAAGATAATATTCAATCCACCATAAATGCCTTCACATATGATTAACTGCCCATAGTTATTTTTCTAGACAACCATCTGACTGGTCTGCTAATTTGGCTTAAAATCTACAGTGGTTAAAACAGGCCAAAGTGAGATGAGAATTTTAACTAATGTGTCATACAAGTGGTAGTTCTTGGCTACTAGTACAGTTACTATTGATCAGTCTCACAGGGAAGCCCTGAAAATCAGTTCAGGAACCCAAGTCATGAAGCAGAGGACCACAGCCTGGGAAAGCTAGTAACTGCACAGGTGTCAAGGACAATCTCAGAGACACAGGTCTCAGAGGGCTCTAATGGACTCTGTTGAAAACTCCTTTGCTGCCTGCCAACTTTTACTGGTGTTGCCCCAGGAACCATAGCTCCTGTCCCCAAAGCATCATAAAATAGCCGGTGGCCTTTGATATATCTTCAGGGAAATGATATTTTCAGTAAATAGTCAAATACCTTCCAGGTATCAGAGACATAAAAGAAATCTACTGATTCACAGAAAACCTCAGAACTCAAAGTGCATATCATACTAACATTATTTATTTATTTAAAATGTACATTAAATGGCTAGGCATATCAATCAGTTTGGGAAGTGGTAGATAAATAAAAAGGAATGCACTACTGCTTCTCTTAAGAAGCTTATAGTTCAAAGGGGTGGCAGGTAAATCTTTAAAAGTTATATAGTACTCTTGAAAATGAGGTGATATAATCTAGTAGAGGGACCTAGATGAATACATGAAAGGATAGGAGAACTGTGGGGAAAACACAGCTACTCTCAGGAACTCATCATCTGAATGAAAACAAAATGCTAAGAAATTTGCTTTTCCTTGATTTATTCCTGGTATTAACGTTAATGTCTTAAATTTTGTGTTTTTCTTGTAAAAGTGAAACTTGGAATACAAAATAGTAACGGAAAGACCTAGTTTGGGGTCTAGGTTTTGGGATGGATGTGAAGGAGGGTATTTTTACGTCTTGAGAAGGTAGTGACTCCTGGGAGGGACTGCAGCGTGAAATGTGGAAAAGGAACAAAGAAAAGTCCAAAGACATAGGACCACGAGTCCTGTTTTTGTTTCAGAGCACCTTTTTTATGTCTTTATTATAATGAAGTCTCACATCAAATTTCACTTCAAGCAAGGTTTTTGTGCATGATGCATGATAAAAAAATTAATGGCAAGAACTTTAATGCAAACCAAGTAAACTCTTCAACATTTTTAACTTATTTCCATTCCTTAGACTTACTTCAAGGTCTGTAGAACTTGATTCTTAGACTTTAAACCCAAGCTGATGATCTATTAAAAAAATCAATGAGTTGAATCTCCTGTAAGTAAAAAAAAAAAAAAAAATCCCCTGAGAAGAACTCATGAAGAAGATGAAAACACAAACTATGAACTGGGAATATATTTGCAAACCAAATTCCTGACAACACAGTAGTATCTCAAAAACATAAAGAACTCTGGAAATATAATTGGAAAAAAGAGCAAAATCCAATTAGAAAATGATGAGGCAGTTTTACCAAAGGTAATGTGTAAGCAGCATGAAAATGTTTGACATTCTTTGCTTTTGAGACCTGCAAGCTAAAACTGCAAGGAAAAATGTTGCTGAGGATATAAGAAATTTGATCATTCATGGATGGCTATTGGAATGTACATAGGTACAACTTTTCTGGAAAACCTTTTGGTAATTTTGTGTATAATTAAGCATGTCATTGTCATATCATCTAACAATTGCAGTTTTTGCACACTTACTCCTGAGAATTGAAATATATTTCCACAAAACAATAATCTGTGAATTTTTATATCTGATTTACTTAACAAGATGGCTTCTATTTGGTAAATGGTTTAACAAAAAAGTGCAATACGTCCGTGTCATGGATTATCACTCAACAGTAGAAATTAGTGAATTACTTATGCAAATAAATATAATTCTTCAAAGAATAATTGTAAATAAAATAATCCAGCCCCCAGTGGTCGCATACTATATTTTTCTAATATATAACATTGTTTAAAAGATAAATCTTTAGAAATTGTTAATAAATTAGTTGCTAATACTGGTTATTGTCTTTGGGAAGAGGATGGGATTGTGGAAGAAAAGAAATTTTAACACAAGCAATATTTGTGATTATGGATATATTTATATCTTAATTGTAGCCATGGCATACGAACATGCCCACATGATACAATCATTTGCAACCAATACTTTCTCTCTGTTTCTCTCTCTGTGTCGAATTCTCTCTGTTTCTATCTCTCATATGCACATGCGCAATAGTGTAATTAAATTGGGAATGATGGAATTTCTCAATGTCAATCTCATGGTTATTTACTGCATTATAGTTTTGCAGGATGTTACCTTGCTGAAACAGTGTTTCTCTGTATTATAACTTTGAACTTCATATCAACCTACAGTTAGTTTAAAAATATTTAATATTTAAAAATTGTTATGACTGATTTACTTTCTATTAAACTGTCCTTTGTCAAACATGATTCATTTTAGATCATATATTATTCTCAATATGACCTTCATCTTATAATATATATATAATACATAGACTATACTGTTCACTATTTTCTTATATATATGATTATATATCCATATATCTATATAGACATATATCTATGGGGTACATCAATTATATTCTACATCTTTTATCATATAGATCATACATCCTTCTCAATATGATCTTTATTTTCTTTGCATATATGTAATTTAGGTTCATAAACTATCTTCTACATCATGCATCTAGCAATAAATCATCTATCCACTATTGTCAATATTTAAAACTTGTCAGTCACTTATAATTAACCTTCATTTAAATCTTGAACTTCTTTCCCCCTTGTGTTCTGCATTGCTTTTATGGAAGTATGAACTTTTAGTGTTCACTGAAAGTCATCATAAAATGATGAAATTGTATAAATATTTACTTCAGCTGGAAAGAAGAAAGTCATGGTTCCCATTCTTGAATTGTAGTTAAGTATAACTTGAGATAGGTTTATCCAGGACGGAGAAAAGGATTTGGTCATCATTTCTACATTAATGATGCAGCCGCCCTGTGGTGAAGATGCTCTGTGCTTTGGCTGCCACTGAACGTGATGTAGAGAAGCCTCTTTCTCACTGTCTCCATTCATCACTGGTGTCAAGGTCAAGAGCAAATACAGTTGCCGTCTGAATGAATGGACAAACCAAGTCCTGGTAGTCCTCCAAGTCTCTTAAACTTGTCATTGTATGATTCTCAAATTTGATTAACTTTTCCTTGATCATGTTAAGGAAACTTCATATGCCACCAGTAGTTAATTACATAGGTTCATCTCATGGAGTACTAGTATAGTACTAAAAGTACTATACTAGTCTTAATTGAATGATTGTATTAGATGCATTTGTGTTTATGTACAGAATTTTTTTAAAAAGCCAAGAATCAGAAGTAGAAAAAGAAGGAGGATTGAATAAACCACTTCAAGAAATAAGTAAAATGGTTGAGTTATGGATGGAAAGATAAATAAAAACGTCACTAATTTAGACAGGTAGATACACTGGTGAATTGTAGCAGGAAAGGAATCAATGCCTGCAGAAGGTACAGAATCTAGGAATAATTGGAAAAAGAGTATGTGGTTTCAAATAAAAATTTGAAGTACAGAATCAGTGAACAACTCCTTAAGTATTTACAAAACATCACCAGCTGTGAAACCAGTATTCAGATTAAGAAACAGAGTCTCTGGTCTCCGTGGCACCCCCCTCTCTGTGCCTGTACCTTCCTGCCCTCCTCACAAAGGGGAGGTGCAATGAGACCTTCTTTTGGTCAAACACGTTAAACATTCTATTCCGTTAATATCTTCAAAATAACAACTAACAGGACGAGTTGAGCATTCAAACCTAGGATGAGTATCATTTAGTTATGTTAATGTACTTAATTTTTCAACAACTTGGAGCAGGAAAATTTACAATTTTAATTTTATAGGTAGGGAAACCAAGATATGAAGAGATTCAGAAAATTGCACAACTGAAAGTGGTAGAACTGGTCTTTGAACCATGGTGATCTGAATCCAGAACCTGGTAATAACTAGGCTGTAAAGGATAATCAAAATATACAGTGAATATTTAAATTCTTAGAAATTAATTAGTCATTAATTCCCTCACAATATTGGCCTTTTATTTGAACTTATCCAATCATTCTTGCCACTTTATTTAGCTTTATAAATTCTTGGTACATTTGAGATATACATAACAACATTCATCATAAAGAGTTTGTGCCTCAAACTTCACATAAACATGATCATGTGGTATCCATTTCTCTGTGTTTTTATGATCAATGTATTTTATTGTTTCATATTTTACATATTGCTTGTCTTCATGTAGAACACAATCATTATATTATTTTCATGTTAGGAATACCACAGATTATTCTTGTATTACATTCTCTATGGTCATGGCGCTGCTTTGTCTTTGGGCTCTTAGGTATAAGTTAGCTATGGTACTTTTACACAAGTCCTTTGATGCAACATATACGAAGTATGAGTAGGCATATAACTAATAGTGGAAGTGGTAAAATGATTCATATATCATGCTTTAATGCATAGTGCAGAAAAGTCATCAAAGCAGTTATAACAGTTCACAATTTACGTGTCCACCAGAAGTATACGAAATTTCTTCTTTCCTCACATCCTTTTCAAAGGATTTAGTACTGGTAGTCTGCGGGATTTTTTAACTATACAGAAAGGTTTTTTGGTGAGATTTTACTGTGCTTTTTAATGTGATTTAACAGTGATTAATGAAATTGAATTCATTTCGTGCATTTACAAGCAATAAAGCTATATTTTTCTATTAAGTGCTTAGCAATATATTTTACCCAATTTAACATAAACTTTTAAATTTTATAGTCATTTTAGGTGTACATAAGAATTAAGATAATGTCAACAGTACTCAATGTTCCTATTCATTAACATTTTTATGTTATAATGTACATTTTGCCAAATTAATGAAGCAATATTTATGTTATTATTAAGTAAAGTCCATATTTCACCAGTTATACTTAAATAAAAGTCTTAATCTTCTGAGTTAATGTCTAATGTCTTTTTACTCTTTCAGCACCCTTCCAGGATTCTATGATACATTTAATTGTCACATCATCTTTGTTTCCTCCTGAGTGTTTCTTAGGTCTTGAGAAAATAATTTAAATTTGCTTATAGCAATCATGGATATTAACTAGCAGTATTGGGGACTTCAGAGGTCATATGATTTAAATTGATGTCCTTTATGTCACCTAGGTCATTATATTCAAATTAAAATTAAAGATTTGTATTTTATTTAGATTTGTGAAGATTGGTAGATTAGAAGGAAGAATATGATATAGTTTAAAAATATATCAAGTGATAATGTTTTCAAAATAGTTTAAACATAAATGAAAGATATGATAATACCAGAAAGTGTAGATGAGTTTCAGTCAAACAAGAGAAAGTCTATCAGTGAGTTTTGAAAAACGGGAAAAGCTAATTTCTGGAAATGGTGGAGTGGAAGTGAGAAGGGGAGTTGAAGGATAAAAACGAAAAACACTTTTCTGAATTTCTCAATAGACAATTCCAATGTTTGATCCATAGTAGAAGCAAAACCAAGTGAGTAGTTGAGCTAATATAACTTATGCAGAATAAAAGGTTTTAAAATTTTACATCAAATAATTGCAAATTTCAGAACTGAGAAAAATCGTTTACCTTACATGGAATATTCTTGTTCAAATATGTCCAGAGTGATAGAAAGTACATGTCTGGGTTTCAAAGGTTTTTAATTGCTGTTGCTGAGATATAGTGGTTTAAAATAATCAGAAGATATAAAAATATGTTTCCCTTCTTCCTCTCTAATTCTTCTTACTAAAGAACACCAAAAAATAGGAAGAAGAAGCAAAGAGGAAAAGAAGAGGAAGGAGCTGGAGGAGGAGGAAAACAAAAGAAAATCGATTTACGTGGTATTAGAAGAGGAGATTGAAGATCTCACTGTCTTTCTCAGAACGTGTTAGTGAAAAGATCAATAATGACCAGCTGATGTGAGCTAGAAATATCTAATAGGCATGTGGCCCAGTTATAATATCCTCCCCATCTCTGTAAATTTGATACGAAGATACAAGAGAAGACTTTCTCATAATTTCTGCAGTGTAGCTCTGGGTCATATGAACATGGAGAAAAATACTGACAACACCTATACACTGCTAGTAAATCTTTATATGTGGGATAGTTTGGGATTTCTGAGGCAGAATTTTTAGTCATTAAAATTACTGAGTGATAAATTTCTTCAGTCCGAGGGACTAGAAATTTTTATTCACTTTGCAACTGTTTTTCCTAGCAAACAGAAGGTGTGAAGCAAATGAGGGTGTTGTGGGAAGGGGGTGGGATGGGGAGGAAGAGGAGGACAGAGGAACTATTAAGGAATATATCACATGAGGTTATTGGTATTTCTTTCTTTGAAGAAAGACAACTTAATGTAATAATACCTCACTTTGTGTCATTGTATACAAAATATAGTTAAAATGTGATAATAAACATAACAGGTACAGGCAAGGCATAATCATGTAAATATTGTTATCTCCTTTCATTTCATTTTTAATGCAACTCAATATATTCCCAAATGGTGGAATTTGAAGAAGCCGTGTAATTGAATAGCAGATTAAAATATTACCTGATAATAGTGATAGCAATAAAAATGGAATTTTAAGCAAAAATTTGAGTCTTGGTTTTAGAGTGAACAGATGCAGACTGATTGGAAACACAGTGATGACTTTGACGTTAGTAAGAATGACTGAAGGAATTCGCTGTCAGCCCTCATCAGAAACATAAGTAATTTCAAATAATCATCATCTATTTGCTCTTATAGGCTAATTATTCATTAAGTTACTTTTATAATTAAAAAATAAAACACTTTTAGAGTCAATGAAGTCTTTTATTCTTCTGTTGATTAAGTTTAAAAAAATTTAAACCACATCTAAAGCCATCCTGATAAACTCATGTATGTGGGCACATGTATACACACACGTGTGTGTGTTTAAATTAATAAATGGGAGAAAAAAATCTTTCTTACTGACAAATTCAAAATTATTTATGTAAACACCTTGACTTCAAGAGTGAGAATATGATTCTCCATCCCTTACGTATGAACTGTACACTGTGACTTAATTCCAGAGCGTGATAAGGAAAGGAGAGAAAGAGCTGTTTCATGGAAGCATCTTTGACATACCCTGCTTTAGCCAGATGGTCAATGCTGAGATCAATAATGTATGGAACTGTGGTATGGTGGGATGAGTACAGTATTTTATTTTTGTGGATGTCCTTCAAACACATAATACCTTTCTAATCACTGAGAAAAATATCATATATATTGCAAAAGAAGGGTATTCTACATAATTTAAAAGTCCCAACAGGAAAAACCCCCCAATGTTTATGAGAAAAATCACAAGCATTTGTAAGCTATTGGAAAATACATTTCAGGGAAGAGACAGTATCAGTTATGTTCAGTGCAGCAGATAAATGAAGTAAGAGGAAGATTGGATCTTGAAACTTTAAGTTGTACAAGTAGAGGATGCTATTGATTTTGACAAGAATAATGCCACAAAGACTGTGTAATCAATGAATTATTCCTTTTTGTAGGCTTAAACAGCTATTGAAACAGTAGCTTGCACCAGGGATTTAGCTCAGTGGTGTAAGTGCCTGCCTGGCAAGCACAGGTCATGAGTTCAATCCCTGATGCCAACAAAACAAAACAAAACAAAACAAAACAAAACAAAATGGTGGCTGAAGAAGAAATAAATTCAAAGAAGATAAAGAGAGGACTGGTGTTCTATTTACATACTTTAATGAAATATCAATGCATATTTTGTGCAAAATGTCTCCAAATCTTCAAATTCTTGTGGAAGATACAGTGAGATCCCAGCAACTTCCTTTAATGGACAATGTTTTGAATAATGGAAATTGATCATATTGTAGAGGAGAGTCAGAGTTGAATTCACTTCTCACAATAAATACAGGTACTTCTCCTCTGTATACAACAAATTGAGGTTACTTTGCTTCTTCCTTCCTCTAACCCCAGCAATTTTTATGATTGTACTACATGTTTGTGTGTTATCCATCGAGAATTCATAGGTGTATGGCAGAACGTGCCCATGAATCAGAAGCTCATTTACTTCAGAATTTATTTTGTCTATTGTTTTCTTCCAACTTCCAACTCTGGCAGTGGAACATTAGAACTGTGTCATATATTTGCGTGCCTTGTATGCAAGAACACTGTCATACTTTAATGGGTCAGTCATCTTCAACTTTTAATGCTAGTTAATTTACATGGTAAATATTCAATTCATGTTTAATTTCAACTTATTTATTGAGTTTCTTAGTCTGCACCACAGATCAAATACAAGTAATTTCATCTACTTCAGTGTATAACTCAGGAAGGGTTAGCACATTATTACTAAGAGTTTCAAAAATCTATTAGAGAAGCAAACTACGGAAGTGAACAGTGCACAAATTCATTCAAATTTTGGCTAAACCCAGGGGATAACTGAAGAAAAGACTTCTGATGTAATATGCAGGCAAAGTAAAAATTTTGCATCAATAATTGAAATATACCATGAGAATTTAATGCAAACAGAAAGTAGCATGCTGGGCATTTGTCAATCATCTACTTATTCACTCATTAATTTAGTCAATCAATTATTGAACATTCCTGACCATGACATTGGTTTACAGTTCAGTTTAAAGTAATATAAAATGCATCACCATTTCCCTACTCTCCTGCTCATTTGTTTTTTGTTTTGTGTTATTACACTTTGCATTTATTGAATTTATTTATATATTTTAGTTTTAGAATGATCTTATATAAAAGTTAATAAGACAATGAAATAAGTAAATAAGATGATGAAATAAATTAATGAAAAAAGTTAATAAGACAATGAAAATGAATTCATTATATTAGTATATGTCTATCTCAGATTTTCTTAACTTTTACCTAAAAATTTTTGGTTCTTCTGATCTCACCCCTAACCACTGATGTGGCATGAAATTAAATGCACTTCATGGTAGCATTTTTTTTTGTCTGTGGTCTGTTATTTGCTGAATCACTTGGTCCATTCTTATGCCTTGAAAAGTCATCCTGAAAGGTAATAATTTTAAAGCCATGTGTCAAACTCTTGTATTTCTCAATTATATATCTAGTTTCAATGATTCTTTTTAAATGTCACTTGTCATTTGTCTAAAATTTTACTTCAGATATCTCTTCCCCGTTCTAAATCAACGTTGCCAATAACTTTCTTCCTTGGTAAGTACTCCATCCTTTAATTGCTCAGTTCCAAAATTTTGCAGTCATCCTCAACATCTTTTATTTTCCATCTTATTTCTCAAATTAAATGCATTAATAAACCATGCTGATATCATCACCAAAATATATCCAGAATCATTTGACCTTTTGCCATCTTGCTATTAAGCACCACTCTCTTTCACCTGGATTTTAAACACACCCTTTAGTAGTATTTTAGCTTTTATTATTCTCCCTTATAGCATATTCTCCAGGAAGCACTAGATAATCCTTTAAAAAGGTAAGTTAGGGACCTGCTAAACATGACTATGCAATCTGTCCACTGAGAAGCTTTAGAGATGATCCTTCACGTATCACTCATTGTGTGTTAAGACAGGAAAGGCAGGTTCAGCCTGATTAGATTCAGACCGCCTTGAGATAACCCATGTCAGCTGCAATTTGTAAGACAGACATCACTCAGCCAGAAAGTACATCTTGTTGTGCTAATTTCTTCAAGGACAGACTGGATCAGTTAAAGACAATGACTGAGTCTACTCACTCACCCAAGCTTCTGACCTGCTGTATGATAAAGAAGGCTCTTCAGTCCAGAAAACGTGTGCCTGACAACATATAACCCAGTTTATGTAACCAGTTATGAAATAATCTACTATCAGACTTTTGTGTTTCCTGCCTAAAACATATGTAAGTGTCTGTTTAACCCTAAGGTGGGGCTGGTGATTTGGAGCTCATTTTCTTCCAGCTCACTAGAGTAATCAAGAGCTGCCTTCCAACACTTCAATGCCTGTGTGTCTTCCATCCAAATTGTTTCTTGTTTGTTCCACAACAGTGGAATTGTACATTTATTAGAACAGTGTTATTGGTATAGTACTGTCTTGAGATAGCAATGTCTTTATATGTTGATATACAATAAGTTTATACATTCGAAAGGTACTTTGTGATAACAGGACACATGTATACAACCTTCCATGATCAAATTGGGGGTAAATAGTATAGCAACTCAAACTTTTTTTTAAATTTTAAAATGAAAAAAGAATAAAAAGAATGATATATAATTTCAAAACAACAAAATAGGAAATTAATAATGTTTACTATATTGCGTATTGTTATCTTCAAAAAAGTTGCTTAGATTACAAGATATAGTATGAAAAATAATGAAACAATGAAAGCACAAACCATTCTTTATGATGAACTAACAGAAATTAATACTGCAGTTATCTAAGTTTTCCCTTTTTTCTCTTCTCCTTTCCCTTATCCCAGCTGTTCTTTCCTTTTGAGCAGTTTCTTTCCCTTTCCCTTTCACAATATCTATTGTACACTTTAGATCCTATTTCCTGTTTCAGGTTTTTACACTAGAGAGAAAATACAATGTTTATATATGTGAGTCTGAATTATTTAACTTGTGTGAACAGTTTCAAATTTTATCCATTTACCTAAAAAGCCTCAAGTTTATCCTTCTTTGTAGCTGAGTAGTATTCCATTGTACAAAAATACCACATCTTTTTTATCTATTCTGCAGTCAATGGGCATTTGAGTTGCTTCTAAGATTTATTTATTACAAATTGTGCTGCTATAAACATGGGTGCAAATATATATTGCTGTGGTGTGATGTTTTCAACTCTTCTGGGAAAATACCCAGAAGGGGAAAGGCAGGGTTGGATAGGATCTTCAAACCTAGTTTTTTGAAGAATGTCCATACTGATTTCCAAAGTGGTTGTACCAGTCTACACTTCCACCAACAGTGGAGAAGGGTTCAAAGTTTTATCATTTCTTTGTGCTGAAAAATTCTAAATTCCTTCTAGTTATTTTGAAATATATAATAATTAACTCTATTCACTGTACCTTGCTAAATAAAATGCTAAAACTTAGTTCTGTGTATTTGCACCATTTAATCATCCATTCCCTGTGTCGTCTTTGTTCTACACACTCTAGTGTTTAGTAACTGTTATTTTACTCTTGATGAGATCAACATTTTTAGCTTCCACATGTGAGAGAGGGCACATGGAATTTGTCACAGTGTCTAAGACTATTTCACTTTACATAGTGTCTTCCAAACTTAGCCATGCTGCTGCAAATGACATGATTTTATTCTGTCTGTGTTTTTGTTCATAGTTGATAATATCTTAAAAAAACCTGCATTTTCATTTTGCATCCATCTATCAATGAACATCTATGTGCTAGCAAAACTTTTAGAGACCAAGTACCCAAAATGCAAAACAAAACACACTTATTTGTTGGAAATTATCCACATTGTAAATAACCTGAACACTGAAGGTGAACCGTTATCCCATGCTTAGCTGTTGGGGTGACTTGGCTTGCAGGGTGATAGAGAGGGCTCTGATTTGCAGCTGTAGCACATGTGCAAGAAGATGGCAAGGAGATTTTGTAAGTGCTACACCTGCCCTGAAGAGCATGGTCTGCGTACAATATAAAGTAAGAAAAGATGCTTTCTCTGCCCTCCTTTGCTCTGGCTGCTTTTTCTGACTGCTGCCTTGAAGTATTACCCTGGTGCCATGCCACCCTGCCTTGGAGCCAGCTGATTGTGGAATGAAACTTTCACAAACTGTGAGCTAAATAAACATTTTCTGCCTTAATATCATGTGTTGGGTATTTTAACTCAGCGAGAGGTAAGTAACCAAGACAGCTCCCTACCAGTGATCTAGGTTGTTATATATCTTAACTATTTTTGACAGCATTGGGATAAACATGGGAGGACAGATACCACTTTAATGTACCAATTTCTTTGCTTTGGATATGTACACAGTAGTGAAATTCCTGATTACATGGTAGCTCTATTTTTGGTGTTTTGAGGAACCTCCATGCTGACATCCATTGTTCAGGGTACTAACTTAACATTCCCACAACAGTCATATAGGAGCCCTAGGAACCAGCAGTGGCCCGCTGTTATCCACTGTTCAGTGCACTGTCACACAATGGCTATTCAATAACTCAAAATGAAAGTCAAAGCTCCTTTTCTACTCTAATGGGACTTTGCATAACCTGGCTACCTCTCTTTATTGTGCTCCTATTTCCCTTCTTCTAGCTCAGTGCATTTGACAATTGCATTTACATTAGAATGATGTAGGAGTTTTTGTCAAACTATGGAATCAGTTCAAGAGGTCTCCGTAGGTTTTCAGTTTCTGCATTTTTAACAAAGTAATGCTAACAATGGTCTTGGTCTGGAGATATTATTTCTGTCAATATCTCTGCTAATCTTGTGCTTTTTCATGCCTAAAAATATTTGCAATTTCCATTTCTTTTAGTTGGAATACTCTTTCTCCAGATATTCAAAGATTTACTCTCTCATCTTCTGACATTACTCTTTTATTTTTTCAGGGAAAATTTCCCTGTCCATCTTTTTAAAATTGCAATCCCATTTCCTCTACTGGAAGTATTTCCTTTATGAATCTCTGTAATATTCGCCAGTCTCACATACTGCACTTGTCCATCACTTACCTGCATCCAAGTAGAATATGTGTTCAAGGTTTTATTGTGTTTATCTTTTCTTTATTTATTCACTGAATAGAAGCATAGGCTCATAATAGTACTAAAATTAATATTTTAAAATGGCTGCCTTTCTCTAATTCTTTGCATTTGAAATTTTATGAGAAAGAAGTGATTTATATTCTGTAGTCAGTTTCCGTGCCAGCAAGTTCTCTCCATTTATTTCATTAATGGTCCAATCATGTTTGCCTGCTCCCTGTCATAAAGTACACTGTGTGAGCTTTGCACAGTGGATTTATGTGAATCATTGAACTCTATAAATATGTCTTAGAGCATTTCAGTACAGATATTCTTAGACCAATGGATACATTGTTTCTGATTAATTTGGATCCTAATAATAGCTTGCAGAAGAGTAGCAGCAGATGTTTACAAATTACATTTCAGAATTCATGTACTATTGTAGGAAGAATCTTTACATTTTTTCTTCCTCTATATTTTTAATTTTCAAATAAGAAGAATCTCTTTATAATAGATATGCATTCCATATATCTATACTTTTGAAAATAATATAATTAACATTCTGATGCTTCTGGGTACCCCATTTCTGATCATATCTTCATGATTCCATTTCCACTGCCAGAATTTAAGGTACTATCCTGAATGTGGGATTCTTCTTTCCCCTGATTATTGATTTGACATTAGCCTGTCTAAACTCCCTAAGCAATATGCTCTTTGTTTTGGTTTCTTTTAGGAGGACTGAATTTTCTGTGTTCTTTCCCTATTCAATAACACATACGTGAGATTCATTCAGCTTATGTGTGCAGAAGTTATACAACTGTGAATTAGTTTCATTTTTACTACTGGATAATTGTTTATTACATGAAAAATATAAATATCTGTTTATTGCTAACATCTTGTTTTGCAGAATTCTTGTCCATTTTATGTCTTTTTATTCTACATATATTTTATTTGGGATTTACTCTCATTTAAAGTAACTTGAAAGACAGTTACTTGTCATATTTCTCTTAGTTGTCCTACAGAGTTGCATTTTTAAATTACATAGTATAAAAATAATTAATAACTTTATCTTTTTTTCTAAACAGTGTATTTACCTCAGGATATTTCACAGTTTCTCACCTCATATTTTAGAGGTATACTATTTATATAACCACCCAAACGATATTATTATCTTGAAAATATTCACTGTTTGTTTAGCTATATCTGTTGATCTATTTTCATCTATTTTAAATTATGCTTTTATTCATTAAATGTAATATTTTCTTATTTTGTGCCAATGTTTTTGACATTTTCACCCTCAGAGCTTTTTCTTTCTCCTAAATATGTGTTTGGTAAGTTTCTGTAGCATAGACCTTTAGAAAGTAACACAGTAACACTGTAATAGCTTCTTTGTTAAACAAAATGCTTAATTTTTCTATCAATTTCAATGACGTTAAATTCTAAAATTTTTCTTATCCCTTGAAGATGTTATTTCACTGCGTATTAGACTCATTCCTGCTGAAGAGCAATCACTTACATTGAATTTTGAATTTCTTTTCTCTCTGGCTGCTGTAAGATGTTTTTTGCCAAGTCCTAGTGGCATAAATGCACATTTTTGTAAATTATGTTCTTCATTTGGATTCTTGAAATTAACAGTTAGAGCCTTACAAATTCTAGAAAATTACTGGCTAGTGTCTCTTAAGCAGTAAAATTGCTTAAGCTTGCCTGTCAGTTCAGTTGGCTTGGCAGCTTAGTGGATTACGAAAGCACAGTTTTGAATGTATCTGGGTGGGTCTGGAGGTGTTTCCTTGGGTTCTGCATGTCCTTCTTGGCCTCTTCCTTTCTGGTACTGTTCCCCGGCTGTGCTTCCTGAGGTCCATGAACTGCGGCATTTTGCTCCCCTAGTTTCTTTCATAGTGATGTTTCTCATGCAGCGAATCATGGATTGCATCCCCTGCCACAGGGAGAAGTGGTGACAAATTAAATGTCTTTATGTTGTGGGTGTCTGTTCTTTTGTCCCATCACTTTACTGGTGTATTATGGTAACCTTCACATTGACACTATGGAAAAATAAACAAAGAAAGAAAGATATTTTGATTTTAGTGACTAAATCACTGATAATAACAATAGTCTCAGCCATGTTGTGAAAATACATCACTTAACAGAAGAGGTAGGAAATGCATTACTAGGTGATTTCATCATAATGAGAACATCATAGAGCATACTTACATAAAGTAAAATGGTTATGATATCACTGGTTGGTATAATCATATGGAGTCACTATTGTAACGAGGATCTGTCATTGATTGAAATGCCCATAGCACATGACAGTATCTAATAAAGCAGTCTGGGTTTAGTACTTGTGAACAAAGGAGATTTCTTTCTGACACTTGGCATTAAGATGGAAATGGAAATCTAGCGTAAGGCAAGTGAGGAGCAATAATAGAACTTTTGGCGGAATCAGTTTTCCCCTTCAATTAAATGATATTCTGCCTGCTTTGAATATGTACTGTGGCTCCAAGTGGGTTTTCTACTTCAGCTTTCAACTGGAAATTTTGCTGTGGGGCATATAGCAAATATATAATAGATTCTTGCTATATGAACAAATGTTATTAGACTCTTTCTCATCTCTAAGCATGATAAGTATGACATAAATACTGCAGTACACTCAAAAAAGCAAGTTACAAGAAAATTGAGTCTTATCTACTTGTTTACTGCCAAGTCTCCACATAGGAAAAAACCCAGCTCATTTTAGGTTAGAAATATTGCAGATCAAATGCCAAACATGAGCTAATAACTCTGGAAAAAGTATAGTATTTTCAACGATCAAAAGAATGACGATAGGTGACAACTAATCACTCACCTTCTCCCAACGAGAAAGTCATGATTCTGATTTCTTTCACCACGGATAGATGTTATCTTGTGACAGAACTTCATAGATGTAGTCATAAACTACATGACGTTTTGTGTTTGCTTTCTTTATTTGAGTGAAGGATCTTGTGTTTAATCTGTGTTGCTTCATGTCATACCAGTTTGTTTGTTTTACTGGCTAAGTTATGTTCTGATGTGTGAATATATCTGTCATGGTTTATGTCAGTGACCCCTAAGCCTCATGCTTTTGCATTATGCATTTGTGACTGGTTCATTGTCTAGCTCTTGGATGAGTGCTACACCCACCTAGCAGTGGAGCCAGGATGTGATGTAATGGCAGGAAGAACGTGTGTCGCTCTCTCTTGCCAGTTTCTGCCTTGCTGTTTGCAGCTGCCATGAACTGCTATCCCACCATGCCACCCTGCCTTGGAGCCAACAGAATGGACGGAAACCTCCCAAAACTGTAAGAAATAAACCTTTCCTTTCCCAAATTTGAGCATCAGGCATTTTGTCTCAGAGACAAGTAAAAAGTAACTAAGACAGAATTTGGTACTGAGGAGCGGGGTCATTGCTTTGACTATACCTGACCATGTTTTTTGAAAGGCTTTGGAAATGGCTTGTAGGCAGAGTTTGGAAAGGTTCAGACATGTCGCTTAGATGTATAGAATTGGAGCAGCTTAGGCTGTTCTGTAGAGGAGATTCTGGTCAGAGCTCTGGAGACCAGAAGACTGATAGAAAGCCTGTTGGTAAAGACCAGATTCGGGAGGTTTCTGCTGTGAAGAAGGACTACACTGGTTGTTGGACTCCCCATGATGTGTGTTATGGCTTGGCAGAAAGTTTGTGTGCATTTTGCTCATGCCCAGTGACTTTGCCTGAGACTGACATTAAGGGCAATGGACTGCTTAATCTGGCAAAGAGAATTTCAAGGCAGTCAAATGTTGAGGCTGTGGCATGGCTATTGTTGGGGACTTTTATCCAGATATATGTCACAAATCAAGAGCAAAGAGCCAAGCAGGATAATTTAAAATGCTGTGAGTTTTGCCAGAAGGAAAAATCCAGTAAAGCTATGGATTGTAAAGATAGAGATGAGACTTTGATTGCTGAGAAGGAACAGAGAGATAAGGAAGATGGCTATGGGGCATCCCAGGAAGCAGCGGGTCTCCACCCTTGCATCCCCAAAACTGCAAAAGCAAAAGAATTTCCTCAGAGGAGAAAGCTGCGGAGAACCGTGCTCCAGAATGTTGACGGAGACCATGTGAGGTTCCAGAATGGCAGCAGCCACATGATATTCCAAAGTGGTGGCAGTCTCACCAGGTTCCAGAATGGCGGCAACATAGAGAAGCTTTTCTTCACAATCAGGTTCACAAAGCCCAGTGATCTAGGTAGTCGGCCCATGCAGCCAAGAGAGAGAAAAGCCTGCTTACTGCTCCAGCTGGCAGCAAATCTTGGTGGCATCCACATGATACTGATTTTAGGTGCAAGGAAAATGCACAAGTTCTGAGGGTAAGAAGGCTTCCACCTTGATTGCAAAGGGTCTTGGAGGCCAAGCAGTGTGCCCTTGAGAGGGCAATATGTAAAGATGTAAGGGTGAAGCCAAAGGTGCAGTGGAGATCCCAGAAGCTTGGAAAAGCCAAGAACGTGGATCATCCACAGAAAGCAGCAAAAACTGAGCAGAGAGGGTTTAAGAAAGAAGCTGCAGAAGCTGAAATCCCTGGGAGTGACTTGGGGGTGGAATCACCCAAGCATTTTGGAGCTTGCAACCAGATTGCTGCAACTGCTGAGCATGGAACTCTAGGACTTAATGTTCACCCTGCTGGGTGTTGGGCTTGCTTTGTTTCCAGTGTTTTATATTCCCCTGTTTGTTACTTTTGGACTGGTAATGTTTATCTTATGCCTTTGCTTTTCAGAAATGTTTAATCTTGTTTCTTTTGTACAGGGGGTTACAGTTAAGAGTTTGCCATAGATATCACAGGAGACTTGGGACTTGGACTTCTCAGCAGTGCTGAAAATGTTAGGACTTTGGCAACTCTTAGAGATGGATTAAATGCCTTTTTTATAAAGGATATATACAAAATGCCTTTTGTATAAAGGATGAGTCTTTGGGAGCCAGGGGTGGAATGCCATGATTTATGTCAGTGGCCCCCAGGCCTCATGTATTTGCATTGTGCACTTGTGATTGGTTCATTGTCTAGTGCTTGGATTGGTGGTTTCAATGATACACCCTCCTAGGGGTGGAGCCAGGATATGATGTAATGGCAGGAAGAAGGGGTGTCTCTCTCTCTCTTGCTGGTTTCTGCCTTGCTGTTTGCAGCTGCCATGAACTGTGCCCTGCCATGCCACCCTGCCTTGGAGCCAACTGAGAATGGACTGAAACCTCCAAAAACTGGAAGAAGTAAACCTTTCCTTTCCCAACTTTGGGCAGCAGGTATTTTGTTTCAGCAATGAATAAAAAGTAACTAAGACAATATCACATTATGTTTATCCTCTCTCTAGTTGATGGATAGTTCGGTGATTTCCAGTCCTTGGATAATAATGAATAAAGTATCTCTAACATTTAGGAATAAGAACAACAAAAACAAAATGTTCTTCTTGGTTTAAAATGATATAATTAAATTAGGTATGAAGTATCAGTAAGCTACATGGTTCCTAAAGAATCAAGATTTGCAACTTGACTGAATTAGTGAATTACCAAATCAGGGTACATTGTATGTTTAAATAGTTCTGCTCTGAGTCTACAGGTAAGCTTAATAGAAATGTCTGGCAATGGCTTCATATTTTTTTTTACATAGATACAATAACAGCCTGAAAATATGAAAAGATGCAAAACAAGTGGAAACTAATTATTCACTTAAAGTGTACCCTGGAGTCTTGCTATTCACTGGAATTCCTTTTTCTTTAGTTCCTTTTAATTTGTGTACATAAAGAAGTGAGAATTTCATTTTAACACATAATTTCAAATCTATTCTATAGATTCAAATTAGCTCAAGGAATTTCCTCCTGCAGTGGTGATTTCCAGGTAATTTGGCCCCTATTCAGGTTATGTAGATGAAGTTACATTTTTTACTGTACAAAATGAACATAACAAACTACTATCCCCCTGTCTTTAAAATTAGAGACAGTTTTTTAAACTTATTGAAAAGGACACAATAGAACACAAATGTCTTGGATTTTAATTGTAGGAAGATAATAACCAATACATGGTTTTATGTTAATTTTCTTATTTCTAAGAAAATGATACTCAAAGTTAAAGAGGAAAGGTTACAAGACTCTAGTTTGTAGAGGTTTCAGCCCATCATTCCTTGGCCCCAAGGCTGGTGGTGTGGAAGACAGGCATCACAGAGGAAAAATAGTTCATGGTGGGGAGAAGGCAGCAAAGCAAGCAAGAGAAGAGTCAAGCCTCTTTCTGTCCCTTACATCATTAACCCTACTGCCTTAATCCTTGTATTACACCATGAATCAGCCCCAGGGACACACATTTTAGACCCAGGCACCTCTGAAAGGCATGATGCTTTGGAGAGACATTTAGACACAAGCTCTCTCTCTCTCTCTCTCTCTCTCTCTCTCTCTCTCTCTCTCTCTCTCTCTCTCTCTCATTTAAAGTCTGTTTAATTATCTCCTTACAATCTACCATTTGCTATAGAGATGACCAGAGCTGGACAATTTGGTAGGCACTTGTGCAAGTCCAGTTTTCTTCTTTTAGTGCTTAGTTCAATGGCAGAATTAGAATAAAAAGCCTTTGTAACTGTCCATAGACATATCTTGGTTCCAAAAGAATAAGAAAGATCTCAATAAAAAAATAATTGTTCCTTTCCTCTTGTCTCCAATCTGTGCTGGGAAGGAGATAATTGAGAACACGAATTTGTATAATACAAGATTATTTATTGTAAGATAAATTTCATAGGCAATCTTAAAATATGTCATCAAAATTTGGATACTTCTCCCAGTGAAAACAAATGTTGAAACCCACTTCTACATCCCCTGGGAGTATTTATTTGTTTATGGAAGGAAAGAAAACTGCAAAGACTGGGTTCATTCATCAGGTTATTCAGTTGTTAAGTCTATTGGGTAGCAGTTTGGGGCTTCTAATAAATCTAAGACTTCAAACAGAAGAAGTATGTTGGTAATCTATGAAATTGAGGATAATTAGGAATTTGTGATGGCAACAAAATTTATAACTCTGGCTCTTCTTTCTCAAAAATAAATGGATAAAGGTAATCATCTAGAAATACCTAGAGTTAACATGATTCTAATCTTTGCAACAAACAAATGTATTGATAAAACAAATAATTATGAAAATTTCTATTAAAATATTACCACATGCACATATTAAAACAGCATAGCAAGATAAAACTTCATTCTGCTTAGAGAAAATCATACTATCTTCCACAATTATGTTATAAAATAATATAATAAATTTGCTTGTAGAATATAATACATATCAGGGTATGTATTACATAAATTTTTGTAACTATCTATATATACAAAAATAGTTTTCAAAGTTAATAATTTTAAACAAAACTTGCCTATTTGTATTTCTACTCCATGGATGTGTGAAGATCTACTTATGCGGTCCTTAGTTAATGCATGCAACCTTGAACATGTCGGGCAAGCTCAATGCTGCCAGCATATCCCTCAAACCCTCATTGAGTACTGTACATCATTTTATTCTATTTAAAAAATTATGGCTTCTCTTGCTCTTCAATTGTGTAATCATTACAGTATTGTTCTCTGAAAGGGATGAACATAACTTTCTCTACATGGCAATTCCTGCTTTAGAGTCTGGTGAATGATAAGACTTAGGAAGTATCAGAATTAATTATTAACTTTGGTTTTGGAAAGAGTGTGTACTTATAGATAAATTGTAAACATTCATTGTTTGAACAAAGCATGAACATCAGCTCTGTCTCAAACTTATGCCCCAGAAAGAAGAGACTCTGTACAACTCTTTCACATTTTACAATGAGATAAATATTGGTCATAATCTCTCATGGTGGATTTTTACATCTAAAATATTTCACCATATAACTTATCCTGTTGCCAAAAGTATAATAAAAACAATAAATAAATTCAATTTATATTTTTCTTAGGATAAGCATATGGAAACAAAAAAATCTGTAAGTCCATTTGTTTTCTAATGCCAAACAATCTAAAGCATTTTGGGGGATGTTTAATTTTATCAACATTAAAGCAAGATCAAATTGAATTATGCAACAGCTCATGAAAAAAGCAGTCATCAGCTCAATGTTCAATAGAGTGGGCTCAACTAGCATGAAAGTGTGAATCTGTGTTTGTTTCATTTTAGTTCTACTTAATTGACCTCTATAGCAAGCAGTACATAAAAAAAGGGAAATTCTGCTAAACTCAGTTGCTACACAAGCAGCAGTAGAAGCAGTAGTAGGAGCTACCTATCCAACCTTATCATTGGGTGTTAAATCACAAACTAATTGATCAGATTAAACAGATAACAATACAAAAGGATATGTCTGTTGATTTGAATATTGGAGAGGCAGCACAAGAGTCTACTTAGCTCCACAAAATAAAATCAATAAGTTAGATTGAGGTTTCTTAGGGTCTGCATAGTTATTTACATAATCCTTTTTATTTATGTAGTTTGTTTTGAATCACAATTACTTTGTGGGGTGTGTGTGTGTGTACTTGTATTACTGTTTCACGTTTCTAATAATTGAGGCATGCAAAAGGAATGAAAGCTGAATTTTATGTGTGTGAGTTTACTCAACTTTTCCAATAGTATTTGCAAAGGAAATAATCAAATGATAGGTAATTGCTATCTTCTGTGATATTTGCTGCTGTTTTGGTATATTGCTACTTCGTTAGGGTCCTCTCAGGGATGAATGATGAGGGCAAAGGTAGTTTTAGTTTATCCTTGTCCTCTTGCCAAATGACATAAAATTACATAACTGTCCATATGATTGATTTTCCATTCACATTTTCCGATGGTTGACTGCATGCAGCTGTAGCCAGTATCTGGAAGCTCAGCAAAATGTCTGGTTATTATCAGTACCCACTTTTCCTCTGGATGACAATATTTTGTTTGTCTGTATATTCATGTTACCATGGCAAAATCTAAACCTTAGAATTCATGGTGATGACATAGGCAGGTCTGGGTAAGGTAGTGAGAAGACCGTGAGTCATTATCCACAGACTTCAATGCGCGGTATTCAGAGAACAGATTTGCTGGAGAAGTTCTCACTTTGCTAACACAAAATGGTAGCTTTTAAAATGATAAATGTCAGTCCTGGTAGGAAGAATACTTAACATATGTCTCAGAGATAGGTTAAGGCTTGGGACTACACTAATATTTAGAAAAACATTCTTTTATTCAAGCACTATGCTTTAATCTGGTGTTTAATTATTAGATAGTGGTCACTGGGGTAGTCATTGCTTTTAAGAACTCTAAGATTGACCTGTGTAGGATAGGATGACTTGCATAGAACACTGTAGTAAATTGTCCTTATTTTTCAGATGCTCTGAGAAAACATGAAAAGAATATAGACTAATGAGACAATATGAAAAGAATAAAAAAGCAATTTTGTGTGGCTCAAGGTCATTTCAGAAAGTGTTAACCTAAGTAATGCATATGAGTTTTGGAGAAAAATATAAAAATATTTTAAGAAAAACTCTTTAAAGAGGCCAGTGGTAGGTAGCAACAGTGGAGAAATGATACTCAAGGATACTCAGGTAAGCCTGAGGAACTGACGATTCGTGCTGGGAATTCTGAGAATCAGAGTCCACTTCAGTGGCTAAGTGTGTGATTCTCAAACTCTGTATAAAATTAGGCTGTATGAACCCATTTATAACTCACTGAAATAGCTTTTCCTGGCAATTGCCAGGAATAGACATAGTAAGTCACTGAAGTTGACAGTGACAAATGAAAGTGTAAGACAGTGGAGTCAGTACAGATCTAAGAAATGTTATACCCAGGGCTTCACTGGAACCTTAGGACATCAAGCCTGCAGGAGAACACTCAACTACAAGTTTCGGACTGAACAGATTTCAAAACTTTTTAATATATACGGATAAGTAGAATTAATGTGTCATACTGAATGCCTTTTTTTTGTTTGTTTTTTTTGGTACTGGGGATTGAACTCATGATCTTGTGCTTGCGAGAAAGGTGCTGTGCCGCTGAGCTAAATCCCCTTCTTGGCATAATTTTTGAGAAGATATGAAGCTACATTCTACCCAGTGTGCACGATTTGAAATTTCTACCAGCCATGTATGATGGTTACAGTTCCTTTACATTCTTACCCACGCTTGATATTTTTCATTTAAAAAAATATAGTTACCATATTGAGAGTGAAGTGATAGCTCACTTAGGTTTTGATTTGTATTTACCTAATGAATAATGATATTGAGTATATTTTTATGTGTTTTTCATTTGTATATCATCTTTGGATAGATATTTTAGTTCTTTGTCCATTTCTTTTAGTGGTTTGTATTTTTTTGGATGTTTAAGTTTTGTCTGAACAGTAATATATACTTAGCAGATATATTGGTTTCCAAATAACTGAACCACTTCTGCACATCTTTAATTCTACTGATGGCACGCCACTCCATGGTATTCCTGAATGCATACAATATCTGAATTTTGAAGAAGACCGGTATATCGCTTCTTGCAAAATGTGCTTTCCAGGAATGCATTGCCAAGTACAAGTTTATAAAAATTTAATCCTGAAAGTTTCACAGTTTTAGCTTTTACATCAAAGTTGTTTTGATTCATTTAAATTTGGGTATGTAGGAGATGAGGATCCGAACTCCTTTTTTGCCTATGAATGGCTGCATTTTTTTGGGCAACGAGAATAATTTCCCTATTGAAAAGTCTTAGCATTCTAGTTGAAAATCAATTGACCATCCATGGAAAGTTTTATTTATGGTTTCTCAAATGTGTTCTACTGGCCTGTGTCTATCTCTGTGTCAGTGTAACACTGCAGTTTTTTCCTCAGTGATGGAAATTCAACTCAAGACTTTATGCATGCTAAACAGGTGCTCAGCCACTGACCTGCATCCCCAGCTCCTGTATTGAGTGTTATAGTTTGTTAATAAGGGTTGTTATCATAAAATATGAGTTCCTCAACTTGATTTTTCAAGCATGTTTTTCATATTGTCACCTTGCAATTTGAATCAGCTTTGGAATCATTGGGATTGTAATACGGATTGTGTTAAAAATAAAACTCAGTTTAAGGAGTAGTATTATCTTCATAATATTGAGTCTTTCAATTCATGAACTCTTCTACTTATTTAAGTCTACTATAATTTCTTCTAACAAAGGTTTACAGTTTTCAGTCAATAATTAATAAATTATGATCTGATATGATCTGATGAAATATATTTTTCTAGTATTTAAATATATACTATGTGAAAACTAAAAAAAGAATATTCAGTTTGGAATTTACTTATATTTTGATAATAAAATTATATGCCATTAGAACAATTTTAGGAAAAATAATAAACTCATATTATATTATTTTATGTGTTATAAATGGAATTGTCATTGCTGAGATGTATAAACACAATTGATTTTTGTGTGTTCTTCAACTCTAATTTGCTAAATTCCTTTTTAGCTATAATTTTATTGATCTGTATATATGCAGATTCTTTGACATTTTCTACATACAGAATGATATCATTTTCAAATCCATGCCTTTCTTTATAATTTAGGTATCTTTTCTTTCTCCTCTTTCTCTTTTGCTTGTTAAACTCTCTGACTAGAACCTATAATATAAGGAAAAGACCAGTAAAATTGGACAAACTTGACTTGCTCTTTGATTAGTTGCATAGGGGAAACATTTAAGGAATTCTTGGTTAACATTTTCTTAAATGCATTGTTAAATATTTCTTTGTAAATAAAGCCAAGAGTTGCTGAACAAGTATTAATCCAAGCATGAAAGCATTGAGTAGATGGCAAAACTGATTTATTTGTTCCCTGAGTGTCCCTTGTCTACCCTTTGTACAGAGTTATATTCATGGGCAGCATCTGGGTTCCTATTCAATTTCCTCTCCTGTGTACCACGCAGTTTGCTTATCCCTTAGATTTGCTTCTTTCTCTTTAGCAGTTTTTTTTTCCTGTCTCCATACACTTCCTCTGGTGCCTTCTATTTTCCAATTAAGAAACAGATGAAAATAAAATAAATCTTCTACACTGGGTTAACAGAGGCCATTAGAATTTTGCTAGAAAGAGCCACATAGATAAAACTGTGCTGATTATTGTAATATTAAGCCACTTTCTTAAAAAAAATCAGATTATAGTTGAAACTGTCCTGGGGGAGGAATGACATAAAAATGTTGCTTTAACAGCTTCCAATATTAAATGTTAGGAGCCATTCTGAAGTTCCATTTAGGAAATCCATCTCAATAAGAACGTTCTCTCTGAAAACTTTTCAGAGATATTCATATTTTTAAGATCAAAGAGAAAAATAGTTCTACATTCTCCATATAAATAATAACATAAGGCCACATATATAAAATGTTATACTGAGAGTTTTGGAGCCTATATCAGTTTCATATAACAGAGCCACCATGAATTCACATTCATTCTTCAGGACTTTTTCATTAACTGTGTCCATGGCTAAAAGAAAAGATAATGGATTTATTTCTTTGGTTCAAAAAGAAAATATTATATATATCTCACAAGATAATCTATATGCTGCAGGTTTCTAGGTCCCACCCACCACAGTTTTTTTGGATCTGAATCTAGGAGGGTGATGACTGGAAATGCATATCTGAAGTATTGCTCTAGGATATTTATGAAGTATAAAAATCTGTGGATCACTGGTATCTGTATGGTCCCAAAACAAAATGTTTTCTTGTGTTTATTTACATAATACATATGCTCTTTTTACTCTTAAAAACATTTTAACATTCTGTTAGTATCTTAAGCAGTATGAACATTTAATCTATTTCATAGTATTTTTATCTCTGATTCAAAGTCACTTTAGGGTCATGGCATAAACAAGAAGAGATTTTATCTCTTCCTCACCTTCTGCCTGAGGCTTCAATTTATGGTCAACTCCAGCGAAATGAAAGCAGTAAAGTTGTGTCTGTCTTGGAAAGAGATAGGTCTTATCTCTTAATGAGCAAGTTTTGCACTGTTGATGACTCTTCGATCCTCTAAAATGCACTAGGCAGAATTTAGGGAAGATCTGAGTGAGATGACTGGGAGCAGGTTGGGCAATCACAGATTATGAGCAAATACAGAGCTCATAAACAAGAGTCCTGGGGGAGTTTTGACCACGGACTGTAACAGTTATCACACAGAATTCTCGTTATCAGAAAGTCACATGTGGGGCATCCAATTAGGAAGTTAACACACTAATCCACTTATGTAATAAAATGAAATTTCTAGAAGGAAGGACACTCAGAGCTGATGAGTATACAATAGCATATCCACCTAATTCATGTGAATATACAATCATAAAATGATACAGATTCAGCATTTTTATCATAAAAGCCTGGGGAATGAATATATATATATATTTTTTTTTTCAGAAGATATAAAGTCATGACAATATGCAACCACCAGCAATCTCTGAAGCCCCCTTCCTAAATGAACAATTTGTTATTTCTGCCACAAAATTTATAAATATTTCAAAAACTAGACCAAATAAAATTTATAATGATCCCATAAGTAAGTAAAGAAAAAGCAATGTCTCTCACCCAGAAGCTGGCCTGATTACACATATCTAAGCCATGTTATTCTATTATCATGTGAGAGAAATGTCACAAATACCAACCTTCGAACAGGCTGTTCTGAGACCATGTTAAGGGAGACAAAGCAAGGTTTTACAATTTTATCTAGACACAAAGGAAAGCAAAGATAAACTGCCACTCTTTCATAAAATGAGTGAATGCCGAATTGTCATTTATTATCAGCTAGAGAGTGTGTTATCATTCAAGCCTGTCCTGCCTACAGATTCCTAACCTTACTTCCTTAAATCCTCCTTCAAATCACTCAAGCTAAGCAGCTATACTGCAATAGATTCTTTCTAAGACTATCTCACTGAGGTACCCCAAAGTTCTCCTGAATGTGGTCACTTTCTTCTTAACACCGAGTAAGGAACTTAGCTTGTTCAACTACAGGAGTCACTGACAGATGATGAGCTCAGATAAGTCAAGTTTTAACTCCAGTAAGTTATGAAAAGATTTTTAGGTATCCAGTTAATTTGAGCACCAGACAAGGTTTTCTGTGAGTTGAAATATATTGGAGATCATTTGGCAACTTGTATCTAGACCTTAAAAATGTATATATGCTGACCCAGTAATACCTTAAGGGGAAATCTCAAATATAGATTATTTTTTCTGGTATTATTTTGGAAATAGAAACTCCAAAATAAATGGATAATCTAAAACTATGATGATGTATCCACTAAACAGAATTATGAAACTGTAAGACAATGTATAGAAAGAATTTTGATAACTAGGTAAAAACAGTTATGACATAATTCTGTGTCACAGCAAAAGAAAATTGTTTACAAAGCACAATTTCATGGAAACTGACCAAATGCAAAAAACATAGTTTGATTTGCTTATGTATTTACTTTTTCAAACTTCTATGTATTCACGTTTTTCTGAGTTAAATCTGAGCAGGAATTAGTACCTTTTGAAGATACAGTGTTCATCTATTTTCAGCATGCATTGTTTTGGTGAAAGCCAAAGGTGGAACAGAATTTAACTCTTTCAAAGAAGTTTATGAAATAAAAGATGTGGTGAGGAATACATAATGAAAACAGATATTAAACAGCTGTTGACACTGAGGAAACACATACAGTACACTGATTATTACAAAATGTGAGGGAAGGCAAATGAGGTCTGTCTAGATATTTATTTTTTAACTTAAACACTGCAGAGTGCAGAGAGGGTGAGTTGCAGGTAAAAATAAATTTGATCTTTCTGGCACTGTGCCAGTGTCTTGGATCCATTGATTTACTGCACAGCATAATTTTTTCTTCTTTCTCTTTTTACTCCTGAGCAAATGATTTTGACACAAGGAAAATAACACTTTAAAAGACAGGCTGTAGTTACAAGGGTTAAATAATTCAGCTTGTCAACACTTCCTCTACAATATATTTGAAGCAGTGAAATCCTTAGGCAATTTACGCTTTGGGGTGAGCATCTTTCTTTGGCATTTTATCCTCTGTAGTAATTCCATTAAAAGACCACAATTTATTGCTCATCTGTCTTTGCAGATTTTATCAATGTTGAAACCTTTTAAACTGAGAATGGGATTAAATAAACCCCATTCACCAGTGTGGTAAAATATAATAGACACCTACCCTATTAAATGGCTAGCTAAATCAATATATCTACTTGGCAGCAATTTCCAGAAGATAAGGTGAAACCCTCCTGTTCTATTTGATAGATGAGCAAACTTTAAAAGGAAGAATTTACAGTAGATGCAGTGTATACCTCGAAGGAGTGTTCATTATTCCCAAATTACCTTCTTGTGTCAGCAGATTTGTGGTTAGTAAACAGAGAAGCCATTCGTATCCCTCCTCCTGCATGGCTCTAGCTGTTGCTTTGAAGCAAGTAACGGATGTGGCTGGCAGAGAAATGTTTGAATCTATTTAGCAAGGAAGCTATTGCAGCTGCATTGAAAAGATGCCTGTAAATTTTAATCGGGAAAGTTGTACTGTTCAGACTTACACTGCCAAGTAATGTGTCTATCTGTAGGAAGGGTGGTTGAAGAAAACTGGAGCAATATTCACACAAGATAAACAGTAAGAGTACAAAGTTATAATCAGCCAGGTGCTGCCTACCTGTTTTATACATACATTAATTTCATAGAGATTGATCAGAAGTTGGAAATTATCGCATTTATAATCTGCCAGAAACTATTTGTGACACTTTGGCATAGACTATTATTTAATCTTCAGAAAAAGTCATTGAGTTAGATTTTACTATGGACTTGGAAACAGAAACTGTGTTAGCTGCTCCAAAATTGCGGCTGTTCTCAACTATAGCAGCCCGAAGGACAAGAGATTACTTGGAGTCCATGTCTAGTTTAAACTGTAAGAAGCCTAAAGAGGCTGCCTTAATGATAGACAGAGTCTCAGAGAAACATTCCTAAACTGAAGCTTTTGTGGCTGTTTATTGACAGAGCAAGGAAGCAAGGATAGAGGACAAAAGAAGGACTTTTGTGCAGGAATTCACAGAGAGAACAGGAAAAGGACAGGGGAAGGTGGGGGGGGAGGGGGTTGTAATGTGACTGACCTTACAAGCAGAAAGTGCACCTCACCTGAAATTTTACTTCTGTTACTGAACAGTGAGGCCTAATGCAAAATTGTCCTGTGCAGTGTAAAAGGCCTGGCAGGGTGACACGGAAGGTACTACTTGATGCGCTGCTTTACCCTGGGCTCTTGTTACATCTCCAGTCCCACTTCCTCACAGCATTTAGCACTCCAGAGTATGGAGAGAAGGCGAATGTTTGTGAGTTGTGTGCTTTTTGATCCAGAGCTCCATGATGCAAACAAGATTCTGAAACAGAAAGAATTCAGCAGCCAGTCTGAAAAAAATCTGTTAGTTTTATAGATTTGGTGAATGTGCAAATTATCAATGTGGAAGCAACAAAACTTAAATCTCGGAGTGATAGACTGTTCATCTTGGTGGTTCACTACAGACACCTACACCTTCAGCAGCTGGGCTGGATACAGTTTGGATTACAAACGTGGCCTGCCTTGAGAGTGATTTGAGCATGAGTGTGTACTTTTCATTTTTAGGGTAAACAGTGTTATAAACTACATTGTCTCCTTATGCATCAGTTATTAGGAAGGGAAGAATTGATTTCAAGGGTAAATAGGCTTTTGAATCAGTTTACAGGTATAGCGATACATTCAGTATTGTCTGTTTGGAATCAGTTATGCACTCTTATGTCTTTAAAGCAGAAGAAGACACAGCCCTGATATCCATTGTGATGGATGACCTTTCACAAGTTGTTCCTTGCAACTGAGACTAAGTGACACAGATCTATGTATGATATTAAACCATGCCTGAGAATAGTTTTACAGCTCCTGCTGTTATTTTCTGAGGCTGGGAAATGCTTTTGGAAAGGCTGCAAGCCCGCTGGGTTATTTCATTTTTGCAAACCAACACAGCAAGGATTCTCTGCCTCTGCCTCCTACCCAGTGCATCACAGAGTCTTAATAGCTGTGAAAGGTATTTCCGCGTTTCATGCTGGGTGGGACTTCCTGGTGTCCTTTGTGGCTTTGCCAAAGGTGAGGTTTTAGGTCCATTTATATGGGAAAACAAGAGAATTTTCCCTCACATTAAATACTGACTTCCAAAAGACTTCCAAGAGATGTTCTTTGATCTTCGTTGTTCTCTGCTGGGCTACAGTTAGTTTTCTACTTGGTGATGGCTACTCATTTATGGTTCTTGACATTTTTCTTTGAATGAGTTTTTCTCTCTGCATATACAACAAGCAGAGCCAACACGAGACACATCTTATTTCCTTTAATTGCCTTCCATTGGATATTGGTCTGGGGCTCAGTTTATACATGTTTAATTAACTATTGTAGTCTACCTTAAAATAATATTGCACAAGTTTAAGAGTAATGGGAAAATGTCACTGAACTATCCTACCAGTTCTTCCTTCTCATTTTTGTGTGACTATTGATGGACTGTTTACATTTTAAATTTCTTTCATTATCATTTAGGGTGCTAATATGCTGTCACATAGCTGTTTTAGTGTTGAGTTGCCAAGAAAATCTTGATTTTCAATTATTTGAAGGAATTTGCACTGGAGAGAGGAGCCTGAGGCAACAGTTTCTTCCTTCTCAGCACTTAAAGGCAGCAGATCATTGTCACTGTTTGCATAATTTCTGTTGAAAATCTAATATTCTTTTTCTTCTGTATGCAGTGTGTTTTAATAACTGACTTTGAGGTTTTGCACTCATGCTTTATTTCAGCAATTTAAATTGCGTGCCTTTTGCATGTTTATTTGCTTACGCAATGTTTATAGGTGCATTTATTTGGCATTTACGTGGTTTAACATTTGCTCAGCTTCTTGGATCTGTGATTTGCTGTCTGCTATAGTCTTCTAAATGTTTATATTCCCCAATCTCTGATAGTCGTATGTTAAAATCCTGACCCCCGGGCGATGTTGTTAGGAGGTAGGGTTTGTGTGGAGGTGATGAATATAGCAGGACAGAAGGTTCAAACATGCTGACCCTTTTATCATATCAGGAAGCAAAATAAGGCACTATTTTGAACCAGAAAAGGAAGCTCCCTACACATAGTCAGTCTGCTGGTAACATGACAATGAGTTTACCACTCTCCAAAATTCCAAGGAGCACATTTGCTATTCTTTACAAACTACTCACCTTGTGGCATTTTTCTATAATAGCCTCACTGGGTTAAAAGGGTATATTATATTAATTTTGGAAATTTCCACTCATCATCTCTTGAATATTTTTATCTATTCTCTCTCCTCTTTCTTTCTCTCAGATGGCATTCACAATTTGTTCATGCATAATGTCTAATTTTCCAAGGGATTCTTGAAAATACTTATCATAATTTTCTTAAATCTCTGTACAGATGTTCCAACATCTGGACCATCTGGTTTGGGGGATGAATTTCTTTCTGTCTTCGTGTTGTTTTATTTCTTATTCCCTTGTGCTTCTTGCAATTTTTATTGAAAACCAGGCATTATGCATGAAATCAGCACAGATTCTTGCCTAATATTCTTGCCCAATAATTGACTGTTTTTGCTAGATTTTTATTAGAAGGTAAGAGTGGAGTCAGTGAGGTGAGATGTTGTGTTTGGTTTGAGCTTTGTCGCCTTTAGTACATACACCAAAGGTTTCAAAGACCTCTACTGTAACAGTAAGATAGGGACATTAAGTATATATATCATAGCAGCAGTAAGATAGGAACCAACCAGACTTTAACAGGGTTTTCTTCCAGGTCTAATCCCTATCAACTTCAGAATTTCTCTTCCTACCCTGAGCTCAGAGATTTTATCTTTCTGCATTCTTGTTCTACTCTCAGCCATTAACTGCTTTCTGTATTGCTTGGACACCTGCTATCCAGGACAACCTTCCCTTTCTAGTTCCATCTGGGTTTGGACTGCTATGGCATTCCTGGATCACAGGAGTGGGACACTTCCACTGTTCCTGCCCCTTTCTGAATAGTGAGGGATTTAGGAGCTCCCTGCCCACTAGTCAGGATGGACCTTCACATGTATCACTGCCACCGCAGAGTTTGCTGCCCCTCTTTTTTCGACTTACAGCTTTTGCTCTAAATGGATAAGAAAGAAGGATGCAGATAGTGTTGCATAATCTCCTATATTTGTTTCTAATTCATTCCTAAAAGCCACACTCAAATGGAGGCTTTTCTCTCCTGTAGCCTCCCCTAAACTTTGTTATGAATAATTGAGATCTATGAGGAGGATCCTGTCAGTAGACACAGATTGTATCTATTGTCCTTAGATATTCTACATTCATTTGCAAACCTATACTGAAGTAATTTATTATTTTAGCCAAATTCTTACCAGTGTTCAGAGAGAAACAAATATCTAAAGGTCTTAAATCTCCATAGAGAGCTGAGTTTCTTTAGTTTTATTATTAGGGGCTTCCTCTGAAACCTGAGCTCTCTGCTGAATCCAAAAGTTATGATTTTGCATATTAACTGGTTTGTTGTTGTTATAAAATTCAAATATACATAATTGTCAGTCTTTTCATCCTAACCAGAAAGTGACACATACTGTGCCTGCACATTATGTGTCCCAGAGTTTTGTAAATGAACATTTTATTTTAGTATAGTTTCTGGCGAATAGAAAGAATAAGATGATAGTCACAGTGTTTTTGTAACACCCTGCATCTTACATCACAGTCAATGAAGCATTGTTGTTAAGTTATTGTGTACTGAAGTTCACACTTTATTCAGATTTCCTTACTTTTTAATCTAATATCCTGTTCCTTTTGCAGGAATCCATCTGATGTAGGAAAATGTATTTAGCTGTCACATTCGCTAGGCTGCCCTTAGACATGATTCTTTTTTTGATGACTATGACCGTGTTGAGAAGTACTAATCAATATCATGTAGTAAGTATGTCTCCCAGTTAGGATTTGTTTGATATTTTCTTCGTGACTAATGAGAACAATATATGTCTGGGAAATTACAGAAGATTACAGAAGTATCATTCTTAACACATCACATCCAAGCATTGACTACCATTTTGACACATCAGTGTCGATATGAACCTTGATACCCTGAGGAGGTACATTTGTCAAAGTTCTCTGTTGTAAGATTATGACTTTTTTCTGTTTTTCATACTCTTGGGGAGAATAATTTTCTATGTAAGGCTCGTATTTCAAGAGTAGAAAGGGTTGGGGATTTAGCTCAGCGGCATAAGTTCCTGCCTCAAAAGTGCAAGGTTGTGAGTTCAATCCCTGTTACTGAACAAAAAAAAGAGTGGAGAATTATGGTTCTTGAATTACAAACTTGCTTATAACTTCTCTTGTTTATGATTTCTATCTGAATTGACTCATAGATATTTACCTTATACTTTAGGGTGTAATTTAACACTGTTTTATTTTTTGCTTGAACTGGCCCAATTTTTAATATTTTTCCAGTTTTCTTTATGAAGAACTCTTGCAGCCACTTCTTGGATACAGTTTATATGCTGGATCATTGTGAATGAGGCTTTACTTTAGCCAATACATTTTAAATACAAGAACGGCTTGGTTCACAAACACCTCTGCTCTCAAAAATCCCATTCAGAAACACGAGCATCAGGCAAAATTTTATTTCTTTGCCCAAACTTCACATGAGGTGAGAAGCACGACCATTGCGATTTCCCCACATGCGCATGGACATGGCCGTCATCCCCAGAGTCACAGAAAGAATTAAGCTTGTGAACCAAGGTTCTACTGTATGTTAACTATTAAAATAAGTTCAGTGTCTTATGTGAAGTGGAAAGACTTGGTGTTGAAATATTTTATTAACTAATTTATAATGTACTCATTGATCTCAAATGTCCATACATGATGAGCTAAATGTACTTTTCTTCCTTTAGAGATGCTACCTAGATCTTTGAGTCTACCTTTTGTGGCTAATTCCATGATTGTTTTCATTACGTTTGTTTTAGATTTTGTTACTTTGGATTTTCCCTAAGAGACTCTCCTAAAAGTATGCTCCCAAATATTACCATAATTCTATTTCATATAGCTAACAACTTTGCTTTGAGATAATATTCCCTTTGTTATGTATATGATATTTGATACTGGTGCTCTCCTATTTTAAAATAATTTTCCTCTTAGATTTTCCTTTTCCTTTCAATATTATTTACTCTCTACTTGCAAACATTCCTGTGATTTGTAAATCATATGTGAAAAATTACATAGGTTTTGTAAAGAAAATAAACTTTAGTTCTATATCACAAAAGAAATTATAGGTTATTTTTTCAATTTTTCTCTGCACACTGATTACTTAAATAACTAGTTCCTACTTAAAGATTTAACTCTAATATCACTTTAATAATAAATTAGTAATATAGAGAGAGTATTTTTTGTGAGGGTTTGAATAGTCTTATGTGAAGGAGGTTGTATGTCACATTGCAGCTAAGGTCCTCATTAGACACATTTAGCTATTTGCATCTAAATCCATCCTTTATCTTCTTTATCATCTCAATTTATAAATACTTTAGATCTACAAAATCTTTAAGTCTAGGTAAAACAAATAATTCCCAAAAGTAACACCAAGATATGCAATGCTGACATTTATAAATAACCTCTTTTTTTCTGAAGATTGATACAAAAGAATTTTTTTGAAATATAAAAACACCATTCCTGAATTTGATGTGAGATACTCATGAATTTTAAATATTTTCAGCATGCCACTCATTTAGTATTTTAAACAGATACAGTGCTCCTTAAAATATACAGTTTAAGTTCTGAGAAAGTAGAAAAAGAACCACTGTGTCCGCTACATTTCTATGTAACACTTAAAAATCCTCCAGGGTAATTTGGGGGGCCACCAAATGACTGCAGGTTTTAAGTCTGCTGAAAGTTATACCTTGAAAATGTATTTATCCCAGACAAAAATTTCTTTTGTTCAGGCAGTAATATTGGAATAAAAAGTCTATAATATAAGCACATAAGTAATTCAGTATCCTATAGAATTGAGTAGAGTCAAAGAGTATGGCTCACAAATAGAAAAATCTAAAAACAGCCCCTGCATCTGGATTTGTGCTGTAGACTGTATGCCCGGATTGTTCCACGTGCCAGATATTTTAGGGGAGTCATATTTTTAATATGGCATTAAATATAGTTTGCACTATCATGTAAAACATGTTTAATGTCTAGAAATAGACAGATAGATTGATACTTTGATGAAGTTTTAAACATTTCTTTTGATCTAATGATATCCCTTGTAATAGAGAAACCATGAAAATATTTTGTCTACAGGAATGGCCAAAAGAAAACGTTCTTTATTTTTATTATTTATTATTGATGCTATTATACAGTGGAATTAGTTAAATAGATGTTTCCAATATGAATGTTATTGACAAAAGAATTAGGAACAATATTTTTAAGAATCTCAAATCATAAGAATATTGATATTGATTTATATAGTAGCTGTTTATAAATGTGGTGTACAATTAATAATATTTATATGTGAACCTCCTTAGATATTAAAAAAGAAATACTTCATTTTTTAGAGTAACAAGAACAAATTAAATTATTAAATGGTCTTAGTTTATTCTGTGCTATTATAATAAACTATCATACATGGTAATGCAAAAAGAACAAGCATGCATTTTCTCATGATTCTGGAGGCCAAGAAAGCCAATGTCTGGGCTCTAGTTTTTATCATCTGATTTAGGCTTTCTTGGGGTGGTTCTCCCAGGGCAAGAGAAGGGTTGCCACAAGAGAAGTCTAGTCCAATGCTGCGGGAGCCTCTAGTGTAAGGGTCTTGTGATGGTTAAGACTAATAGCATCAATTAGATTGATTTGAAAGTCACCGAGGAGATGTGCGAAGCACACTTGTAGGTGAGTCTGGGTGGGTCATGGAGGTACACTTTGGACACAGCATATGGTCTCTAGTTTGGTGCTGGCCTCTTGTTCTGCTTCCAAGGTACCATAAACTAAGAAGCGCTGCTCAGCCCAGTCCTTCTGACATGTTGTTTCTGCCCTTGGAGCCAGTTAGCAATGTTCTAAATTGTCAAATTAAAAGATCTCTTCCTTTGTGTTGTAGGTGTTGGCATTGTGTCTCAGCAATGGGGAAGCTGATCAATACAGAGAAAATCAGTGCCAGAGAGGTGGTGTTGTTGCTGTGACTGTACTTGGACGTGTGGTTTAGGAGCCTTAGACCTGGTTTTCAGGAGGAAATGATCTCAGGACCAGGCAAAAACTGAGCCTCTCAAAAGTATCTTCTTGCCTGATACTTGGCAGTTGGCTGGGTAGTGCAAAAGCAGGAGGGAGCTTCAGTCATCTCTCCCTGTATCACCATGTGGCTTCCTGAGTGTGGCCACATCAGAGTAATAAAACATCCTACGTGGTGGCTCAAGAATTCAAAGGCACATTTCCTGAGGTTGGAGGTCAGGTGGAATCCATGTTGCTGTTGAGCACATGTGTAACTCGCATGACATCACTTCTGTCTTATTCCATTAATTAAGGGAGTTAACAGAGGTATGTATAGGTGGCAGGGAGAGAATGTAGACCCTTGTCTTGATGGAATAGTACCAAGGTTTCATTTTATGGAATTTTAGCAGACAAATTTGGAAAATACAATCTACTCCAGAAAGTTATTTCCACAAGAAAAAAAATCAAATTATCCAATAAATAGTTTGAGAAGCCTGGTGAGATATCTAAAACCATATTTAGCAATAATATACCAGGGATTTTCTAGCACATAGACAGGAAAATATCAACAATTCTTTTTTTCAACTTCATCTTTACTCACACTCAAAATTATGTTTAAAAGCCCCTATGAATATGGAAATCAAAATAAATACTTTTTCATAGTTTTGCAGTGAAAAAGTGACAAATTTAAAGAATAATGGTAAAGTTGCAAGAAACATTTGTAATTTTCACCATGGACAAAGTCTTAATGCCCCTAGTTATCTCAAATCAATAAGATCAAAACTAATAATCAATTGAAAGAATATGGGAGAAAAAGCAAAAAAGTATTGGTGAAAAGAGTACTTACATATATGAAAATCCACCAAATCACATATACAAAAATTAAAACTGTTAAGAATCTTAGCTGATCTATAAAACTGATAGGATTTAAAACTTTGCATACATAGTGCTGGTGAGGCCCAGGAGGAAATATAATTTTATAGTTATTGAAAATGTAATTTCTAGGGAGGGCTATTGACAAATTTATTTCAGAATTGCAATTGACCCCAACATTTTGCCTTGGGGAATATATTTGTACAGGGTCGAATTCTAAGATCTTCAATGGCCCATGTCTTTCTGTAATCTCGTTAGGAGGCACAGCTTGTTTCTTAACCAATAAAATATGGGCTATAACTTCAATAATTATATTACTTTATAAGTCAAAGGTAAAGATGTTGCAGATATAATTCAGATCTTTAATAAGCCCACTGTAAATTAATCAAAGGTGAGGTTATCCTGGTTGGGACTGATCTCATGAAACAAGGACTTTAAAAGAGAATCTGGAGGAAGTAAAATCTAGAAGTCATCAGCAACTCTCTTCTTCTGGTCTAAAATAAACAACGCACAAGGAAATGCTTTCTGCCATCAACCTGAGTGAGTCTAGAAAAGGATTCAGGGCTCCAGATGCAAATCATCTAGATGACTGCAGCATTGTGAGGCGAAGACTCAGCTATAGGATGCTGGATTCCTGATCCAAAGAAACTATGAGATAGTATATGTTGAATTTTATCCCCCTACATTTGCAAATGTGACAGTGGAAGGTTAGTATAAACTTTCTCTCAGATATGGGCACAGATGAAAATTGATATATATTGCATTGCTTATAATAACAGAAGGTTATAAATGAGTTGAATGTCCATCAATAGGTTACCAGGAAGACATCTAGGACTGTGAGATACTGTCACGTTAGGAGGCTTTGGACCCTTGTCAATGGTGACATTCTGTTATTTGCTTCCAGATAGTGTGCTTCCAGGTTCCATGAGGTTTCCATGGCAGTGATAGAACTATTGACACTATTTGATAACATTAGCGAATTTCCAGTGCCAGCACTTGAGATATCGCATAGTAGTCTATTTATACAGCATTTTAAACCACTAATTTCTTGACATCCTTCCTATTACCAGTGGGGCCCTGACCATATTTTTAGAAACAAACTCATGCCAATATAATACTGTATACTGATGACTTCATTGTTGGCTAAGTGAGAAGATTTGGGATTTAATAGAGAAACCATAGAGACATCTCAAGAGTTCTTTGCATTTTAAAAGCACTTCTGCGACATCAATTTATGACAAAGGCATCACCAGAATAATGATGTTTGCAAATCAGGTCCAAAGAATGAGTGGATAAAATCCCTTTGGCTTAGTCAATCTGTCTCTGGGATCTGTTTCTATGCTAGGAAGCTGTGAGAAATGTGTAGTCTTATGCTGCTGCTGTTTGCATATTTGTATCACATTTAGTATCATTAAAGAGACAGCCTTGAATTCCCAGCCCCACTCTTACCAAAAAAAAAAAAAAAAAAAAAAAAAAGACAAGGGATCCAGAGATATTTTCGTTCTCCATAATTCACTCTAATTTCCTACTGGGTAAACTGCCTCTTGGGTGCCATTATGCACCATGGGGAGCTACGTTCACTATAGCAGGCCACCAGGGAACTGCTGAGTGCAAAAGCTGTAATTTACAAAATACTTTTGGAGAAAGGAGGGAGGGCAGGGAGTTTGAAAAGTGTTTTTTTGTCTTCAAGGTAGTTTATACACTAGGGGAATTAAACCCAACAATCTCATCTTGATATAAAACTTGATACGGAGGAGTGTTAATATAATCTAAAACAAAGAACTTGGAAGTGACTTAGTTTGTTTCTACACAAGCTGTTTGTGAGTAAAACAAATGCTGATTTCTTTGTTTCTTCTAATAACCTTTAAAAAATATATTAGCAAGACCCTTCCTGGCTCTCTGGGTAATTCTCAAGATTGATATGCTTTATTAGTTTTATTCTCCTATAAAAACATGTAGCTGATTCTTGATAAAAATTTATTTTTCATGTGACTTGTGTTTCCTATCATTGGTGATGGTTTGTCTTTTTAAAGAGTCATAAATCTTATTAATCTCTTCAAGAATTTTTTTTCTGCATTGAATTTCATTTCTATTTTCCATTTTATCATTTTCTGCTGAAATTTTGTTACCTTTTTTCCTCTAGGTTTGAACAGGTATTATTCCTGTTTCTCTAGCCTCCTAAAGTAGAAATTTATTGATTATATATTTCTTTTCTAAGATGAACATTTAATGCTATAAATTTCCCTCTAGGTACTATTTTATTGCCCCTCACAATTTTATGAGGTTATAATCATTTTCATTTGGTTAAATCTATATTTTCAAATTGCAGTGTTTTGCTTAATTCAAATAGTTTGTGTTTTTCAACTGTCTTCCTGTTATTAAATTCCAATGCAATTTCCTTGTGAGCTGAGCATAGCTCCTATAACTTATGCCTTTAAGAAATTGTTAAGCTGTGTTTTATAGGCCAAAATGATGAATGTTTATGTTGGTTTGTTATACCTTCTTATTATACCTACATTAATCTGACAAGAATATGTATTCACTTATGTTTTATGGGTGTATTCTATAAATATCAATTAGATCAATTAACTAATGTCCTATAACTGGGATGTATACTGAATTATTTGTTTATCAATTCCTTTTTTGAAAGGATATGTGCACAGATGAAAATTGATATATATTGCATTGCTTATAATAACAGAAGTTTATAAATGAGTTGAATGTCCATCAATAGGATACCAGGAAGACATCTAGGTCCTTCAGTATTTGCAGTTTGCAAATACTTTATTCAGGTGCAAATTTTGTAGTATTTATCCTGACAGAGTACACTAACTGTCCTGTGTATATAGTTTTGTGTCTGTCATTACTTTTGAAAAATTCTCAACTATCATTGCTTCCAATATTTCTTATGCTGTTTTCTTTTTCTAATTATGGAATTAAAGTTACACATAAAAAAATCTCTGAAAACATGCTTCGTTTCATCCATATGATGTACTATTTCCCCATTCATTATTTTTCTCATTTGTGGTTTAGTTTGGAAAATCCCTTTGACTTATTTTCAAGGTCACTGATTATTTCCTTAACTGGTTCCACTCCGCTGACCAGCCCATCAGAAGCATTCTTTATTTCTGTTAAAATATTTCCTTTTGATCTTTGCTTAGTTTCCAATTCTCTGAATGTATTCATTATTAATTTGTGCTTGAATATATTACTTTTTCCTTAGAGCACCTAATATATAAATAATAGTGCATTTAAATTCCTGTCTGGTCATTACAAAATCTGTCATATTGAAGTCAGTTTCCAATGCTTGTTTTATGTGTCCTGAGTATGCAATTATCTTGACCTTAGTATACTTTGTGATTTTTTTTTGTAGTTTAGAATTAGTGGATCAACAAAGAGTTTGGTTAAAGTCTTGTTCTTTGAAAAGCAGGCCTTGATATTGAGAATGCTCTGAAGGTATTTCAAACTTGTTGCATAACTCTACTCCTGTCTAGTGGCAAGAGGGAATTTCTGTGACTCTTTAACATGCCAGTCTGATGAGCGTCCTATAGATAAAGTACATGAAAATGTGGGGCCAACCAGAGTGTGAGCCGGTAGGAATTCCTCTTTTCCATGCTCAGCCTGCAGCATTTTACCACAATTGCCCTGTACATGATTCTGCCAGTTTAAGGTTCCTGTAGCTTCTGGATGACGTTAACAAAATCCACAGTGAAACAGAGCTGAGCTGATCTCAGCTACGGTTTTCTGGGTATACCTGTTCTTCCAGACTTGAGGATGACATGTTTTAATGCGGTTTCTGTTTTCTGAACCTAACCTAAGTCACAAGTTTTGCCATTTGCTCAACAGTTTCTGTGCTGTAAAGATAGAGTGAAGACTTCTAAGCTGTATTTATGATGTTGATAAAATCAGAAGTGATAGTTTCTTCTTATATTGAAAAAAAAGAAAATGTGTAGCTCTCTGTATCAACCTTCTTTTCAATATCCTTTGCACTTGCACTATATTTTATGAAGATGAATCAAACACTTATATTTTGACAAATAAATCCTAGGCCTTCCTCAGAAAAGTAACATGACTTGATGGGTCAATAAGGAGGACATTTGTTCAAAGGAAGTTTGAAAGCAGAGTTGTTATTCTTTGAAAGCCAGCACATCTGCATTTGGACATGTTCTAAATTTGAGATATTTCAGCAAGTAGAGGCAAGGAGTTCAAAAATATTCACCACATTTTAAAAAGAAACAAATTAATCCTGTGATTGTAATTACTGTCATTTCTGACAAAACATTTAGAGAATGCAGTGAATTATTTTAACGCTTTCTTCCTCAACATGCCTGGCTTCATTTGTCTCTGGGGACTGTAACACCAGTGTGTTACTCTGCTGGGAACAGGAAGTGTGACAGAGTAGCTGAATCAACAGACAAATAAGCTGTGTTAAGCCCCTCAAATTAAAGTTTAGGCCAAATAAGACTCCTCCTCTCTGGTTTTTATAGGAGATAATAACCACCAAGTTCATTTGTTATGTCTGAGGATGATTTATTCATTGGATTGCTACTAAGCAGGGTCAATAAAATAAAACACCATGGTAAGTTTTGTCTATGTCTTGCTTTCTATTTTCAGGATGGCAAGTAGATTTTTCTCTTATTCCATATGTAGAGCTATTTTCAATACAGCTAAATTTCTCATACGTGTCAGCAGGGAAATTAAGCAGAATATCATCCTAAAGTATTTGCTTGGCAACCAGACCAAAGTAAAGTTGCAAACTTGTTACATTCTTGAATATCTTGTATAGACAGCTCAGTATAGGTGCAAAGAGCAAATACAGAATTCTAGGAAAACAATTGTATAAGATAATAATTAGAATTAAAATATTCATTGTGCTTGATCTAGTAATTTTACTTTAAAGTTTTCCTTTGGTGATAATAGAAAATACAAACCAATATTTATGCTAAGATGTTATTTATGTGTAAAACAAAATGGGTATTGACAAAGAAAAGTGATTTTCATGGAGGTAGATAGAGATATGAAATATTGAAATGATTACATATAACTTGATGAGGACTTTAAAGCAATGTGTTGAAAGAAAGAACAGCACAGGAAAATGGAAACCTATTTATGGTTTCATAAAAGAGAAAAAATGCAATACGTGTTACTATTTTTGGACTCAGTGATCTTCTCATGTTGCTTTTCTATCATGAGATACACAGAACTTCATAGTCAGAAAGAAGAAAACCTTAATGATCCATTCTGGCAGATTCCCACAAAACTTTTTACTCCCACAAAACTTTCCTATATATATATCCTATAATATATTTTATATTTATAAAAATACAAATTATATAACTAATTAACTGAAATTCACTTTTATGAAAAGGAGGAAAAGCCACAGACTGAAGATCAGGTACAGGAACTGTGGCTGGCAGAGCTGGAAAACTTCACTATGGGAGCCAAGAAGGAACAGTCATAAAGCACAGGACACCAGCTACCTGGGTTTGCTGTATCCCTGTGCCTGGATAATCTGTATCATGAGTGTGGATTCTGCCCCAGGTTGTATTCCATGAGGAAGTTTGTACTATGCATATCATGGCCCAGTTACAATGTGGTAAGAGAATCCATATGGTGATTTCCATGACAATTGATGCTGTAGAGAAAAATGAGAGACCACCAGTTCTATATGCAAAAACAAACAAACCAACAAATAAAACACCCTAGTCACACCTCTGCAAGTGAAAACACAGCTAACCCAGGAGCCAAGACAAGCAGATCTGTCCCAGGGGAGAGAGTTCAGTGTTATCAAGAATGCAAACAATTACAAATAGTGATGCACTCTTGCTTGTCTAAAGGGGCAAAGAAGGAGTACAGAGCAGGTAAGGATGAGATCTTATGAGGATGAGTTCTCTGCTGTTCCCTCTCTGAGTCCCAGATTTTATTTCACAGGACTCAGAAAACAGCCCAGTAATTCATGTTCCCTGTGTTTACCTTAATCCCAGGGAATTTTTACACAACTCTGACAGAGTTCCCAGTTGCATGGTTAGATAAATTTTGTGCTCTGCCTTGGGAATGCTGTTTGTATTTGCCACATATCTATATATGTTTAATATTGATTGTTAATAATACATGATATTCCATTAGGTTGATGTAGTATACTTTATAATATTATCCCAGGGTTGAACATTTATATAGTTTTACTGTTTTTTGTCTTAGAAATAAATACTGCTATCAACATTATAAATTGTTTTGTTTTCTGTGCAACAGTTTCCATTAATCTCCTACGAGTAGAAATTCAGTAATTTTTCTTGATTTGCCTTTTCAAATCATTCTCCAATATGCTCTCACAACCCCTAAAGACACCAGTGTAATAAGGAGACACTGATGTTACTTCATGTGTACTCATTCTGGATATTTTGTCTTTGTGTTTAAGTTTTTGATAATTTTATGCATGTGAGATGATGCTTTGACATTAGTTTTTATTTAATAACTGACATTTTGTGTAATCTCCCATGTGCTGAATGCTTGAGTTGTTTAATATCCTCTCCACATATGGCTATTAGAATTCCGTGTGTTTTTCCTTTATATTCATATTAATTCTTTATACTTCCTAGCTGTGAGATATTTATCATTTTTAAAAATTGGGCTCTAGTTTCCCTTTAAGTCATTGCTTTGGTAACCTCAGTTTTACTTTCTGGTGGTGTTGTTTTACTTTGTATTGTAGACATTTTCATCTTATTGCAGAGTCTCTACATTTACTTAAAGGCTAAAACCTTAAGCCTTTTCATTTGCCTTTTGCATTCTGGATAACTCTGTAAGGCTCTACCTTCACCCCTTCATACCCTCTCAATAAATTTGTCTTTAGGCATCTTATTTGTAATCACTAGAAAATTTTTATTAAACTTTCATTAGAAACTGGAAATATCTTGGAGACATTGAGAATGACCCTTAAATGAATAAATTTTTTGTCCTTTAGGCCTTAAATTGAGTAGGGGTAGTAAAGAACACAATAAATAATATAAGATAGCGGTAAGTACTGCTGAGAGAACTGTGAGCCATAAAATATGTTAAATGGTAAATTTTATATCCTTGTTTTATATCTTGGAGGACAGAAAATTAGTGATGCAAGGTGCCTAAAAAATGACATTGTTATTGTGCCTGTTATGAAGAAGGTTGTTCTCTTCACGTATGTTTTTTCTATCTTTATATAAACTGTGTTGGGCTGTATTGCTCTGAACACACACATTGCTTTGGTATGTAGCATATATCATCATTAATTCAGATGAATCATAAACTGATTATAAGCTCACTCACTTATCTGTCCTGGTAGTCACTTATATATGATCAATTTTTCAATTATCCATCAATCTATCATCCATTTGTCAATTCATCTATCTATCCTTTATGTATTTATTAACTTATTATGTATTTATAAACTATTATTAACTTATTATTAATTACTAATTAATTTATTAGGTATTTATTTACCATCTACCTATCCATCTATCATTGATCTATCAGATATTCATCTATCTTGCTGACTATTCATTTATTAAACATCAACTATCCAGTTGCTTATCATTCATCTATTTGCCTGTCAATCATCTGTCACATATTAATTTATCTGTCATTGATTTATCAAGTATCCACTTACCATTCATCTATTATCTGACTACATATCTATTTATTCATCTACGAAAAATCTATGTACCCTTTATTATTATGCCAAATCACTTGAAAGTTAAGTTTTAGGTATCATGATATTTCCTTAAATGTTTCAGTGTGTAGATAAAAAGAAAACAAATAATTATCTTGGGAAATCCACAGTACTATGTCTTAACAAGTCAGCCTTAAGAAGTATACTATTATATATATTTAATTTTTAAATGTTTCCTTGGGTTTTGAATTATATCATAATTTTTCAGACTTATTTTTATATTTTCTATTTATTATTTGTTTTCAGCAATTTGTTTATAATGTGATACTGTATGTCTGTCTTTGCTTATTCCTATTTTTTTTTATTCTTTTCAGCCTGTGGATTAACATTTTTCATAAAATTAGAGATGTTTCAGTGATTATTTATTTAAATACTTTTTAATGACTGAGAAATGCAGAAACCTGCCTTTCTATGTCATACTGTTTGCTTTTGGGCCACAGGGCATTAGGGGCACATTAAAAACGTACTAAAAAGCATGAGGGAAATAATAATGATGCTGATTTGATATATTTAAAGAAGAAGAATAAATCACTGAACCTGAATGATTAATAAATAAGAAGTACTATCAAAACCAGTCATTATCATGTAATTTGTCTACATATACTAGTATAGAAAATAGCTAAGTGAAATCCTTGACCATTTTCTAAAACATATATTGTAATCAAAAGCCAACAAGCATGCATGGCTAAATTAAGGTTATAGATTACTTTATTTCCTTCAGATCCAATTTTCTAAACCAGAATTCATTTTGTATGCAGAGCAAAGGCACAATAAAATACTTAGAAAGGTCAAAGATTATAATCAGTTGAAAACAAGCTTGAAGAAAAGGACAAAAGTGTTATACTTGGGTAGGAAAAATGACAGACAATAAATGACTTTTTATGTAAATGCCTGTCAGCGCCATTGTGCTTTGAAAATCTATTATCTGAAATAATGGAATAGTGATTAACCTTTTTAAGTTTTTATTGTAATTTTATAATCTTAAAATACAATGTAATATTAAGCTAATCTAAAAAATAATTGTCTAACAAATAATTTATTATAATTTTATAATCTTAAAATACAATTTTATAATCTTAAAATACAATTTTAAAATCTTAAAATACAATATAATATTAAGCTAATCTAACAAATAATTGTCTAAATTAGGAGATATGTCCCCTAAACAGAGACTCTAGATACCCATTTTCTCTCCCTCTGTCTCACTCTTCCTCTCTCTCTTTTTTTCCAGGTCCTGGGACTTGAGTCCAAAGCCTCCTTTTCTTTTTTTGACATTTTTTAATACTTTGCTCACTCTGAGCAAGAACTTGCAATCCTCTTGTTTGAGGATCCCAGAGTTCTGGGATTAGAGGCGTGTACCACCACACCTGGCCTCACTGTGGTTTTTAAATGGCCTCATAAAGAGAGTAAGGCTGGTGTGAAAATTGTTTAGAAGGTATGAGAAAGATAATAGCAATGTAAGGAAAGCTGGAGAATCCTTGGCCAAGGCTATGGCACACACAACTCTGGTAATGACAGTGGTATCTCCTGTGCCCTGTTATGCCTGTGTGCTTGATATACATGTTGTCACCATCATGAAAATAGGTATCTGCAACAATGCTTTTGAATATAGAGCTACCACATCAAAGTAATTTGAAGTCTCAGGCCTGTAATCCAGCTATAAAACTACTTGAAATATTCACATTTGAGCCTTTCCACTGCATATCAGAAGACAATCTTTGCCTTCCACCAGTGAGTATAGAAATCTTTCAAATGAAATGAAAACAAAGCTTGTGCATCTCTGTGATTTTAGATAAGATAATATTTTTAGCATTTTTGTCCCACAGGAGAAAAAATGTTTAAATGTTATTACACTTACTGATACTGACATTTAAGAATTGTGCTATGAAATGTTTGTTTCAATCACACTCTAATTGTGATTTTGCTCAAAAACACTCTAGCCTCGTTTTTGTCTTATGACTTCTCAAATGACCTCAGCGAATCCAGAATGCTATGCTTTACAAGTCCTCATGGTACAGCAGGAATCAGTCCCTGTTCTTCTTGAGTCACATCTGCCATTAATGAGTCAGAATTCTCACTGGCAAGATGGGGATGTTAGATTGTTGTTAATATCATTTCTAACTCTAGCATTTTCTGAAATATTAAAATTTTGACAATAATTGATCTTGTACTAAAAGTATCCTATTTTATATGATTGATGTTGTTTTATACAAGCTTTTTTCATAAAATACAAAATTTTGGAAACTGCAGTGTTTTATTATATCCGATCAAACTCAATATCTTAAATTAAGACTCACTTTAAATGAAGTTTAAATTCTCTGTTATGTTTCAAGGCCTTATATCTGGTATCAAGCCTTTCAGTACTATCATCCTGATAAGTCATGGGCACTTATTAAAAATTCAGTTGTATAACTCCTAACAGATTTATGAAGTTAGTTTTTATCCAGCTGGATTTAGAGGTTAGGACAGTTCATTTTGAACTTGGATTTTTCTTTTTGGTAATAACTATTGTCACAGGTTTGTGAACATTCATATGAATCAATAAGATTGTTTCCACAAGTCTTACTAGCTTTTCTCCTTTGGAATAGAAAGTTCTATGGAATTTATAGCTTTCTAAGAGCCATGGAAAAGAAAAGTACCTGGATTCTGGCCCTGTTTCCTTAAATATCTGAGCCATTGGCTTTAAGGTTCAAATAAAAGAACTTCATACAATCAAACTTTGCCTCTGTCACAGCTTCATAAATATTTGAAAATGGAAACTCAGTACAAAATAAGCTGAATAACATATACTCAAAATGTTCAACTGAATAAATTGATTCTGTAATTTTTTCTCAATTCAAAGGGAGATTTTCACATAAATATGGTAAAAACTATTCAAATTCAAATTTTCCTTTGATCAAAAATTAATTTCTAGCTATTTGTTACATTGAAAGGTTTTTTTTTTTAAAAAATCTAATCAACTAGAATAGAAATTAAGAAGAAATGAGAGGAAATATCAAAGATTCTTTCAATTTTATTAAGGAAAATTTTATTGTTAAGAAATTAGATATCAAAAAATAGGTTCTTGAAAACTACATCTTCTCACTCACATGTGCAAGCTAAAGATATTGACCTTATAGTAGTAGAAAATAAGACAGAGGTTAAGGAAAGGGTGAGGAAAGTGTGGGAGGTAGAAAAAGTGGGTAAATACTGGATGGAGAGGAAGAACAGAAGGTAAATATGGTTGACAATAGTGCTACATTTAAAAATGACTAGTAGAGAGGAATTTGAATATCCTCAACGCAAATCATAAATGTCTGAAATGATGGATATTCCAATTATTCTGATCTGATCGTTGCATATTTTTGCATGTATTGAAATGTCACATTGTATCTCATACATATGGGCAATTATTAGATGTCAGTACAATTTAAAATATGTAGCAAGAAGATCAGGGATTGGACAGATAGTCTCTGTAATTTGTGTATTTATTTGAAGCAGAAATGAAACTAGTAAGAAAATTAAATTAGCAGCATAAAATTATAGTTCTCTCCATGCCTCAAATTATACATTTCCTGTATCTTATATGATCCTGTTCAACACATTTTCAACAGAATATTGACATATTTGCTTTCGCAATAAAACAGTGGTTCATATTACCTAGGTAGCCTTGATTCAATGTCATAAATTGTAAGTGATACAGGCACTGTGAAACCATTTATTGCAAGATCTAAAGCAATACATTTTCATATTGCTATTAGACCTCTAATTACATACCTCTTAAATTCGTTCAGTCCATCCCAATAAAAATAGCTATTAATCACACTCATCACTGGTTTTCATTAGTATCACTTAGAATGGATGGGTTTGTTTGTATTTTCTGTGAGACTCCTTTATTAATAGGGTATTCTTATGATGAGTGCAAACTGTTTTTAATTATGGATTTGATGAGGCATGCTATTTTGTTTATAGAGGCTCAGAAATGCACATGTATTAAAGTCGGAAAGAGGAAATGCTGATATGTGAACCAGGAACTAGAGATGTGAGGAGACACTTGCAGTATAACATCCAAATCACATCTTGAGCTTTGAGCCTGCAGCCCCATATGTCTGCCATAAAGAAAACAGAGATATAGGAGGGAAAATAAGTTTGCTTCTGTACTATCATGAGTGTCTTGTCTTTTCTGTTGGAAGTGTAGATTGTTGGGAGCGTAGGTTACAAAATAAGTGCCCAGAATTGCAGCATTGATTTTACTACTGACTTGTTACTGTGCATTGACCTATGAACGTTTGGGATTAAGGCACTTATATGAAAAGTCAGGTGTATCTTTGCTCACAAAAACTGAAGGCAACTCAATATCTCAATATATATACATATATAGTATAAATATATATAAAATTAAATATATTTTCATAGCTCACATTCATACATTTATCACTTAGTACAATTACTTGTCAGACTTCTTATATAATGAGTCCCCTATGACAAGGAAATACAGAAGATAATTAAAATATTTTAATGTATTGTGTGAAACAGATTTGTATACAACCAATGATAATTAATTACATCTGAAAGCTTAATATTGGGTGCCCTGAAAGTTTTAGATAAAAAGTAAGCTTCAGTAATTTAGAAGTATAAATGATGACTAACAAAACAATCTAAATCTTCATTATTTCATTTTGGTAGGGATTTGGTTTTGTATATTTGTGTAATACATTTTTATATTTAACTTTTTACTTGGTTCATCTGATTAAAACTAGTATATGTCAACTAAAAATGTACACAAAATTTCCAGGTGCTATTGATCTTAAGTGTGTTGCTTTTATATTTGGGAAGATAGTGAAGATTAAACCTGCAAAAAAAATCAACCTTTTTAGACTAACTAAAGGCATATACTGGACAGCTTAGAGGTATAGAGGAAGAGGCCACCTGGGCATTGTATGAAGAGAAAAAAGGGAATTCCATAACCAATTGCAGAGAAAACATTGTTAGTAGAGGAGAGGACATGCGAAAGAGCGGAAAAGAAAGGATACTCTCAGTGTGATAGAGAACTACTGTTTTTCCACATGTGCAGTGTCTTCCACCTTTTTGCTCACTTCTTTCCCCTTTGTTCATTGAAGACTTTTCCATTTAGGACAGCTTCGTTTTGCATCACAGACAGTGTCTCTCCCTCGGTGCATTCAGTTTTCTACATGAATGATGTATTCAATCAGTGAGACTCTGACTGCGTTTTTCTCTGATTTTATTTAATTCATGCATATTTTGGTATTTCCACCACTAGAAAATTCACACATCATGAAGCCTTCATTATTACTGACCATCACTTCTTTTTCTGTCTGAGTCCTTGCTCAAAAGGCTCAAAGAAAAGTGTTTTATTTTTTGCCTTAATACTAGCACCTAAATCCTCCAATTTTTCTGTCCAAAATGCCTGTTATAGAGAGGAACATAATGGAAAAAGAAAGAGCCGCCAAAGCAGAAGTGCTCTTGACATACTGGATGTAATTTGAGTGCTTTGTGATATGAAAAGACCTTAGCTCACCTGTGTATAGGCCTAGAGAGGTTATTACTTTCGACAAATATTCTTCTTCCTATTTTCCTTTCCAACTAAACCACTTTAGCTTTGGGGCTTTAAAAATAGAAAACCATTTGTAAGTTCAAAATTCTTAGAATTATTAACAGAGTAGAAACCTTTCCTTCATGTGCCACTCTACACTGTTTTATATTATCTGCTGTGATAGTACTCTGCAGACATTTGATTCACCTGATGCAAAAATAACAACAAAATAGATCTTTGGTGCAGCTGAGATAGAACAGCTAAGGGCTCTCAGAATGATGCTAGACACATGTAGTATGCGGTTATTGACAGGGCTATCAGAAATGCAACGCAAACTTTCAGTAACAGTTCTAAGGATAATCACAAATTCACATTTCCGTGGCTTTACTCATTCATGTGGTATTTGAGTTTTACTTTCTAATTTAGCTGTTTTACTCTGAGAAACTGAGGACTTTGTTTTGTGTCTGAAATTCCAAACACTGCTAATTCTATCACTTCATGATTTTCTGTCCCATTACTATGATAAAGTATGTGCTCTTCATTAAATTTTTCTTGGAATACTCATCTGTTATGCATGATGCATTTGAATAACTGTAGGTATTCACATAGTTTGGATTCTGAAACCAAATAAGATTTCCTAAGATTTTCGAACTTGTCTACGATGAAGTTTAGAAATGTTGAAAAGCATGAGTGCATTTTTAAAAAACTAAGTTGATAAATATTTCACTAATATTTCTCATTTTATAATATTAGAGTGTTTCACATTTCCATTTACCAGAAGAACATGATGTAAGCTTCAATCATGGCAAGCTCTATTGCTCATGTGTAATATAAATATCTCACAAGATAGGAATACTTCTGTCACAGACTTACCTAGCAGCCAGACCAACCATGTGTAACTTTGTTGGTAATAAAAAAATTAAACAATGACTAATCAAAGAGATTATATCTGGAATTTGGGGCCTTCTATTTGGAATCAGCTGAAATAACCGAAAGAGTGAGTGACCAGTTGTAAAGGAAATATTTCCTGTTAGTAATGTATGATTTGTACTATTTGAACTGTTTGTACACGGCCTGTTGAAATCTAAAGTTGCCAAAGGATGGAACTGGGTAACTGGGTGGGGAAAACTGGGTCACGAGATGGAAACTGCCCCCTCCCTTGACTAAAGAATTTACAACTTGAGCCTTTCCAGAGCATCTACTGCC